>JAJVSH010000239.1:179880-194585 GCA_021460005.1 Tetramorium alpestre
TCCGATATTAATTACTTTCTGTAAATCGTGCAGCGATCTTTACTTGTCACGACCGTATACCGTGAGACCTATTTGTTTTCCATATCCGATCCTTTCATGTAATCTTGACATCTGAATAAACGTTGTTAATTATTATTTAAACACTGAGTAGTGTCTCCATCCTTTCTCACCCTCGACCACGACGAGCTATTCAATACCACGTGTGCGAAAGGCGCTCCGTCACATTGGCGCCCGAACAGGGACCTGCTCCGGGAGACACTACTTCTAAAAACAACGTAACTCATGAAGGGTTGGATATACCAGTTGTCAAACTAGCTGCCGAATTAGATAGATTAGGTCTAGATAGCACCGACAGTCTAGACGTATTACGGCAAAGAATCCGAGATTACGTAGACGAAAATCTGGAATACGAATATTACGACCCGGCAACTAGTGAGAGACCCGAGACACCCGCGACATCCGAAACGACCGAAACGCCCGAAACGATATTCGATATAGGCGAAATGGCGGTTCCGCCAGGCGAAGTAAAACCCGTTCTCACCGATACGGCCGCGGTATTAAATCAAATTCGAAAATGGGGTTGTCATTGCGACGGCCGGGATCCCTGGGGCTTTCTGGAAAAAATAAAAGATGTAAAAGAGGGATACGGTTATTCCGGAGAACAATTACTGAGTGGGTTGCCTGAATTATTACGCGGAGAAACCCTGTTATGATACCGCAATACCAGAGATGCCTGGATCACCTGGGAGGATTTTATCCAGGACTTCCAGAGCGAATTTTGCCACCCCAATACCGGGCAAAACTAACCCGAGAAATCGTGGGTCGATATCAAAAGCCAGACGAACCTTTTCTAAAATACGCAACGACTATACTTACCAGTATGCGACGAGCCGGAGGATTTTCGGAGGAAGAACAATCGAACGGCTATATGAGAATATGAGCCCGAAATACAAATATTGTATTCGACGATGTGATATCACCAGTATTGAGGAACTTAAAATACGAACCACCGAGTATGAGGCCGTCCATCAATAAGAATTAGAAAGAAAGGCCGAAACGAAACATCATGGGACAGGCTCAGCAGTCGCAGCAGCTACATATAATCGAGAGGAGTGCTGTTGGCGCTGTAAACAGCGAGGCCATACTCGGCTTGATTGTAAACGGCCACCGAAAAAGTTTTGTTCCCGATGTGGAAAAGACGGTGTTCTCACCGAGAATGCCACCCGAGACCGGGAAACGCCATTCGGGCCGGGAGCGAAGCCGCCGTAACCCGGTCCAAGACAGCGTCCGAATAATTTACCAGCCGCGGCCGCTCATTCTCGTCCATCTCCACCAGCATCGGCTAAAAGCCTTAATAGACTCTGGGTCGGAAGTATCTTTCATTAATGCCAACACCGCCCAGTATGCCGAATCCTTGGGGTACACCTCAAGAGATGAAAGCCAGAATGTTCACCTGGCAGACGGAGAGTCGACCAAAATTTCCGGAACGTACACCTTTCCGGTACAGATCGAGGGCAAGAGGTATCGACACGACTTCCTAGAGATGCCATCTTTGAAAAGCTCAATATTAATCGGAGTCGACTTATGGTCTCGTATTGGGATCAAACTTTCGGCACCACCCCGAACCGTCTGGAAACGTACTAATACCACCTGTGAGTCCACGAAATCTGGACTAACTACACATACCGGGGAAGAAGAATCCCGACTACGAGAATTTTTAAGCCAAGAGCTAGCCAAATTTGAAGGCATAAGCGGGCCGACCAACCTGATCACCCACTGAATTCGGCTTAAGACCGACCAGCCGATCAACGCTATCGGCCAAGAAATCCGGCCATGCAAGCGATAATAGACCAAGAGGTCGATAAAATGGAGAAAGACGGGATAATTGAGTCATCTCACGGAGCATGGAGCTCACCTACCGTGGTCGTCCGCAAAAAAGACGGTTCCCACCGGTTTTGTATAGACTTCCGCCGTGTAAACGAAGTCACCGAACGGGATGCATATCCCTTACCTCAGGTAGCCGCAACTTTAGATAAGCTACGAGGGGCTCGCTATCTCTCCACTCTCGACCTTAAGAGTGGCTACTGGCAAGTGCCACTAGAGCCGGAGAGTCGACCAGTTACCGCTTTCACAGTTCCGGGAAGGGGGCTGATGCAATTTCGGGTCATGCCGTTTGGGCTATACTCCGTCCCGGCAACGTTCCAGCGATTACTAGATTAAGTGCTGGGATCCGAACTAGAGCCTTACGTGATGGTCTATTTAGACGACATCATCGTGGCCAACCCAACCTTCGATGATCATTTAAAACACCTAACCGAGGTTCCACCGTTTAAGAGAAGCGAAGCTCCGCCTCAACCCGGAGAAGTGCCATTTTTGCCGGGATCAGCTTACCTTGGCCACGTTGTAGATCGCCAAGGAGTGCGAATCGCCCTCGCAAAAGTCAGTGCAGTGGCAAACTAGCCAGTACCCACTATCCGAAGGGTACGACAGTTCCTAGGAATGGCCTCTTGGCACCGATGATTCGTACCAAACTTTTCCCTGGTAGCCACATCGCTCAACCGGTTAACGAGCAAAAATGCAAAGTGGACTTGGGGCCCAAACGAGGAAGAAGCATTTCGACGACTTAAACAATCCCTGACCACGGCACCAGTATTAGCGTGCCCCGATTTTAACCGACGCTTCGTCCTCCAAACCGACGCCAGTATACATGGCCTAGGAGCAGTCCTAACCCAGCACCAGGACGACGGGGAGCGCGTAATAGCATACGCCAGCCGAACGCTGAATGGAGCGGAAAAGAACTATAGCGCCACGGAGCTTGAGTGCCTGGCAATTGTATGGGGTATCCGGAAAATGCGAGGATACCTAGAAGGATACCCATTTATCGTGGTCATTGATCATCAATCGCTTCGTTGGCTGCAGAAAATGGAGGAACCGACTGGTCGNCTAGGCCGNTGGCTATTCGAACTCCAGCAGTATGAGTTCGATGTACGCTATCGCAAGGGAAACGCCAATAAAGTGGCTGACGCATTGTCCCGTCAACCCGAGGTATGCGTAGCACAACCGGAAAATAACCAGGACGCCCGAGCTCCCCGGAATAATCAACCAACCAGACCAATGTGTGTGGTACCGACGTATACTAACTGGCGTGCGAAAACGACCGGACGACTTTCCGGACTGCCAGATCCGAAACGGCCAGCTTTTCCGACACATTTTACATAATGTAGATTTCCGAGAGATTGATCCCACGGAACAATGGAAGCTCTGTGTCCCGAAAGAGGACCGTCAACAAATATTAGAGCGTCACCATGCGGATCCCACCGCCGGACACTTCGGGACCGCAAAGACAATCGCTCGAATGGCTCGCCTCTTTTACAGCCGTTACAAAAGCCATCATGGAGCAAATAGTTTAGTTTAGCACGGCTGTCCGGACCAAATAATATCAGATAACGGGACACAATTAAAATCCGCTCAGCTAGAAGGGACACTGAGAGCCCTCGGAATTCATCACCGGATGACACCAGGATGATTTAATGCCAAATTAGCCCCCCGATATACCGGCCCATTAGAAGTTCGAAAAATTATTTCCCCCGTGATCGTCGATCTCCGCGACGCTCGCAGGCGCTGGCACCGACATACACACGTCCAGGACCTTAAGAGCGCGCCAGAACCAGCCCCAGAGGCCGCCGACCGCGAGAAATCCACACCGCGATAGCCGTTCGCGCGCCCCCGTAAGCCTACGCCGCGATAGTTGCGCGCGCGTCCCCGTGAACCTCCGCCGCGATAGCTGTGTGCGCGCCCCCGCGAGTCTACGCGGCGATAGCTTTGCGCGCGCGCCCCCGCGAAGTCGACACCGCGGAAGTCGTTCGCGTAATGAGACCCCCCGCGAACTGTCACGGCTCGCGCGTAACACCTGCGGCGAGTACCCCCCACCACCTAGGTCACTGGCCAATCACCGTCCGCTCGGCGAGACACCCCCGCGAGCCAATTACGGCCACGCATAACACCTGCAACGAGTGCCCCCCCCACCACTCGATCACCGGCCAATCACGCGCCCAACCTTGAGTATAAAAACGGCGCCGATCCGGAGCACAGGCACATTCTCTCGAAAATCCCATAACGATGGAATTTGATAGCGAATTGAAGGAGATTTTCGGCAACTTATCCGATCTTTCGGAACCTAATATCAGCCTACTTGACGTCGATTCTGGTCCGGTCCAAGCTACATCGGCCGCTCCGCGTCAGAAAACCGGAATGGACAATGAAACGGACCACGATTCCGGCACGAAGATCGAGGCGGCTGGCACGAACGAGCCCGCCGCACCAGCTCCGACGTGTGGCGAACAAGGAGGGTACTATTATTCAACGCGGTGACGCTGAAAGCAGACGCCGAGCTATCATGCTCACTTAGCTCATTCCATCTCGGCCCGCTCGTCGACGGAACTCTACGGGAACAACAAAACGGCCGCGCCTGAAGAAGGAACCAGAAAAAGCAGTCAGCGTCAAGATTTTTACAGGACGGCGCCTGACAAAGACAATCCCGCCGGCCGCGCAACCCACTGCTCCACCATACGCGGATCCAGAAACGTCCACGGCCTATAGCCTATGCTCCTCTTGTTGCGATAACTACCGCCTCACCACTTCCTCAACCAGCCGGCGCAAGGGTTTCGACTCCACCAGCCACAGCTTCAAAGCCGTCACCACCTGTGGCCAGTTGTGCGAACATCGGTGCAACGACCACCAGCAACGTGCCAATTCCATCACCAGTGCACGTTTGCAAGGCTACCATCGCCACTACTGCCGCGACGTCTATCCGGAACCCATCAGGAGTGGCCACCATGATTCCTGTCCGCCTACCCACGGGAGAAGAAACTACCATCCCCTTCTATCCAGGAGTCTGTAACAGGAAGTACCGGATACGAACTGCTAGCGGAAAATGGATCGTCTGCTACGACGCCGGGACACGTGACATCCTGCCGCCTTCAAAACTCGTCCCGCTAAGAAGGGGGTGATGTGACGATACGCCTGTGTATCGTCACGGGCCGACCCATCCGCCCACGCACGGCGCTTCGGCGCCACACGATAGCGCTAACGCGCGCCGCGCCCACGCGTTATCCCCACCACGCCGACACCTGCCGGCGCGCGCCAGGTATAAAAGGAGGCCGCCGCAAGGACACAACACCATTCCGTGCGGTCAGGCGCTCCTGACCGCATACGGGCTCGACCGTTTGCAGCCGGGTACGACCGGTGCGTAGGCTTTCCTCCTCCGGGTGTCACCAGGGGCCATCCCGAACCGGGTGTTACCGGCCCGTCCGTGCATGGGAGTCATCGTGCGTATCCAGGAGTCACCGGAGTACCGCTAGCCTCTTCCTCGGGAGCTCCCGAGTAGCACTAGCTCTGTCCGTCCCGAACCGGGTGTTACCGGCCCGTCCGTACCGTGCACGGGAGTCACCGTGCGTATCCGGGAGTCACCGGAGTACCGCTAGCTTCTTCCTCGGGAGCCCCCGAATACCACTAGCTCTGTCCGTCCCGAACCGGGTGTTACCGGCCCGTCCGTACCGTGCACGGGAGTCACCGTGCGTATCCGGAGTCACCGGAGTACCGCTAGCCTCTTCCTCGGGAGCCCCCGAGTAGTAGCTTTGTCCGTTCCCCGCCGAGTGCCGTCGAGGCACTACCGTCGCGTGTCGACACGACTTGTGTCTGCGAGACACACCCCGCGTCGCGTTCCGAAATACTATTATTTTACCTGTAACCGCGCTCCTGTTATTTTTTGTTAAGAGTCGCGCTCCGTATATATATATTCTGTTGTAAGACGCGCTCCGATATATTTATGTTATAAAACGCGCTCCGATATTAATTACTTTCTGTAAACCATGCAGCGATTTTTACTTGTCACGACCGTATACCGTGAGACCTATTTGTTTTCCATATCCGATCCTTTTATGTAATCTTGATATCTGAATAAACGTTGTTAATTGTTATTTAAACACTGAGTAATGTCTCCACCCTTTTTCACCCTCGACCACGACGAGCTATTCAATACCGCGTGTGCGAAAGGCGCTCCGTCACAATGTTTGGTCCGGAACCGGTATTTAACATAAAAGTTATGTGAGGAAATGATTTATCGAGGCTTATTTGAATAGTAGGCACGCGACTATTTTTGTCAAGATTTATCATTACGGGTCGAATTTCTAACGCATTTTTATCTATTGTGTTTTTTGGGATGTCGATGGGTGTGCGATCCACTCGGACCCTTGCTGCACACCCGACTTCGAGGGCCCTGTGTAGTTTCCCTGATTCTTTGCTTTTCTGCAATTATTACTTGCAACCCGTACTTTACAATTTTCGAGGAGATGCCCTTCCTCCTTGCAATATCGATAGAATAACGAGTTTTTAGAGACTGTATTAGACATTCTCTGGCGACATGATCGAAATTTTTACATACTTGGCAAATTATTCTGGATTTATTCTCTGTGCCTCGTTGTTCATTCTGTTTTTTCCAGCAATTACTAGCTGAGAGCCCCGGTTTGTCGCACTATTGGCAGGTCACGGATAATTTATTTTGATTAATATTATTAGTTTAGCACGATTTGGCATTATGGTCAGGCTTTGAGCATAATTGACAAATAACAGAGCTTCCTTGCAATACATTTATGAGTCTGCGAGTTTGAGGATCGCGAAATCGACATTTATCGGCGCTGTGTCCGCGTTTTTTGCACATTAATATTTCGTTGCTTAAGGCGGTTGCACTATAGGATTGAGTCATTGTTCTGCAAGTTGTATGTCCTTTTTTATGGCAAATCTGACATGTTTCGTGCGGTAAGCTAATATTTAATGATTTACTAGTCTGTCCCTGTCGCAGGTCTGTTATGTCGCGTAATTCTCTCTCTATCCATAGTGCATCGGCTACGGTGGCTTGAACGTTTAAATCTCTCGCTATTCTTTGTTCGATTTCCGGTTTTAGTCTTCTAATAAAACATTTACACATGTCTTTTTCTAACGATGTCTTAATACTTTGAGCGGGAAGGGCATTTGCCAAATTTTTATGCGCTTCTAAAATTTGTTTTTCTAAGAATTTTACCCGATTTGCATATGTAATTACGTCTTCTTCGTTCTTTTGATATACGCGCCCTAATTCTCCTTGTAGTTGATAAATATTTTTCGAAGGGCCATAGGTATTTTCTAAGTACTTCGTTAATTGAGCTATGGTGTCAAAATCTTGATCTTGTATAGTGCGACGTGCTTCGCCTACTATTCGCGTTCTAATTATCCGCGCAAACTGAGGTTCGGCCTCAGGAGGCAGCATAGATTTTGCTTCTTCCGCATCCTTCGACAAAATATGTTAAAGGGATGTTTTTACCGTCGAAAAAGGGAACGGCTTCAATCGCGTATTTTAGTGTTGCAAAAGGGTTTGAATGATTATTACGGGGTTTCTCTTGTTACTAATAAACTTATTACTAGGCGTATAACCTACTTCGTCCGCAGCTACAATAGTATCATCCCCGAAATTAAACGAATCCTCGGAAATATAATTGTAATTAATCGGAATTGTGAAAGGACCGGCGTTCGCGTTTTCGGAACCATCTGCGATAAATTGAATTTGCTTAGGAGTGAGTTTAGTAGTTACAATAGGAGTAGATGTGTATGTGTATTTTGGATTGTGTTGTGTTGGATTATCTGTTTTAGATTTGTTTTGACCTTCTAAAGCAGCCCTGTAAAGTTCCTCGACTTCGGCTTTATCGGATGTAGATCTCGTCTTACTCATTCCCGTAAGAATCGCACTTTTCATCCCGGACGAGCCCCCAAAATTTACTCGTTATGTTACGTCCAGACCCAGGAATTTAATTAGAAAGACAGAAGCGAAGGGAAAGGCTCCGTCGGAGAGGAGGAGGAAGAGTATGGAAGAACATAACTAATGGCAATATTTAGATTTCGCCTGTTTTTGCCGTTGCAAATAAAGGGATAGGCGAGTCGGGCACATCTGTCAAGGCTCCGGCGTTGGGACAACGTCTCGGAAAGACGCTATGACGCCACGCTAGGAGCGATGTGCTCGTAGTCCTTATTTTAGGTCAGAGAATTTAATCTCTTTTACCCAGGGATAGGACCATGTTTACCGGGGATAGGACGATTCTTAATACGACGAGAATTTGTAAGCGAGGAGTGAAGTCTAGGAGGATCAATTAAAGTGCATAAAGAATCATTTAATAATTTACATTATTTATTCTTACCGAATAAGAAGGTTATAAAAGTTGATTAGTATTTTACATAAAAGAGACAGTCGGTTAGCATTTTTACAATAAAATAGTCGGACAATATTCTGAGATGAAAAAAGATTTCTACAATAAAATTAGTCGGTTAACATTTTATATGAAAATAAAATATTTATATGATAATAAAAAAGTCGGTTAACATTCTGTTTTTTACAATAAAAAAAAAACGTTTCTCGAGAAAGTTAATATTCTAGAATACAGTGTGTTTCTGTATATTTTACAAATATTTTTATGTGTATGTGAGTATGCGTGTGAAAAAGGAAAGGAATATTTATAGAATTTCATGGAGAGAAGCGGTAGAAGGAGGAAACAAGTTATAAAAATGGGAAACGGGGACTAAAAAGGGCTCGGAATTAAAAGAAAGGAAAACAGAAATTGTCTCTGTCGGGCTAGCTCGCTCTCTCTCTGAAGATCCTCTGGATCAACGCCATCGGAAGTTAATGCGAAGCGATAGGGGGGAAGAGAATCGGAAGATTGTGGGAAAGTTAAGATGGAATTAATGAATTCCGGGATCGTCAAACGGCGAGGTCTAAGGGGAGGGAGAGGGACTTCGTCGAGGAGCTCTACGCTTAAGATTGAAGGAGCCGGAGAAACGGCTCTAAGAAGAAAACGGCTCGACGCTGGAGTCGGAAGGAGCCGGAGAAACGGACCGAAGGAATTCGATGTCTGAGTCAGAAGGAATCGGTAAAACGGCTCTAAGGAACTCGACGCTCGAGTCAGAAGGAGCCGGAGAAACGGACCGAAGGAATTTGACGCTCGAGTCGGAAGGAGTGGGAGAAACGGACCGAAGGAACTCGACGCTCGAGTTGGAAGGAGCCGGAGAAACGGCCCTAAGGGTTTCGGCCGTGGAGAAAGAGGAGGAAGGAGAACGAAAGTAAGGAGGAGAGTGAGTAGGAGAATAGGAAGGAGAGATACCAAAAGGGAAGAAATTATCGTATTCGGAAATGTGATCAGAAAAATTATCGCGGCCCGACGCTATAGTGGTTGATTCGTCGAAATTGGCTCACGAGATCTCGCGTCAGATTCAGCTTCCCTCAGGAGGTTGCTTAAGGGGATACTGGATACCGACAGTTTCATTTCTTTACTGCAATAAATCATCGAATTGGCTTTACGGATTAAAAAATTCTTTTACAGGTATAAAGTACGTACAAAAACAAAAGGTGGTCACCTGAATTAAAGACCGAAAAAGGCATAAAATTATATAATTATATTAATTATCTATTGTGAACAGTACCTTTTGCACTCTTGAACTGTCAGCTCACAGAAACATTCACTCATATAAAAATTATGAGGTTAAGTGCCTAACTCTTAGGGACTAGCACCACTCGCACAGGAACAATGAACACTGTGGTAGCGATAAAAGTACGGACAAATGGTTAATAAGAGAGATTTATTGCTTCACTCACTTTATTCATGTGCACCTACGCAGTGTATATGTGGAACGGTAAGCAGACCAGTGATTACATANATATAGTGCACGACAGTAGTTCCGAGATCTTCTCGAAGATGGCATTGGCGTGTCGGTGTGACACTTCCTTGTGTTAGTAACTTAGCACAAGGAAGATTCACACGTACACACTACTACACACAACCCGAGTGCGTGAGGATCCGCGCGCAGTCAAAACACGAACGTAAACAGAAAGAATTGTCAAAGCGTCTATTTTGACGGTACTAAGTATATAAAATTGATATATATAAAACTGCATGATTATATTATTAATATATTATTATATTATCACGAATTCCTGTTCGCTCCGTATATTTTGCAGCGTAATCGTGTAGTCATACCGTGTCTCACGATAAACAACTAGTGAGACGGAAAATGTCGTGATAGTGATAGTCGTGATGACAAGATTGCAATGCATTGTTTTATAGTGCAAAATGTAAAGTATAAAGTCTTGTCTCAACAATCAGAATCTTGAAATAACATAATTTCAAAGATTCTCAGTTCAGATTTTTAATCGTATGTACAATCAAAATCAGAAGCGTCTATTTTGACGATACTGAGTATATAAAATTGATATATATAAAACTGCATGATTATATTATTAATATATTATTATATATAAAAATCAGAAGCGTCTATTTTGATGGTACTGGGTGTATAAAATTAATATATGTAAAATTGCATGATTATATATTATAAAATATATTATAAAATTCAGAAACGTCTATTTTGATGATACTGAGTGTATAAAATTAATATATGTAAAATTGCATGATTATAGATTATATATGAAATTCAAAAACGTCTATTTTGATGATACTGAGTATATAAAATTAATATATGTAAAATTGCATGATTATAGATTATATATAAATTCAGAAACGTTTATTTTGATGATACTGAGTGTATAAAATTGATATATATAAAACTGCATGATTATATTATATATAAAAATCAGAAGCGTCTATTTTGACGGTACTGAGTGTATAAAATTAAAATATAAAACTGCGTGATTATATATAATATACATATATAAAAATTAGAGGCATCTGTGATCTGATAAAAACCAGAAACATCTCTATTTTAGGATGGTATTGGTTATTAGAAATATTTGTAAATTTTAATCGAAGAGACGAACAAAATTTATTAATTGCGTTCTCATGGGAATGAGCTTTGAAGGAGAGACAAACCATTCACTCTTCTCGAATTCAAAATCATATTATTGTGAAATAACGTAGTATTATTTCAAAGATTCTCAGTCTCGATTTTGAATAATATAATTAAAATTAGAAGCGTTTATTTGACGATGCTAATGTTAATAAAAACCAGAAGCATCTGATCGTTACTGGTTATTACAAATATTTGTAACTTTGAATCGCAGAGACAAGCAAAATTTATTTGTTGCTTTCTCACGTGAATGAGCGTTGGAGGGGCCCACTCTTTTTGATATTCAAAATCATAGAATAATATGATTTTATATAATACTATAATTTTAGTCACACCTCAAGATAAAACTCGTATTATACAAGTCTAGTACAAATTATTGAATATATTTCTTTTATAAGATAATAAAGTCGTTATATTATTATATAACATAATATAATAAAATCATACGCGATTTTAAAATTTATTGAAATATTATCAGGGTGAGGGGCCCACAATTTGTAGGGCGGCCCTGCCTAGTTTTGGACGGAAAGGAAACTCGGACGCTGTAGCCGTCTCAGAACATCGAGAATCTTGGCAACATCGAGATTCTTGGGAACAATGAGAGAAAAAGGACGAAAGATTATATATCTGTCCTCCTCGTATCATAAACAATCGACAGGCGGCAACATTGCACGCACAAGCGCGCAATGTATACACGCTTAGGAGCTAGGATAATGTAGAAAATTTTTATTATATTCTACATTATCGACCTCGATCAAGTTCGAGCGTCACTCCAGCATCACCTTAAGTGGAAATGGTTCGGCGCATTTGGCGACGAAGACGGCTCCGTTTGCGCTTTGCGATCCTTCCAGTAGCGCGAAATGAAAACGCGGAGGCGGGACGATTGAACACTAGAATAAATGCCGGAAATTATTTGCTATCTCAAAGAAGATTTTTAGGATAGCGGTAGGAAGAATGGAGTTCTCGAAACCGAGTTTAATATCGGAATTCAAAACGGTTGCATCAAAACGGAAATTCACGGAATGAGTTGAGATGACGCGAATTAAAGAATTGCAAAGACTTACTGTTGCTGGAGTTCTGCTGGATTCGGCAGAACTGCGCTGGTAGCTCGGTGGGCCTTCGTGGATGAGCAGACGGTCGAAATGCTGCAACGGGTTGATGCTCTAACTTGCATTATGTTGCGGCACGTTAACTTGCGCGGGAGAGTATAGCGTACTGATGCGTCAAGAGCCAGGCAAAAATAGAGACCAAGAGGGTTGAGATTGCGATTTTTATAGGAAGGAGTTGAGGGGTAGGTGTGTCTAGACGTTGGATTTGAGTTTCCTGATTTGTTAACTTGTTTTCCGAATCCTCCAATCTTAGTTGGAGAATCGGTTATTGGATTTGTTGATATATTCTTATTGGTTGTTCGATTGTAAAGCCCTTTTAGTTTTTTATAATTGACCAGATTGCGTTTTTCGGAACAAAGGCAATCTGATCACAACTCTTTTCGCTTTTCGTGCTAAAAAAAGGGAAAGTTAACGAAAAGGCAGCCTGGTCATAGAAACTTTCGTTTTCCACACGCGAACAAAAGAAGGCATTTTGACCCTTTCACTTTCTGCGCTTTTCAAATATCTACAAACAAAAGGCATCTTGGTCAATAAAGTCCTTCGTTTCTTATGTTTTACGAATTTCAGATATTTTCAACAAAAGGTAGTTCGGTCATAGGATTCTTTCGTTTCAAGAAAATTTTTAAGAATAATAGTGAGACTTTCTATTTCCTTATTTTTAAAAAGGCAATTTGATCGAACCGTGCTTTTTCAAGAATCTAATAATGGCTTTTGAGCTATTCATATTCGTTTTCAAAAGACTGTTGATGGCACACGTACGTTTTGTTAAATAATAAAAAAAGATAGAAAAGGAATGTGCTGATCGCCTATCGCCAGTTGCCTGTCTTAAAATTTAAATAAAAGAATGTTAAAAATAAGAAAAAATAGTGTTTCCGTCTGAATAGGAGAAATCGTGGAGTCCGCTGGACGTAACAGAACAACTATTACATGATCCGTTCCGTCAACTCGACGTGCTGCGAAATTGTTATGCACACGGCCCCTGGAGTGTTATATGGTTTGTCTTTGAAGGTAATAAGGTGAATTAGGAAACCGGACAAAACAGAAGGACAATCACGGCAGCTGCTAGTTAATCGCTCTACTACCACGAATCGGTTGCACTCGTGACAGGTCTCTAACTCTATATCCATGCCTATTCATATATAATGACGAATGTGGAATTGATAATACCTCTGTTCTGTGAAACTCTTCTGCTCGTGACAGTGACGACAGGAAATTTTGGCTGTCACGATGCACGTATGTGCGAACAGTACAGCACGTGGCTGTCGCTACCCACGCGGCCGGAGGACGATTTGGAAACGTCACTGTTCTCCGTTGAAGAGTTTCGAAAGGGGGGGGGGGCACATCCTTAATGAATTCGTCAATTTACACGTAACGCGGAAAATCTAGACAATCCGCGGTTATCGTGGCTCGTTCAATTATTAACATTACAGGTTCGCGTGTACGGAGTGGAGATTCAACACGAGCGTCTACGGAATACGCTGGAGTTCGCGGGTGCATTGGTCGCAATTATCAGAAGGAGTAGTGGAATATAACGCGGAATATGTCGCGGCAGTTATGGCACAGTTCCAGATTACGCGGATTCCCTATATGTAGCTAATGTAGTTACTTCTTCGTATATGACTCCTTCTAGCACTTTTTTATACAAGTCTTCGTGCACGTACAGCATAGGCAAATTACGTGGGGTTCGTCACGTCTCTTAACTCCAAAATACCTGACGCAAATAGCGGTGCCTAAAAATTGCTGAAGTGAAGCACCGGACCCTATTACTAGTGGACACATACCAAGATCTTACTTTTAATTCCAGAATTGCATTTAAAAATAGTATGCTACAATCGAAATCGAAATAGGCGGCACGTGAGGAGTCGCGATTATAGTGTCTCTTAAATGACGTGGCGTCGCTTGGGGACGCGTAGAAAATGGCGGCGCTTGGCGTCGCGTGGGCACGTGGCGGTGGCGTCGCTTCGGGACGCGTGGATTATGGCGGCGCGTTGGCGTCGTTCGGGCACGTAGCAGTGGCGCCGCTTTAAGGGGATTCTGGAGCGACGCTCGAACTTGATCGGGGTCGATAACGTAGAATGTGGAATAAAAGTTTCCTACATTATCCTAGCGCCTAGCTCAAGCATGTATACATTGCACGCACAAGCGTGCAATGTTGCCGCCTCGATTGTTTACGATACGAGGAGGACAGATATATGATCTTCCGTCCTTTTCTTCTCATTATTCCCAAGAGAGAATCTCGATGTTGCCAAAATTCTCGATGTTCTGAGACGGCTAGACGGCGTCCGAATTTCCTTTTTCGAGGCAACGCAGGGTCGCCCTACAAATTGTGGGCCCCTCACCCTGATAATATTTAATAATATTAAAGTCGCATATAATTTTAATAACATATAATAACGACTTTATTATATTTTGTAATAGAAATATTTTAATATGTTCACAATGTCTTGAGCATTCTGATTTTGATTGTACCATTCAAAATCGAGACTGTCGAGAATTTTCAAAATCATGTTATTTCAAGATAATAAACATGGAATGGGCCCCTTTAATGTCCATTCTCATGAAACGCAACCGAAAATTTTTATACGTTTTTCCATTTACGTTTGCTTATATATATATATATATATATATATACAGGGTGAATTTTAATGGTTGGAACAGCTTTTTACCATGAGAGCTGGGTTACCGATTTTACTATATACACATATTTGTAATGAC
>JAJVSH010000239.1:201306-234321 GCA_021460005.1 Tetramorium alpestre
GTTTGTGTGTGTGAGAGGAAAGAAAAGATTTACATAATTTCTTCTATGGATATTGTAGAGGGAGGAAACAGATTATAGAAGTGGGAGAGGGGGACTATACGAGGATGAGTGTCGAGGGAGAGGAAAACAGGGATTTTGTCAGTGGGATGTGCCTGCGACACCATCTCACGAACATGTTCAAGGTCATATCTATCCGGAGTAAGTGTGAAAGGATGTGGAGGAAGAGTACCGGAGCATTCTGGGAAGGTCAAAAGGGAGTTAATAAATTCCTCGGAGGTTAGTCGGCGTAGTCTGGGAGGAGGAAGAGGGACTTCTTCCAGAAATTCCACACTACTAGTGGAATTCGTCGGAGAAGGGAGTCTGGGAGAGTTAAGAGAGGAAGAGAGAGAAGGCTTGCGTGAAAGTTCTTCCGCGAAAAAAGAAGGGGAGGAAGGAGGAGATACAGATTCCGACGATAGTACCAGAGTTCTGATAATATCAGAGTTATTACGGAAGAGAGGGAGTGTGGTGACGGCGAATGCGCGTGTAGTGGGGGTGTGTGTGAACGCGGCGAAGTCGGTCTTTGCTGAGGGAACTCTAGGCGATTTTCTATTTCCTCGACTTTCCCTACGAGTTCTGATAAGAGCTCGGAGACGATCCGGCGGATTCGACGATTTTGACGGTGCCGCCTGTGTTGGGCGGCTTTGCGGGTAATGTGCGGCGAGGGTGCGAAGACGGAGCGGTCAGACACTACGACCGACATTAATTTTTAAACAACTATAATGATCGGGGATTCCGTAGTTGGGTCAGAGAAATCCGCGTCCGAATCACGAGCCCTTGATGCTTCTGGTTATCCAGAAAATCAAGTTCTCTCGACCGGATGCGGCAGTGGAAAAGAAGCCGGATGCGGCAGTGGAAAAGGAGCGGATCCCCGATAACCGGTTTGATAAATGATTTTAGACCGACGCGGAAATAAAAGAAGGAAACTAATAAAAGTATGTGGGGACTTACTGATGCAGAACTTTTCTTTGATCCGGCAAATCGAGCTGGCTCGGTACTGAGGATGTTGCGTTGTAGCGTGGAGTCGCACAATTGGCACTTGACCACGGCAAAGAGAATAGTGACTATCGTAAGTCGCACTCGTAAGTCTCGTAACGTCTAAGCTGAAGCGATTAGTACCCTGCGCGTCCACGGAGTTGAATGAGAAGAGCCTGAGTAGGTCGAGTTCGTGGGTTTTATAGAGGAAAATTTAGGGAGTGGGTGCGATAGGAATCTGGATTCGAAACTGTGGATTGGTCGGTTTCCTATCGGATGATTCATTTTAGTTTTTCATAGGTGACTGGGCAATGTCCATTTCTCAATTATTGATATTGGAACAATTGGAATAGACAGAGTTTTTCCGGGCTTTAGGCAATAATGTCAATAAATTTGAATCCGAGCCTCCCGGTAATTACTCAAGAGTGTCTAGAAATTTCGACATCATCGACAGACCTCAACGCTCGCGACGCATATTGGTGTCGCAACGGCGCGGCGCCTCTTAATCAGGTTTGAGCAACCTCGCGCCAGTCGACAGCGTAACAATCATCTTATTCATCCATACCGAGCTTCTATAATTTTGAAATCGATTACTGTCTATTTGTTTTGGAGGTATATAATGCGTCAGCTCGAATAATTTGATGTAACCGTCGACATGCGCTGGTTCCTCTCTCTTAAGAGATAACATTCTTTCGAATGGAAGAAATCGTGGAGTCCAAAGAACAGTAACAATATTTTTAAGAAGATTTAAACATAAAAATTTGAGAAATGAACAAGTTTTACGAGATGTCCATTATACCCCGCATAAAAAAACATAACCCGAAAATTCCTCTTTTACTAAATCGATAATCTCTTCCACTTAAATTGTTATTTCATGAATAACTTATTTTTTTATAGTAAACATTCCAAAGAATATTTTAATAGCAATTAGAATCGATTTATTTATTTTTAACATATTGATAATTTATTTAATGCTTAAGTGGTTCAATATACCCTGGGTTCCCCCACAATTTGCATATAAATCTAAATTTAGTGAATTATTTATCTTGTGAGAACGTAATTACATTGCGCAATACGGATGTGATTAATGCTGCAATTCTAAGCAAATCTATGAATCAATCGTAAAATCATAATATATTATAATATAAAAGTCGTAGCTTACGAAGCAATCGTAAAAAGCTCAGCATAGAGTATGACATAATGTGCGCATAGAATTGAAGATCTAGGCCAATATTTAATTAAAATGGCACCCTATTTTGTTTATTTCAATAATTTTTAACGGAGTGAAATACATTATCAGATGGCTGTGTTTTTTATAGAATCAGATAACAAAACGGAAGCTATTAACAATTTTAATCGGATACAACATTAATATGTATGAAGAAACAATATAATGTAGAAACAATAAATTAGAGAATCAAAGGTATATAATTTGGTGATACTTTAATTTTACTCTTNATTATTTCTATCACTATTTAATTATATAATTAAGTATAATTAAATATGTTATACATATATATATAATTAAATATGTAATTTAATAATTATACAATATTATATATATAATATTTATTGATTTTTGTTTATAAAAATTATGTATAATAATGTTACTGTCCGCTAAAAGTTATAATTTTTGTTAAAGTATGTCTAAAAAGATCTTTTTGTTTAGATATTGTGATGCATTTACCCTCAGAGAACAATTTTATCTCATTACCATACGCTCACAATATGTCATCGAAGTACTAGGATTCGCCACTTAGCTAATGCAATTTAATGGAGGCGCTTTTCATGTTGTTACATGACATGGTACAAAATAAAATAAAATAAAATAAAATAAAATAAAAATAAAACATCTGTTTCTTTTCTTTTCAGGCTATCCCTCGGACTTTTTCACGCGGTCTACACGCTGACATCCGGTGATGGGTAAGTATCTCTTTATAACTTTATAATTAACAAACTTAAAATGTTTTATCGTTTTCAGGATCCCCGCTGAGTGTCCCTCGCGCCTCCACTATGTGAGAACATGCAAATAAAATAAGTTTGGTGGACTCTGACGATTCGCGCCTCCACCCGCTATTTTAACCGTTAAATTTAATAAGATCGCGACTCTACCCGATGAGCCGTCGACTTTGCTGCCTTATAGGCTTAATGAATCAATTTCTCTTTGTTTCCGAGTCTACATACGCTATCTAACGAAACTAACATCGCATAACATAATATAAGTAAACTTGCTATTACCGCAAACGAGGTATTGCACGCCCTCCGTCGGCTCGGATTACGGTTCCTCGGTCTCCTCGATCTCCTCCGGCCTCTCTGGACTTCCTGATGCTTCTTCCGCTCGGTGCGCCTGCGATGCGCTTCCATTCGGTGTACTCGGCCGCTCGTCCGCCTGAACGCCTTCGGACTCCCGTTCTTCGCCGCTCTGCTCATCTCTGCTGTGCGCCTCCATCGTTCGCGTACTCGGCAGACCCATTGACTCGTCGGTACCTGTTTCATCCCTTGAACTCTGCGCCTCCGCTACTGCATCTCTTAGCCGCCTCGCCATGACGACTGGCAACCTCGCTGGCGTCACGTCCTGTACAGAGAGTACTGTCGGTTTCAAGGTTTGGTTGTGACCGAACACGGCCTGAATATATCGAAATTCTTCGATTTTAACGTGGTAATGTCAATAGACTTATGGTCACCACTCGCCTTGACCATCAAGCGAGAAGGGGATAGCTCTCGAGGTTATGTCTTGTCCTCAGCTGCCTATAATTATAGATGTCGATATCCTTCCAGAACTCCTCCGTCACCATGCAGGATCCGTCGGAACATAGGATGTAGGATACGAAATAATCGGGACACCAATGGTTTGGCAATGTAACAATCGTGTATTTATCACCAACTTCAAAGTACCACTTAGCGCTCATTTGCGTAACAATCGCCATCGCACTCTGCGCAGCGCACGCAGCGATTATACAATATCAATTATACGACGCACTACCGTAACCGGCACGCTCGTGTTCCGTCGCGTTCTCGTTTGCGACGTGTTCGACGTGTAACGCGCGTCAACGCGGAATTGCGACTCGAGTCCGATGATCGGGATGGACTCGTGCGGGTATACGCATTTCCCCCTCACTCACGATAATTCGTCGATCGGCGATATTACTCGTCACGTTATTACAATCGCGAACTACGCGAAACTCACTTTCGCGGGGTGACGCAATATGGATTCCAGGATCCAGAATCGTGGTGTTGTTCGTTTCGATATTCGACGGCAATTGAGTTGCGAAATTTCCATCTTCGCCATTTCGCCGTCGCCGTTCGCCCTACTCTCGGCGCTTCAGCCAATCACGCGCGTAGCGTGATGCCGCATGGAGGGACAATCCCCCTCCTACCTAAAATCTCGCACGCACTCGCATCCGCGAAACGTGCTACCGTACGCGTAGTAATCTCGCGCACGAACCTTCTAGAAACTTCTCGGAGCAACCCCTTCCGAACGAGAACCCGTCTGACGCTCTTGTATTTTTGCCCCTTTCAAATGACGACTCGTTTTACACGCGATCATCCCTACACACGGGCAACCCGCCAGACTTACGAGTCTTCCCTGTTACGGACGTTAATTGATTAATCGAGTCTTTCCGCGCCTCCACCCGGTGCTCGACTCTAGTAACCTGCCTAGTAGGCAGACAATCCGCCTAACTCGGAGCGTTCTCTCGCAACTCCACCTGCCACGCTTGACACGGTCCGGTGTGCCGCTCGCGCCTCCACTCGGCGCTGAGACGCTCGGCACCTCCGCTTAAGGAATGGTTAGGTTTATACTTAACGTCATTGCTAATTTTTTGGAAGATATGATGAACTATGGTTATGACATATATATAAAACACTACTTTTGCTTAATAGCATACATGCATATAAAATATTCTTGTACAATAGGCTTTGCGCCTCCGCCAGATACTTCGATCTGCTTAACGCCGATAAAATTATATAAAATAAAACAAAATAAAATATGGAGTTACCACAAAATAAAATCCGTTTCCGGTATCGTCACAAGACAATCCGTATCCGCTGACTGGACATCTTTAATTAACGCACGGACGTATCCACCTTTCTCCGCATCGCTATTACTAATTTTTTTCTTTTATTTGCAGGTTATCCGTAGGAACTTCGTCACACGGTTTACGCGCTGACATCCGGTAAAAAATAAGTATTTCTTTATTACTTAATGAATTATACGTTGCTTCTGGGACTCCTGCTGGGTATCCCTCGCACCTCCACTATATGGAAACATAGAAATAAAAATGCTCTGGTGGACTTTGGCGATTCGCGCCTCCACCCGTTATCTTAATTATTAAAACTGGTACGACCGCGACTCCACCCATCGAGTCGTCGACTTTATTGCCTTATGGACTTAATGATTCTATCTCTATACTTGACTCCGAGTCTTACTACGTTATATAAACGGAATTAAAGCTAGATAAACGAATATAATTAAACTTATTACTAATACTAACGCAGTGTCGCACGCCTTTTTGTTACTCGCCCTCCGTCGTCTCGGATTGCAATTCCTCGGCCTCTTCGGTCTCCTCCAGCCTGTCCGGACTTCCTGGCCCTTTCTCCGCATGGTGCATCTGCGACGCGCCACCCGGTGTACTCGACCGCTCGTCCACTCTAGCGCCTTCGGATTTCTGTTCTTCGTCGCTCTGCTTATCTCAGCTGTGCGCCTCCGCTCTTTTCGTATCCGGCAGACCCATTGTCTCGGACCTGTCGGCACATGTTTCGGTTCTCGGACTCTGCGCCTCCGCCACTGCGTCTCTCAGTCGCCTCGCTATTACTATCGGCAACCTTACTGGCGTCACGTCCTGGATAGAGAGTACCATCAGTTTCAAGGTTAGGTTGTTTTTCCTGAAATTTTTAAAAGTAATTTATATATCTCATTATATATACATCTCTGAGGATGTCTGATTTAAGATTGCCAACCCGAAAACTGGAAGTATATTGGATCAAACTGAGAAGAAAAGTTATGTAGAATAAAGTCAATATCGACACAATAGTTTTTTAACAATATATTTTAAATAAAAGCTAAAAGTAAAAATTTGATAGCAGAAATACAAACTAGGAAGTGTCTTCTATCAAATTGTATAATAAGCATTATAATACTATTTCGTATTTTGTACATAATTAATAAATTATTTTCGCAACACATGTCAAAATGAGTGTCTGAGAAATTGGGCTCCAAAACTGGAACACGTATTTAAGGTTACAATAAGTGAGGTAAAACTTGTCAACTTTAATGATATTGTCAGATCTATACCTTTACTATACCTTTTATTCTCGTGCACTGAGAAATGTATCGTTGTACTGCGATTTTATGTTTTAAACCGTATTATGAGAAAAAAGAATATGAAAGAGAAAAAAATAAATTGTTTAACTAAGTAGTAAAATATATTTTTATATATTAAACAATTAATTTTATAAAATTAGAAGGTTAGAACAGAACATTTTGAGAATGAGAGCAATTTTAAATGATCTGTTCTCACGAAGAAATGTAGACCACTTAATGCTACAGGAGCAATTTTATTTTTAAAACTGCACTACGAGGCAAATATAACAAATATATATATAAATAAAACAGTTTTAGGAATATATATTAGGAATATATAAAATGATATAATATTATCAATAATACATTCCTTATTGTTTAAATTATCCAAGTTGTAAGAGAAAATCGTGCAAATTTTATTTTCACTTTTGAAGAATTCGTTTTTATCAGATTTTATATAGAAAAAATCCATGAATGTATAAATTATGGGTTTTTATATCTTTGATTATCTAAGCAGATTATGTTTTAAATGGTATTCATTCAGTGCAATGTTTAGTTTATGAGAAATAAGGAGATATCGCTTTAGATCTATGCCAGTATTGGCGACTCTACTCTATCATTTTGCAAAATTCGCAATAGTTATTGAGTTATTAATGATTAAAAATCGCCGTATTAGCCCGGCCTATTACCGAATACAAGCGCGCGGAGAGATACGACCGCCCAGCGTCATTGCTACCAAGATCACGAGGAGTTGTTTGGCAAAAAACAGAGGGACAATCGCAGCTCAAAACCGTCGCTTTTAGGCATTGCCGCGTGTAGTAAACAACTCCTCCCGATCTTGGAAACAATGACGCTCAGCAGTCGTATCTCTCCGCGCGCTTGTATTCGGCGGTAGGCCGAGCTAATACGGCGATTTTTAATCATTAATAACTCAATAACTATTGCGAATTTTGCAAAATGGTACGTAATTTTTCTTCTTGGTTTGATCCAATCTACCTCCAGTTTTCGAATTGGCAACCTTAAATCAGACACCCTGTATAACAAACTTATAAAACTTATAAAACACGTCCGTATAATAAAAAGTTAATTATAATTATCATTTAAACATGTATATACAGGGTGTTCCACAATGAATGGCCAACCCGTCGACGATGGTACATAGTTTACATTACACTGAATGGAAAAGTCTTATACCATTTTACGAATGGCGCAATATTAATCGAGTTATTAATTGTTAAAATTGTACGAATAAGAGTGCGCGGAGAGATGCGCTCAAGCCGCTCGAACTACTCATGGCCCACAAGCGAGTCCAGCAGAACAAGTATTGGCTGGCGATGCGTGGCCAAGGAGAAGGAGCGACGATATAACTACGGGCAACGGCACACTGTCCTGTTTAGACACGCACCGCCAGCCAATACTTGATCCGCTGGACTGTCCTTAATTCAAGCGGCTCAAGCGCTTTTCTCCGCGCGCTCTTATTCGTACAACTTTAACAATTAATAATTCGATTAATATTACGCCATTCGTTAAATGGTGTAAGACTTTTCTATTCAGTGTAATGTAAACTATATACTGTTACGTCCAGATCCCGGAGGTTTTCTTTTTTTCGAGAGGTCGGAAAGCAAAGGAAAGGCTTCCCGAGAGTAAAGGAAAGGAGGAGATAGAAGGACGTAATGGACTTCCTTTTTTATTACTTCGCCCGTTCACGCGGACGAGCCGAGGACACGTTTTAAGGCTCCGAATTTGAGTCAACGTCTGAGACAGACGCTATGACGCCAAATGCGGAATAACGCTCAGGGTTCTTGTTTCAGGTAAGAGAATTCAATCTCTTTTATCTGGGATAGGACCTAGTGTGACTCTTAACAGGAAGAAACGGGAAACGTAAACGGGTTTTCTTTCAGGTAGTCTATCAGTATTATTAATACAGAGAGAGTGTAATATTGCTTATTTTATTGTTCAACATTTTATAAAACGCAAAATGATTTGTTTTCTACTGAAGCGTAGAGAAAATTTAACGAGAAAAATTTTGCTTGTACAAACGCAATGAAATTGGAGCTACTTATTAGATATATGTAATACATGGTATTTATTAAAATATTCTTAACCAAGGTGTATGTTTGGGTGTGTGTAGTGTGAGCACATGCGCACACAGGAATCATAGGAGTTCGTGGAGAGAGAGAACGTGTAGAAGGAGGAATGAACAGATGATAAAAATGGGAGACTGGAACTAAGTGGGGGGGGGGGGGTTAGTATCTAGAAATAGAAAGACGGAATTTTTTCATCCGCTCTAGATCTTTGAATGATCTCCCAGAAGATCTCAAGATCGATAGGATCTGGGGTTAATGCTATGGGATGTGAGGGAAGAGGACCAGAAGATTCCGGGAAAGAGAGGAAAGAGTTAGCGAATTTTTCTAGGGACAAGCGTCGAGGCCTGCGAGGCAGGAGAGGGACTTCTTCTACAAATTCCACATTAGAGGTGGAATTTGCAGGGGAACAAGGCTTCAATCGATCGTACTTGGGGGAAAGAGGAAATTCTCCCAAATGTTCTACGCTCGATCCGACTGATATAACTGGGGATACGGGCCTGAGGCCCTCGTCAGGGGATGATATTGGTGGGAATACGAAGGAGATAAAAAGGGGTGGTATAGAGAGAATGAAGAGGAAGGACAGTTTCCTTTAATAGAAGAACAGGGGGAAGAAGGAGGGGAAGGTGAGGGTTCCGATATATCGGGCCATAGAGTTGCGACGGAAGCGGAAGAGGGGGGAGGAGACGAAGATAGAGCACGTGTCGGGGGTGTGGGTGTACGCAGGGGTCGTAGTGGCGAAATCGGGTGCGATTCGGAGACCTCAGGGGACTCTTCGGTGTTTTCTATTTCCGTTATAAGTCCCGTTAAGAGGTCGGAGACAACCCGGCGAATATGGCGATTTAGGCGGTGCCGTTGGTGCTTGCGAGCAGTTCAACTGATAGTGGCAGCGACGGGGCGGTCACTGCGATTTATACCGAGATTAAGTACAATAATTCGACAGGCGTTTAATCGGGATTTTCCACCGGTAGAATCAGTAGAGAGGAAGGATGGCTCTTCGATTCGGGCGAATCCGCGTCCAAATCGAAAGCCTTCGATCCTTCTGGTTCCCCAGAAAATCAAGACTCTACGACTCGGAGTGACGGAAGGAAAAGGTGAGATTCGCAAGTCCGAATCGAAACCTCTCGATGCTTCCGGTTCCCAGGAAAATAAAAATTCTACGATTCGGAATGAGGGAAGGAAACAATGATGGTTGCCGATTAAACAATTATATTATGTGCCTTCTTAAATATGTTTAATAATTAATTTTTTAATAAAATAAATTAAACAGCAAAAATGACTTATTATTGGGTCATGACTGAAACAGCTACTTTAATCCAGAATAGATTTTTCACTGCTCTACAATAAATAAAAATCTAATAAAATTCTATGCTTGTGAAAGTTTTAATAAGAAATTCTTACCATTACAGAAGCTGTATTATACTTTACTACTTTTTTAAAATTTCAATGGAGTAAAAAAATTGAAAAAACATAATTTTCATTAAAAATTCATAACTTTTATAATTTTTAAATTTAAAAAATTCTCTCAGACTATAACATTTTTGGATATTTACTTCGAAAAAAGTAGTATTATAATGTAAACTTGAAAAATTGAATTATTTAAACACGTAAAAATAAAGATTTTTATTAGAAAGGCAGTCTCAAGCGAGACAAAAAAATAATTTTTATAGCAGATTTAATCATAATTTAAGCATAATTTTAGATCATTTATTAAAATAAGAAAAATAATATACGAAATACAAAATACGAACCATAGAAAATACGAACAATGAAAAGATTTATATTTATACATTATGTACATATACATGTATATACATATTTTATTAAATTATTAAATTTATATGCGCAGTTTTTACAATGCGTACGAATAATTAATAAAAAAAATCTTTATTTATAAAATTAGCGTAAAAAAATGCTGTAAAACACAAAAAAATCTATTTCTACTCTAATCGCGGAACATTTTATCTGAGGAATCGAATAATTCTAAATTGTTAACTTTGCAAGCGTGATACGCCATATTGTTGTTACACTAACGCGTTCTTTTTTTTCCTTCTTACTCAAGACTCGTGCTATTATCGCCTGTACTACCTGATTCGAGTGTAGTCCAGTGCAGCGAAAAAAAACATATCTATTCTCTTAAGACAACGCACAGTACTGTTTTATGTATTAAAACATGTCCCAAAACATATACCAAACAAGTCAGCCATTCTGTTTAGGTTGTTATTTTGCGCATTTGGGAAAAGTTGTACAAACTTTTTGGCAGAAGACCGTATCAGTGTATGATTAGATGTCTGTATGTATAACCATCTGGTCAGCACCTCCTTGTGCCAGACCTTGCTTTCTCTAATCAGCAGCATCCTCCAGCGTTTACACACTAGCAGACAGTTGAACAGGGTTCTGTAATCGGCATGGCGAAAGATTTCCATGAGCATCTCCTCCGGCAGATAGTTGCCACAGAGCACCAAACCGTTGACTATCTCCTCATCGAATATCACGCAGGAACTTGACGGTGTATCNATGGCTATGTTCTTCTTCTTCAATTTTTTTTGGTACCTGATCACTGCTGAGACACAATGCAAATACTCTGCCGATTCGCGACCTCGGTCGCGTGATCTGTGCCGCTCCTTACGACCCTGCGATCTGGATCTGTGTCGTCTCCTTCTTCTGTTTTTCCTTCGCTTGCTCTTTTTTTCATCGTTTTCATCGCTACTCGCCTCGGCGTTTGCTAACTGCTTCTTATTAAACGGTGCGAATGCCTCCAGGGAAGTCATAACATCGTTGACGATATTCTTGTCCTTGGCCTCGGCACGTGGACCCTCGTTCGGTAATGACAGCGCTGGGAATTTGAGCGCCAGTTCATTCTGCTTGCTCGAGAACTTGAATGGCTTCTCCGCGGACGCCTTCGTCGGCTTCATGAGCTGTATTTCTCTGAGGAGGTCCGCCATGAAGGGATCCGAGAGGCCATGCTCGGCTCCGATCTCGATCAAGTTCTTCTCGAGCGCCACAAACGTGCCATTCTTCTCGGCTAGGTGTATAATGAACTTCAGGCCCAGATCACAATCCAGCTCCGTGCAGTTTTTCGACATCAAAGAGAGGTGTCGAAAACATTGCTCCAGCTTCGTAACCTCCTCCATCTTATTGCGCGAGGTTCTTCTTCAATTTTTCCTGGCACCTGATATCTGCCGAAATACAATACGGCCAAATAACAATATTTTATGTTTCCCTAGGAGCAAGGTTACTTCAAAGCGTAAAGTTGCATCAGCAACCTTCAAAAGTTTTTACCTTTAAGACGAAACACGTCCGAACACGTTCGCTACCAGTTCGCAAATTTCTTTGTTACAGCGCGACTCGGTGTACGTCATACACGGATTTTTGCTCTGGCAGTTCTGGCACGAGTACCGGAGAGACCAAGGCGCAATGCTCGCAGACCGACTTTCACGCATGCGGAGTGGGGCGGACGCCAGTCGCGACGTTACGCTGACTGGCCGAAAAAGTGAAAGTTACATTCTGATTGGACAGATCGACTGACAATAAGAGACGTCGTTCTATTTTTCTCGGCATTCAATAAGTAACGAAAAAAAGGAGAGAGAGAAAGAGAGAGAGAGTGTGAGACAGATAATAAAAGTCATCTGGTCTACACACTTTCCGTAAATCATGCCTTTGCTTCTGAACAAGAAGTTGTTTACTAAACGCGGCAATGCCTAAAAGCGGCGGTTTCAAGCTGCGATTGTCCCCCTGTTTTGCCAAACAACTCCTCGCGATCTTGGGAACAATGACGCTGGGTGGTCGTATCTCTCGGCGCGCTTGTATTCGGCGGTAGACCGGGCTAATACGGCGATTTTTAATCATTAATATCTCGTTAACTATTGCGAACATCGCAAAATGTTACAGGACATTTTGATTTATCTCAGTCCCTTCTATCTCCCCATGGCCGCCAGTAGACATCGCCGTGTCAAGGAACTTAAAATTCACCCTGTATAATACACATATGTATACAAGGTGTCCCAGAATTGTTGTACAAAATTTCATGAGCCGGTAGAGCGGACGAAACTGTAGAAAGTCCTCTACCATTTTGCATTTTTCGCAATAGTTAACGAGATATTAATGATTAAAAATAGCCGTATTAGCTCGGCCCTCCGCCGAATACAAGCGGGCGGCAAGATACGACCGCCCAGCGTCATTGTTAACAAGACGCGAGGAGTTGTTTATTACACGCGGCAATGCCTAAAAGAGGCGGTTTTGAGCTGCGATTGTTCCCCTGTTTTTTGCCATTTATAGAAAACAACTCTTCGCGATCTTGGGAACAATGACGCTGGGCGGTNGTATCTNGCCGCGCGCTTGTATTCGGCGGAGGGTCGGGCTAATACGGCGATTTTTAATTATTAATATCTACGTTAACTATTGCGCAAATTGCAAAATGGTAGAGAACTTTTCTATTCAGTTTCGTCCGCTCTGCCGGCTCACGAAATTTTGTACAACAATTGTGAGACACCCTGTATATAAACCATTTTTATATAGTGGGTTTAAATTGATGTGTTGTTGGATTATTGTTATTACCTCCTTGGGATCTAATGCAACTAAAAAATATTTCGATATGGTCCTGACTTATTTTATATGTTGGAATGTACTTTAAATCATTATTATTTTCACACACTTCATTATACAATTCTTTTAAACTTTTAATACATATAAAAAATCCAACAAGTCCAGTTTTTCTTACGGAATCAATAATTCGAGTCTCATTTTAAAGTTGTAGATTTAAAATGTAAGTCTTACACTCTTCTAACTTATCCATTATTTTTGTATAATTAAAAGGATAATTGGTTGTTTATAATTAAATTAATTCATATTTTTGGAGTTGAATATATCAAATAAATCGTTAAAATTAGATATAAATTGTGTTGTTGCTGAACGATCTTAAAACTGTGGTAAATATAAGTATTCTTTACAAACTTTAAGTGCTTCAGCAACAATTTTACTAAATAACTGAGTAACGAAACGAACTTTCATTTTTTGTCTTCTAGAATAAATATGTCTTGATCTTAGTTTATTAGCTAAATGCAAATCTTCTTGTTTTTGTAGATTATATAGATTCATAATGTATTGCCATTTAATAAATTGTTTCGATCCATTCAAAATGATTTTTAGATCTCCAAACAGATTACGAATGAGCTTAATCATGTGACATGGATCAGGTAAAATAAATATTTTGTCATTCGTAATCGGATTAGGAAACCAAGTCTATAACAAATCTGGTGTTAAATTACATTGTAATTTTTTTGCTGTTGAAAAATTTGTGATAGCACCATCAAAATTTAATGCAATAACTCTCACACCAGTGTCATGCAACAAGCAAATGCATTGATTAATTAGATTACTTTTCTGATCTGCTATTATTCCACTAATGAAAAAATAACCAATAGGTATCTTCCATGCTACATTCATACACACAAAAAGAAAAACTAAAACATCTTTGGCATTGATAGTATCATTTACAATTCCACTCCCAAAATCAACATAGCCACTATATTTTTTACCGTTGTATTCAATGTGTTGTCTAATTGACATTTCATCAAAAATTAAGGTGCCAAACAGTTGGTAATCTGTAGCTTTTACCCGTTCAGAAATACTGTTTAATGCTTCTTTAATAAAACCGGGATTTCCATTAACTGATTTGTATCACTTACTTATTGATTTTGAGATTGTGGAAGACATGAATTGAAATGTTTACGTTACATAGTTATATGCTTTAGGTGAGTAATAATGTATAAAAGTTAAAGCAAATTTTCGAAGCTCAGGAGGATTTCTTTTAGAAGAATAATTTTTTTTTCGTTAATATAGGTGTTACTTTTTGCTGCAAAGCGCTTTAACAAGTGTACATTAGACTCACCAATTGCTTTTAATATATCTGTATGTTCATTCGCTAATAAATTTTTCTGTCTTACAAGGAGATGGTGCAAGGACTAGAAAACGGATTTGAATGAAACTTACAAACTTGTTAGTAAAGTTAGTTAATTCATGAAAGTCCTTCAACAACACTTTATTATGGTGAAACAATAGGATCCACTTCTCATTGTCAGCCGTTTTCGAGAAAAACGATTTTAAAAATAAACGAGCGGGTAATGTACCGATAATGTGAACACTTAATTTTCGAGCCAGCGTAGCGCAGCGGCTGCGATAGCGGACTGTCGAGTCGCCGACCAGAGTTTAATTCTCGTTAGAAATTCTTTTTTATATTTTTATCTTTTAGTCATATAAAATTTGAATAAAAATTTCAATAATAAAACTGTTTTAATAAATTTTATATTTAATTTTTGGGAAATGTTATTTAAAAAAAAATTATTAAATACTAAATTCTTATATAATACAATAAGTATAGAATTTTATTTGTAATTATTATTTGTAATTGTTATTATTAGTAATAAATATTTTGGAGCACTATCGAAATAATAAAACACATTGTTATATTTCATCATGTAACGGTCGATATAACGTCACAAAGGGAACTCGCCAGAGCAGGTATAGAACGTTTAACAGAAAAAACGTTCTATGTACAAAATAATACTAAAAAAAAATATTATTTCAAGTGCTCCAATGTAATAGTATTTATTAAAAATTTATAATAATTTATTATAAAGGGCTTAGGAGGATAAGCATGTAAAAATGGCCCCCGCAGATATGAAGTTGATATTGACGTCGTAAGTTGGTACCCATGTGACCTTGAACTCTTGCAAATATTGACCTTGAAATTATATTTTTGGAGGAGTTATGGAGGAAGAAAGAAAAAAGAAGAAAAATTTCTTTCTCGAAAATGGTTCTATAAATTTTTATGAAAAAAATATATGTTGTAGGTATCAATAATAGTGTTTAAAAGAAAATATTTTGTAATTAAATAATAGAGCGCAAAAAAAATTTTTGAATTTTTTAAACAATTTTTTTGCGTTTCTTTAGAGTGACACCTTTAATTTTTTTGTAAAAACATTGTACTATTTCAACATATAATTTCTATTTCAACATATAATTTATCTTGTATATGTATACATATAATTTATCTTTATATATGTATTTATTTCAACATATAATTTCTACAGATTTTTAAAAAATATAGTTTCGGAGTAAAAAAATGAAAATCATGATCGTGTCACCTGATGTTCAAAGTAACGCCTTGTAACGCCGGTCATGGAAACTGCCGCATATACAGGGTGTCCTAGAATATTGGGTACTATTTTCGTGTGCAGGTAGAGCGGACGAAACTGAGTCGAAAAGTCCTCTACTATTTTGCAATTTTCGCAATAGATATTTTCAAATTGCATTTTTTTTAGCTAAATCAACGGAACTATTTCTAAAACCTATCAGGAACTGTAGAACTATTGCGAGTGCCAATGGAACTCTTAATAAAACTTTCGATTTTTAAAAGTGAGGTGCCAACTTTACAGAGACAATGATGAGGACGTGGTGATTATTAGCCCCACTATTGTTTTTATAATTTAGGAGGAACAAAACTCCAGATGGATTTCTCGGCGATCAGCGATTTGACACCGATGAGGAAGTGAGAACAATGGTTGCAGATTGATTGTCTTCACAGGCGGCTAATTTTTATAATGTTGGCATAAACAAAATAATTGAACACTATAAGTTAAACAAAGAAAGTTTTTTATGTAGAAAAATAGCTTAGGATGTAAAAAAAGTTTGTTACAATATCTATAGTAGTTTTGTTTTTATTTGAAAACGGACCTTACTTAAAAAATAATCCTTAAAACTAAAAAAAACTTAAAAACTTAAAAAATATATGTAATCAAATATGTGTGCGTGCGCGCACACACACGCAAACACGAACGTACGCGCACGCACGCACACGCACACATATTTGATTATTTTTTTTTATCACATGTATACTATATTGAGGTTAGAAAAATTGTCACGGAATAAGATTATATCATCAATGTGTGAATTAAATATACTTACCTAAAATTAATAAATTTAAATAAGTATTTTTATGTACCTTTGATTACATATTTTATTAATATTTACTTAATAATATGTCAATTTTATTAATATTTATATATAATACTGAAATTATTCTTAATCACTATTTTAAACTTTTTAAAGCTTTTCATTTTTATTAAATTTTTAAATTGTTTTTATTTTTCTTAATTATAATTAATTATTTTTTAAAGCTTTAAATTTTTTAATTTAATTTTTTAAATAGTTTTTTTTCTAAATAAATTATTTATTTTTATTTATTTTTATTTTTAATTATAAGTAATTCTTTTTTTTCAAAGCTTTAAATTTTTTAATTTAAATTTTTAAATAAATTTTTTAAATAAAGTTTTTATTTTTCTTAATTAATTAGAAATCTAAGAGATCTCCTCCCCTTCCTCTCCCTTATTTGTTTTTTCTCCCTTTCTTATTCTCTTCTTATTTTTAATTTTTACAAGATAACTAGAGACGATCGGAGGTAAAATTTTAAGCCGGAGCCGGAGCCGAACCCAAATTTCAGTTATACTTTCCCCTTCGGCCCGAGCCGAAGCCAAAGGCGGAAGGAGTATAAATTTCTATATTTTTCTGTATATTAAAGTATATTATGTAGGGGATTTCATAAAATAGCCGAGATATAATAGATACATATAGTTTATTTGAGCGTTCTGGGCACGTCGGTGGTCGGCTGCCGCGCGAGATCTGGCACTGAGCAAGATCTAAGAGAGACTGACTCGAAAAATCGTCGGGGGCTCTTATATTCAGTGTCGGTTTTTGTGATCTATTGTGTCGTTTTTTGCGATCTGATTGTTTAGTCTTCGGCGTCGTTTGATTCGCGCTCCCTCGATATCGCGTTTAGTCGGGAAAAATGAAAAGCGGAGAACAAATGCGTATCGGCGATTGTCTATACCAGCGTCTTCTAAAGCGTTACAATTATTATATTATATATAGTATAATAACATATTTAAATTATAATATCTAAATTATAGTATTATAATATCAAGTAAATAAAAANATTTTTTTCTTAATAAATTTGACTTTTACTAAATATATATATTTAACTTACAAGTTTTTAAAACAAAGTTTGCAAAAAAAATTTTTTTTTAAATATACATATATATATATATACTCAAATATATGTACAAAAAATATTCTTCTTTTAAAGTTAAAAGTTTTCAAATATGGTAGCACATGCTATAATAAAATACAGGACACCTATTGTCCGTCTCTTTCTCTTTTATTGTCCGAGTTGATTTTCAGTTTTCGCGTCACATGCTCGGTATAGTCTATAGATGTATCTTCGGCCAAGCCAAAGAGTTCGCCTATATTTTGGTCGGAACCGAGCCGAAGGTAGCCGAAGGCTACCTAATTAGACCGAAGGTAGCCGAAGCCGGAGCCGTAGCCGAAGCTTCGGTCGGTCTCTAAAGATAACCTCTTTAACAAAGTTAGTACAAGACAAGATGACATTCGCGACATTTTGTCTTGTACTAATTGACATAACATGAAGTAATACACAAAGTAACACATTGAAATATCCAATCAGCATCGCAGAAAAGGAGCAACAATATTTCCGATTTAACATTTCTTTTTTAAGAATGGATCGTATTTTTTTTCCTTGGTTGTAATTGTCATTTCTTTAAGTTGAGCGAAATTTAAATTTCTAATATCTTGCGCCATAAAGGAAATATCGAACTCTCTTTCCAACGTTCGTTTAATTTCAATTACCATTATCGAATCTATATCCATTTCGGCCAGTGGTACGTTTGGTGATACTGTATTTATGTCCTTTAAACCTATTTTGAAATAAAGCCAGAAATATATTCTTATATAAATAAATGTTATGTTTAAATATTCAACTCTTTCAATAGAAATACTTTGTAATTAGAAACATTGTTTATTATTCTATTTTTTTAATTAGCACACATTATATATCTTTTATTTTAAATACTTTGAACTTTTAGAATGTCTTTAAATGTTGTCAAACATTTAAAAAAGCAAAAATTGAATTTGTATAAGAGAAATAAGCTACAGACTATTCTTAATAGTTTAAATATCTAATACAACCATAAAAGAGAATTTTTCAAAATATTCTCCACATTCCTTTCAATTCAATTTTATAAATAAAATTATATATATTGTAAGGCCCCGGTTCCCTGCTTGCGCCAGCCTGACCGCCATATTGCGACAGGCGTCGCGGCGCTACGGCGCTGATGACGTGCTGCGCAGGAAGATGCGCAGTGGTAAGACGGCGAGTCTTCGCCGGGTCGCGAGTCAGTCGAGTTCATATATGTAATACTCCTATATTGCTAGTGGCGTATCCTCACAATAGACGATAGCGACGCCGAGAAAGTGAGATAGAAATACAATATATACAGGATGTCTGAAATAAAAGGGATCACACGAAAGTTGGTGATAGATCGGGTCAAACCCCGAGAAGAAAAGTCCTATACCATTTTACAAAATTCGCAATATTTAGTATTGAGTTATTAATTGTTAAAAATCGGAAGAAGGGATGGATAGCGGTGCGCGAGACGTGAGAGCGGTAGCAGTGAGCCCACGTCTCCTGCACCACGCTGTCTATCCTTTCTTATGATTTTTAACAGTTAATAACTCGATAATTATTACGAATTTTGAAAAATGGTATATGACTTTTCTTTTCGGTTTGACACGATCTACCACCAACTTTCGTGTGATCCCTTTTATTTCAGACACCCTGTATATAGGCGATCATGTACTATGAACGTTATACGTATGCGCTGACATAACCGGTTAGGCGCGGTTGACTTGACGCTAATCTTTCTTCTCTTTCTGCCTTTACTGAAAGAAAGAAGAAGAAAAATATTTTGAAACATTTGTAGTGGCAAATCGACCGCAGACTTAAAAAGCTGTATTTAATACAAGTGTACTACATATAACAGGATTGAAAAATTATCTTTTAAAAGTGCGACTTTTCCGTGGGCTCGCCTGACTCGCGGAGGTCCAGAATTAAGGTAACCGAGAACGCAACAATATCGAACTGAATATAATAACCAGATGTTTTATGGGCGCCAGGTGCGAATCATCGTACTACACTAAGATTACCGGAATTCCAAAGATCGTAATTGTTACTCTTACAGTAGCCGCCGGCTGAGACTTAACTTCTAGGCGGGTTTGGGGAAAGCGGGAGAGTATGCGTGGCAGAAAAAATAGACGCTTAACTCAGAGTATTAACATAAGGACAAGAAAATATATTTGAAACAGATTTACAACGTTCCGCGGTCATACTCGCGCGAGGGTAAGTTTCGCCACGCATTGGTCGCAAAAGAAAATAATTACAGTTACAATCTTCCCATACGTGTCATTCGTGACAACCCTGCACGTGAACAGTCGCAGCCGGAATTACGAGTAATACAACACAACATTTCGCGATTATTAAGACTTCATACAGATTTTAACTCTCGCAACGTTTCAATAGTTCCCGCAACACGAAAGCCTACTCGCAACAAAAGAACGAGATGTTTCTCCAACAAAGACTAGCCGCCTCGCGGTCGCGATCATTCGCGAGTCACTCGACGCGAGAGAAACTAAAATGGCATGTTCGAATTCAGGTCGACTGCTCGTGAGACGAAATTATCGCGAGAGACCCCATGAAACACATTTACGGTGGCGAGCCCGCGCAGGCGCACCTCCTCGCGAGAAACCAAAATCGCCCTTGAAATCTGCGATTTCAATCGAGCTACCCGACGCGAGATTCCACTTGGTGGAACTCCTAGGAAGTCGCCTTGCCCGGTCTCGTCATTTCTCTAACAGACCGAAAACGCCGGAGTGGTGGCTTTACAGAACGCCTTCGTGAACGGGGCTTCGTCATCGTCTCCTCGTTCGCTTCGAATCGGCTGTAGCGATGCGGTAGCTGGACTCAAGATCGTCCGCTCTGGCCTACGTCCCACGAGACAGTGAGGCTTCGGGGTTCTTGCGGCGTTGCGTTCTCGGGCCCTCCCTCGTTCCGCGCGCCACCCAGCGTCGCGGTCCCATCATCGATTTTCTCGCCGTGATCGCCTCTTCAGCCGAATTCGCGCTCAACTTCCTGCTTTCTTGTAAGGCCGTCCGTCAGGCGTGCGCCCGGCGGCAGTGTCTCTTCGGGTGATCAGGCCGAGTCCTCGCCCCGGGCTTACTCCTGGAAGGAGGTCCATTTGGAGCATCCTCCTGTCTGGCCTTCTCTCTGTTTCCTCAAAATTGTTTGGCGCCGTAATAGAGTGGCCCGTACGCGCGCTTGACGTCCCGCATGCCATCCGCAATCTCCCGCTGCTCCGACTTGTCGCGGCTCTCTCTTCCGGATGGCTGATTACAAGATTATCGGCTCACCACTCTCGGTATCTACAACTCGTATGGCGGAATTAGCAAGACTGATTAATATAACGGACGGACAAGACGGCACGAAACAAAAACGCAAAGAATTTAAATTTCACGGGTCCGCGCGTGCGGACGCGATCCCGATCCATGGACCTCCGCTCGGCCGGGCGAGCCCTTGTGACGGACAAAGTCACGTCACAAAAGAAGAAACAATATAATACAGTTATAATATTTATTTTCATTTTCTCTCTCTTTTGCTACACGGAAAAAAAATTTACTTGTTTCAAGTGAAATTTCATAACTTTAAAGAAAAAAATTACTCCAATAGTCCCTAGCAGGAATTTATTTCTTTCATAGAAACAATTTTCTTGTTGCTAGTAAATATTTTCTGGAACGAAAGAATTATCTTTTTAAATAAAAATTATATGTTATGAAAAGAAATGAAAATTACATCAAAATAAGAAAATGTTATCTGCGGGGACTATTCATATTTCTGGAAACAAAGGAAATATTTCCCACGAGTAGTAAACTTATTTTTGAGGCAATGGAAAATTATTTTGCATTGAAAATATCGATTCTTGTACGGTAACAATATTTTCTTGCAGTAACAATATATTTACTACGATCAGAAATTAATTTTCTTGTAACTAATAAATTTATTCTTGCACGGTTACAATATTTTCTTGAAATAAATATATTTTTAATTCGATAATAAACTATTTTGCTTGCAACAAATAAACAGGTTTCTTGCGTGGTTCCAATATTTTCTTGAAATAAATACATTTTTACTTCGATAAGAAATTAATTTGCTTGCAACTAAGAAACAGGCTCTTGCACGCTTACAATATTTTTTTGCAATAAATAAATATTTATTGCGATAAGAAATTAATTTTCTTACAATAAATATACTTTTACTTTGATAAGAAATTATTCACTTGTAACTAAAAAATAGATTCTTACACGGTTATAATATTTTCTTGCAATAAATATATGTTTACTGCGATAAGTAAAATATTTTACTTGCAATTAAGAAATAAATCCTTTTTCGGTAATAATATTTTCTTGCAATAAAAATATTTTTACTGCGCTGGCAAATTAATTTTCTTGAAATTAATAAATAGAGTCTTGTACGCTTACATTATTTTTTGCAATAAATATATATTTATATATATATTTATTGCGATAAGAAATTAATTTTCTTGGAACTAACAAAGATCGATTCTTCAAACGACTCATTCATTATTTATATTATGTATACATTTAATAAGATACTTTTCTAGACGAGGGGAATGATAACTGATTGTGAGAGGTAAGGAGAAATCGGTTGACGACCATATTGAAAGGAGAAAGATAACCGCTGAATTTCAGAGGTCTTTCTCCTTCCAAAATGGTCGTATCTTGAGTGGTAAACCTTCGTCCCACGTCTCATTCTTCACCTCCGCGCATCTATACTTCCTCCTGTTATTCCTACCTCCATGGCTTATATCTTATGTAACATTTTGTCCGCCATATTGGATTCGCCATTTTGAATTTCATAATTCATTTTGACCACATAATCGTATTTTGCAACCCAAAAACCCCTGGATACAAAAAAATCAAAGAATTTTTTTTTTGCGCGGAGCACATTTAGGCAAAACCAATTTACCGCTTAAGGGGTTAAGATTCATTATAATTTTCCTATAAACAAGCTTACTGCCGAAATTAAACGGGTTTGATGTGAAATTTAAGTACTACATGTAAGTACTATAATGTAGTCTTTCAGTTTTTATATTTTTAATTGTATTTTCCAGAGTTGGAAAGTTACTTCCCTAATAGCCAAATGCTAGTAGAATGCTGGCAATATGCCAGCATATCGAAGCATGAATATTGAGTAGATTCCTGTCCACTGCGTCCGCATTAAGCTTATTTTCTGGCAGTATTATCTGCTGCCATAACGTAATAGCAGAAACGCAGCAAAAATGAAGCATAGCGTGCCGTCACAAGGTGATGTTAAAAACGTAACTAATATTAAACAATACATGCATGCATGTGTATATCCATTTCTGTCGTGTTTTTGGTGTTATTTCGTGACAGCAGACCATGCTCGATTTGTGCTTCTCATCTGCTGTCGATAACTGATATTGCAGGCTTTATTTAATATATATTAGCTACGTTTTTAATGTCACCTTGTGGCGACACACCATGTTTCATTTCTGCTGCGTTTCTGCTGTTACGTTGTGGTAGCAGATAGTACTGCCAGGAAATAAGCTTAATGCGGACGCAGTGGACAGGATTCTGTTCAATATTTATGCTTCGATTTGCTGGCATAAGCATTCTGCTAGCATTTGGTTATTAAGGTGAATTGAATTGCTTCTAATATACTTTTAGTGCGTCGTTTTTACTTTCGAGTTTATTTCTCATTACGCCATCTAGCGATAATGAAAAGAATTACATTTAAATATCGTAAAATAAAATATCATTATATGACGGCATAGTATACTGCATTTCTGATGTGTTTATGTTATTGCCATCTGAGACGGCAAAGCATGCTTGATTTCTGTCCCATTTCTGCTATTACAGTATGCCATCTAGTTGAATTTCTAGCGACTTTTTGCCCAGATGACGTGATGTTGTTATTTGCTTAATTTTGGCTTGATTTTTATTGATACGTTATATCAACACATAATGCTTAAATTTTGTTCTACCTATGCTTACACAGATTGTCTGACTTTTGCAGCATTTCTAACATCATGTCATAATGCAGATGTTCTTACATTTCTGTTTCATTTTTAAGCACATTATCTGTTATGGCAGGTTATGTTTCGCTACTGTCAGATAGTATACATGCAGTACACAGTTTGCAAAGCCTGCCTTTAGTAGACTTGGCAATTAGAGTTATAACGTTATTAGAGTTTCTTTATTTTGGTAACGGATTGGTAACGATGTTATTTTTTTTGTAACTGTAATGGTAACATAGTTATTTTCAGTAACGAAAACAAATTTAACAGTTACTTTTATCGTTATTTTTTAATAATAACTTTAAAATACTTCGAAATTATTTATGACATATCGTATTTGCGTACACTCAATCTTTAGTCATCGATCAATAATCAGAGTCCATTGTTAACACATATTTAAGAATGATTTTAAGATTATTAAGTTTAATATGGCTTTACCCCGTGTAGCGCATTAATTGAAAGATTAGTTAATATTGGTAATGCTGTATTCTCATCTTCTAAAGGTCACTTACATAATATTATGGAATCAAAATCAAAACTTATATTAAAAATTTTTAAAATAAAAGGAATTTATATTTTGTGATTTATGGTAAATATTTCTATATATTAATCCAGATAATCCTTGTAGTTTTTATGTATTTAGAATTATAAGTTTAAAATTATTATGTTAAAAATTATAAACATAAAGTTAAAAATTATAAACATAAAATTGAAAATACAAAAAAATATTGAAAAACCACAATTTTTTATTTGCATTTTGAGTATTTAAAAATTTTTTAATTTTTTATAGTTTTGTAAATTTAAATTAAAATATTTATTATTTTTATTAATCTTTAGAGAATCGAAAGTCACTTTAGTGGCTTTGGACTGTTTCAGTCAATTTTATAGTTTTCTGGTCTCAATTAACTCAATAATGTTATAATGAATGTTTTTCATGTCGGCACATATATCGGTGAGTAGTAGAATGTGAGGGTGGACGGAGTGGGAACGAAACTGACAAAAATCGCTAAGGTCCAAGCGACGCTACTATGCAGCAGACGCTGATGTATTTCAAAGAGAACGTTTCTTGAAAGGTGCACTCTGCACGTTACATTTTTTNAAATTATTATTATTATATTTTATTGCGTGAACATCAGAATCAAGACCACGCATTGACACGTAGACTGACTATTTTTTATGCATTGTACCTTGCTTCAAGATCTATCACACTATAAACATTTTATGAATGAGTTCTGAATTTTCTGTCATAATAAAATATTTTTATGTGTTTTTGTACCACAATTATTATGTATTTCAAATACTTACCTTGTTTGTAAAATAAATTTATATAAAACAAATGATGCATTTTTTTATTCTTTCACACGAATTATTTATGAAATATGAACTTAATTTTTTGTTTAAACAATTATTCTTATGATATTTATTATTATTTAATCAACAAAAGTAAAAAAATTATGAAATAGGTATGAATTTTTCGTTCTGGCCTGGAAGCCGTTATAGTGGCGCGGGGGGGGGGGGGAGTCAGTATTTTCACCATTCAACCCAATGACATTGATGAAAAAGTTCTAGAATTAAAAACAAAAAAGTCGGTCAAAAATATGCCGGTCCTCTAAAGGTTAATATTTTAATAAACAATATTATGAAAGTAAATTTTTTTATTTAGTCTGACTCTCATTTTAGCATTAAAAAAGCAACGAGCAAAATAACGAATTGTTATTTTGTAAATAACAATAATAGTTACTGTATTTAGTGATTTTTGAAAATCAGTAATAACGGTAATTAATTATTTTTCTTGTTAGTAACAAGTAACAGTAATTTACTTTTAAAAAGTAACTTTGTGATCCCTGTATTTTCCTATTTTCTGCTCTTTGAGACAGATATGAAAGAATTACCTTATATGTGTATATGCATACGTTTATTATTAGGATAAATATAATGATGAAGTATTTTCAAAATATAGATGTAAGTTTTAAATTAGAAGACAAAATTAATTTCGAGAAAAGATAAAAAATCTAATTCTATATTATTTTTGTTCTTTACTAATTAATTACTACATCTAAATGCTTATAATTCCATGAAAATGTCGATTTTTAGTGATTTGTATTTGAATAACATATGTATACTCTATCTTACAAGAGAAAAAATCATTGGGGTTCCGTGGCTTACAGGAAATTCTATTGTCGGATAAAGATTTGCGATCTGTGACTGCAATCTTGTATTATAAAGTTTTCCAATTGAATCTAGAAATACCTCGCTACTGTAACCATTAACATGTTTATATAATGCTTGTTTGTTACTGTTGTTATTTTACGGTGGAATTCAAAGATTTTTTTCACGATATGTTAAAGAGTACTGTGAGATGATATCTCAATCATTATCGCGTTTATAGGAATTAAACGCATCGTTTTTGCGAATGTTACCGGAGGTAACAAATAATTTATATAAGATTTTGAGTACAAAGATAGAGATATATTGTTAGATTCATAAGCGAATCATTTCGAGCTACGAAACTTTCTTCGTGGTAATATTTGATTTAAATATTCCTTACATTCAAATGCAGCAGGTTCGACATAACGGCTATGAAAAGGTATATTAACACAAAAATTTCTTTTACAGAAATATTAATAGCCTAAAAGAATAAAGTCATAATTATTATTAAATGTTTGTTTTCATGAAATTATTTTAAAAAAGCGGAAGCAAAAAATATTGTTTTTAAATATATATTGTTAAATACGTATTACATATTGTTTTTAAATATTAATATACTTGCAGTTTGCCCAGGAATGCATTTATTGGAATTTGTTGGACCGCTCATGATAAAATTAGAGGAACTATTATAACAAATGATATCGATATCCATAGAATATATATTTTTTATTGTTTCAAGATCAAGATTAAGTTCAGCCATGGAACCATTAATTATATTCGACTCGTGAAGTGCCAAATCGATAAAATATGCTGATAAAATCGTCTCTTCGATCATTAAGCATCCATCGGCATAGCCACAGATGAGCTCGCCATTAGAATGACCAATTATAAAGTCGGGAACAATATCAATGAACATTAAAAGATCGACTAATCCAATCTGCGATACATATAAAATAAATATCTTTTCATTTATTTTAAATAACAAACAGAATAGTAGAGTATATACGCCGGTTTTAACCCAGGGGAAAAAAGGGGGAGAGGGGGGAGCGGGAAGAACCATCATAAACGTTTTTTTTGACAGGCCCAAATTTATAATGTCTACCATTGTATTGTATTGTATTTTAGAAAGTTGCCTTTTTTTGAACGAGCTTTAGAGACAAATATCGTTGATGGCAATAGAGGGAATAGAGGCCATGCTTTTACGACCATCATAAATTTTTCTTGGCAGGCCCAAATTTATAATGCCTATCCTTGTATTGTATTGTACTTTAGAAAGTTGCCTTTTTTCAAACGAGCTTTAGAGACAAATAGCGTCGATGCCATGAATAGAGCCCATGCAATTATATCATAAATTTTGCAGATTTTAGAAAGTTGCCTTTTTTTAAACGGGCTTTAGACCCAAATTTGTAATGCCTTGTATTGTATTCTAATAACATGAATTATATATTACAAGGATAAAACTTTCTATCTTTTTAAAATTTTCCAAGCGCTCATAAAGGCTGCTAAAATTTATAATGTTATATTTAGTATAATATAAGTTTATAATATTATATGTTAAAAGAAAAAAATATTCTTTTCAAGCGTGCTCCTGCTGTTAAATTTTTTTGAATGTGTTTATCGACGAACGTATTCATACACGTTTATACGCATTTATACGAGCGTCGGTGTTCGGCCGCTAATATTCTAACCGTAGCCGCCCTTGACAACAACTCTCTGGAGGGCTCAATTCTTTTCACGAGTGCACATGCTGTTAAGTAAAAATTGTGAGAAGAATAAAAATATTATTTTACATTTACAATCCATGCATTATTTTGTAAATTTGTGTAATGGGAAGGGTAGGAGGGAAAAAAATTTGCGATATCACGTTTCAAATTTTCAATAAACATTTTATTCTTAATTTTCATATACGTTTATACATATTTTTCTTACGGACTAAAAACTAAAGCCAACAGCTCACAATCGACGAGCTGATGCTTATTGAAAGCATCGCTGACGCGAATCATGTTCGATACCTTAGGGTCCGCTGCAGTGGACACGATATGTGAAAATTGTGTAAACTTGACGTCACCGAACTAACAATTTCAAATAACTGTTCAAATGCTAAATATGCACCGATCCTGATTAAACATAGACAACAATGTTGATTCGGTCATCGTCAAACGTTCAAAGATTCGAGATGTATGAGCTACACATTATTAATGGCGCAAGCGCTGACTGTTAGCGGTCCGACGCTTATAGAACTGTGGGTATCTCTATCCAGTAAGAAATGGTTGATTGAATCGATGTCGAATCGATATTGATTCGATGTTTTTTGCGTCGAAAAGGCATAGATTCGATATCGATTCGATATCTTTTCGATCATCATTTCTCACTGGGTATAATCGGTCCAAAGTAATTTTTGAATATTCCATCGTAGCTCGTAGCTCGTCTTCTCCACGTTTTGAGAGACAAAATCATCTCGTTTCCACAATTATCTCCGGCGATCTCCACGTAGCTTAGTGGACCCACGTTGATGCTAATTTCGAGAAATTTGTATCCCGCTGTCAGCGCGTATTGTCTACTCTATATACGAATCGCACGACGCTCCAACGAACTGCTGTAGAAAAAATAATGAAATTAGTTTTAAAATAATATAAGTTACAATGTATATAAAACAGGAAGCTTATTTACTTATTTGTTACACTTTTTCTTCTTCTCACACGATAAAGTTTCATCATCCTGAATCGGCACGTAATAGTTCATAGCGCGTTTGCCACTGTTTTCTTCGACTGAGTACATTTTTCTCGATTACAAGAAGCGTTGATACGAGTGGTCGATACAACACTGATCGTGTAAAATTAACTGCGTAAACTGCGTATATGTGATAATATCCACCAAGGGAGAAGGGAAGGGATTAATAGCGGCCGAAGCAAAACATAAGATTTATATTTCCCATTGCCATTCGCTCGCCGCGTGCCGCGTGCCGCTTGCCTACCGTCGCTCGCTGACTCTACCTCTCTTCGCCGTACCGCTCGTCGCGTTCAATTCAAGCGCTCGTTTGCTCTAATATTTTAATTAATTGCTCGATAACTAATAGGAATTTTGCAAAATGTATTTTCCTTCTCGGTTTGACCTATAAATCGGAAAATTGTGGGTAGGACACGGCTAGAATATCTCAAGTAAGAGTATGGCCAATGTCAGTCGCGTTTTGATTGGTCCGCCATTTGTAATAGAAAACCATAAGAAAAGGAAAGAAAATAGAGAAAAAAGAGAAGGAAATAGAGAGAGTTACGAGTGCTTAAAAGTGTAATAGAGTGCAATAAAGGAGTGCTTAATTCTTATATAGGTTCCCTATAAATGGCGGCGCATTAGCCACACTCTTACTTGAGGTATTCTAGACACGGCAAGCGACTGAGAGTGGCAGGCGATATCATCGAACGACGATAGACGAGCGGCGAGAGGCTCGGGACAAGCAGCGAGCAGCGAGCGACGAGCGAAGCTCGACCCGCGCCACTCGCCGCTCGCCTACCGTCGCTCAATGATACCGCCTCTCGCCGCTCTTAGTCGCTTGCCGCGGCTAGAGTCCTAGATATCAGAGAGGCGCCAACTTGTTTTTCCTGATTGGTCGGTTGCCATGACAGGTACGTAATCCCCTCTCCAGAAATATTTTGCCTTATTTAGGACTCAAGTTTTCAGATATTAATAATTAAATTTATTATTTTTTGTCACGCTGCGACTATTAACTTTTTTAGAACCTCAGCTACGATAAACTCTTTTCTTAAACACTTTTTATATATGTACACTGCTAAAACTAAGTGTAGTGTACTACATGACAGTCTAAAATGGCGATGGTGGCAAAGTGGGGGTAGAGTTGGCGCCTCTCTGATATCAAAGACTCTAGCCGCGACCTACTCACGACTTTCCGCGCGATTATTCGCTTAGACATTATCATTAATAACTCAATAATTATTGCGAATTTTGTAAAATAATACATGACTTTTCTTCTCGGTTTGACCCGATCTACCACTTTCGTGTGAGATCTTTTAATTCGGACATATATTATTACATAATATACAGGGTGTCCCACAATGAATGGCCAACCCGTCGATACATAGATTGCATTACACTGAATAGAAAAGTCTTATACCATTTTACGAATGGTGCAATATCGAGTTATTAATTGTTAAAAATCGGAAGAAGGGATAGACAGTGCGGTGCGAGAGATGTGGGCGGGGGCTCGCTGCGCCTGCTGCCATTACCATTCTCACGTCTCACGCACCGCGCTGTCTATCCAAATAAGGAATTCACGTTGTGTATTGTGAATTATAATAGTGTATAAAGCAGAAAAAATAACAAACCACTCAATACTAATTGAGTGAGCTATTTATTTGTTTTTTAAAAGTGTTACGTGTTATCCTTAAAAAAGATTTAAAAAATAATATTTTTGATTAAGAAAGTAAAAAAACCGCAAAAATACCAGTAAATGACTGATATATATTTTCTTTTTTTTATTTAATGTAATTACATTTTCAAACAAAAAATAATATTTTATTTAGATTTGAATATTACTAAAATAATATTTTAATAATATTAAAATCTAAATAAAATTTAAATCTAAAATATATTAATTAATTTGTTATTTATTATATCAAAGTTTTATTTTTCAATATTTTCCTTAAACAGTCATTTACCGGTGACTATTCAACGATTGATGCAGTGACCCTACTAGGAACATGCAGGTCAAAAATTCTTTTCAAGAGATACAGGTCAAATTCTTTTTATTAGGAAAAAAGGTCATTCTCTCGCGCTATATTGTGACCAGATGTCAAACTAGCCGGCCCCGTGACTCACAAGTGCACAAGGAATGCTTTTAATGCTAGACATAATTTATCGTCAGAAAAAAGGGCAGCGAAGGCATTATTTACGGAAAGTGTAGACCAGATGACTTTTATTATCTGTCCCTCTCTCTCTCTGCTTTTCTTCTTCGTTACTTATTGAATGCCGAGAAACTTTCACTTTTTCGGCCAATCAGCGGTAACATCGCGACTGGTGTTCGCCCCACTCCGCATGCGTGAAAGTCGGTCGGCGAGCTTTGCGCCTTGGTCTCTCCGGTACTCGTGCTAGAACTGCCAGAGCAAGAGTCCGTGTATGACGTACACCGAGTCGCGCTGTAACAAAGAAATTTGTGAACTGGTAGCGAACGTGTTCGGACGTGTTTCGTCTTAAAGGTAAAAACTTTTGAAGGTGCTGATGCAACTTTACGCTTTGAAGTAACCTCGCTCCTAAGACATAAAATATTGTTATTTGGCCATATTGTGTTTCGGCAGAGATCAGGTGCCAGGAAAAATTGAAGAAGAATATCGCGCAATAAGATGGAGGAGGTTACGAAGCTGGAGCAATGTTTTCGACACCTCTCTTTGGTGTCGAAAAACTGCACGGAGCTGGATTGTGATTTGGGCCTGAAGTTCATTATACACCTGGCCGAGAAGAATGGCACGTTTGCGGCGCTCGAGAAGAACCTGATCGAGATCGGGGTCGAGCATGGCCTCTCGGATCCCTTCATGGCGGACCTCCTCAGAGAAATACAGCTCATGAAACCGATGAAGGCGTCCGCGAAGAAGCCGTCCAAGTTCTCGAGCAAGCAGAACGAGCTGGCGCTCAAGTTCCCAGTGCTGGCATTACCGAACGAGGATCCACGTGCCGAGGCCAATGAGGCCAAGGACAAGAATATCATCAACGATGTTATGGTTTCCCTGGAGGCGTTCGCGCCGTTTAATAAGAAGCAGTTAGCGAACGCCGAGACGAATAGCGATAAAAACGGCGAGGAAAAGAGCAAACGAGGAAGGAAAAACAGAAGAAGGCGGCGACACAGATCCACATCGCAGGATCGTAAGGAGCGACACAGATCACGCGACCGAGGCCGCGAATCAGCAGAGTATTTGCATTGTGTCTCAGCAGTTATCAGATACCATGAAAAATTGAAGAACGCAGCCATGGATATACCGTCAAGTTCCTGCGTGATATTCGATGAGGAGAGCATCAACGGTTTGGTGCTCTGCGGCAATTACCTGCCGGAGGAGATGCTCATGGAAATCTTCCGCCATGCCGATTACAGGACCCTGTTCAACTGTCTGCTAGTGTGTAAACGTTGGCGAATGCTGCTGATTAGAGAAAGCAAGGTCTGGCACAAGGAGGTGCTGACCAGATGGTTATACGTACAGACATCTAACCATACATTGATACGGTCTGCTGCCAAAAAGTTTATACAACTTTTCCCAAATGCGCAGAATAACAATTTAAACAGAATGGCTGACTTGTTTGGTATATGTTTTGGGACATGTTTTAATACATAAAACAGTACTGTGCGTTGCCTTAAGAGAATAGATATGTTCTTTTTCGCTGCACTGGACTACACTCGAATCGGGTAGTACAGGCGATAATAGCACGAGTGCTCATGAGTAAGAAGGGAAAAAAAAGAACGCGTTAGTGTAACAACAATATGGCGTATCACGCTTGCGAAGTTAACAATTTAGAATTATTCGACTCCTCAGATAAAATGTTTGTTCCGCGATTAGAGTAGAAATAGATTTTTTTTGTTTTATAGCATTCTTTGACGCTAATTTTATAAATAAAGATTTTCTTATTAATTATTCGTACGTATTGTAAAAACTGCGCATATAAATGTTTAATAAAATATGTATATACATGTATATGTACATAATGTATAAATATAAATCTTTTCATTGTTCGTATTTTCTATGGTTTTGTATTTTGTATATTATTTTTCTTATTTTAATAAAAGTGAACTAAAATTATGATTAAATCTGCTCTAAAAATTATTTTTTTGTCTCGCTTAAGACTTCTTTTCTAATAAAAATCTTTATTTTCGCGTGTTTAAATAATTCAATTTTTTCAAGTCTATACTATTAGAATACTTTATTCGAAGTACATATCCAGAAATGTTGTCTAAAAGAATTTTTTAAATTTAAAAATTACAAAAGTTATGAATTTTTAATAAAAATTGTTTTTTTTAATTTTTTACTCCATTGAAATAAAAAAAAAGTAAAATATAATACAGCTTCTGTAATGGTAAGAATTTCTTGTTAAAACTTTCATAAACATAGAAGTTTTTTTTTAGATTTTTATTTATTGTAGAAAATGTGAAAATGTAGAAACAGTGAAAAATCTACTCTGGATTAAAGTAGCTGTCCCAGTTGTAAGTTATGTCCCAATTATAAGTAATTTTTGCTGTTTAATTTATTTTATTAAACAATTAATTACACAGATCCACAAAATAAAAAAGTATATTTGTTTATTGTTTCTCTTTACATTATATATAGTACATAAACATAAAATAACTGCAAAAATATAAACATGAACATAACATAACCGCAAAAATGTAATCATTAACATAAGTAGTCACGCTTCTTAAGGGGATCCTGGAGCGACGCTCGAACTTGATCGG
>JAJVSH010000240.1:9040-42776 GCA_021460005.1 Tetramorium alpestre
TTCAGCTTTAATAGCAGATTCTATCGCAGTATTTAACGTAACCTGATCGCGCGGATGAATCCTTGTGTAGATATCGGCTTTCAAACCAGTTAGAAAATTTCTAACCGCGTCGTGTTCTGCTGAATCCAAAAATTGTACGGCTTGATTGGGGCTTTCTGTTTGATAACACGANTTTAATTGATGGAGGATCATAGAAACGCGGCTACCATAATCTACTACAGCTTCCTCAGGATGTTGAGTTACTTTAGCAAGTTCTCCATGCAGTTACGACGTTGAATATACTGGAGCAAACCGAGTCTTCAATACAGCCAATAGTGATTCAATATTATTATACTCTCCACTTAAAGCAACTCTCAGCGCTGGGCCGACTAATTTATTTTTGATCATCTGTACTAACCCATATTCAGCAGTCGGAGGAATCATATTTTTCGCGTTCGTGCAAATAGTAGCAAATTGTGCAACTGGCATATTCTTGCCATCGAATGGGAGAATTGTCTCGGCGGCATCACGTAAACTAATATATTGATTGGTAGGTCTACGTGTCGNGTTATCATTATCGGATACGTTTAATCCGNTTATTTGTTGCGTAATTGATTCTACACCGTNNACGGCCATTGCGATTGTAAATATTCTTTGATTGTTTAGTAATTATTTAAAATAATGAAAGAGTTCACACTTACGCCTGACGAAGAAGAATAAGGATGATAAGAGTTTGAAGTCTCATTGATCTCTCTTCTCTTTCCAATAATTCTGTCCCCGTATTCGACTTCCGAGGTGGCGAAATTGTAGGTATGCGTTTCCTTACCTGTTCGCCCATTTAATTTCCTCGTTTTACAAGAATTTCAGGATTCTCAATTATCAAAATTGATACTAATAATCCAATCTCTTGTGAAGTAAAGAGACAATCCCACCGCTGCCACCAAAAATTTTAATGTGACGTCCCAGTAGTTGATATAGCAATTCAACTCAATGGAAAGTTCACTTTATTGCGGGATCTTCTCTTGCCGGTTAAGGAAGCTAAAACTCCAGGACAGTATTTTGGACTGTGAGAGAATCTTCGGGATTATGTCTCCTTAGAATAAAGATATTTCTAATATATAAATGCGTTTATTTACTTCGATATAAATATAATATGTGTACATTATTGTAGTGTGTGAATACTATTCTGAATAACTATGGAATTTCGTAATGATATGACTAAAATCTTGGTCAATTCGGTTTCATTACAAAATGGAACTCTACTGGATACTTTTTAATAGAAGAGGAGTGGAGGAGCAGGAGCGCCTGGAAGTCTTGGTCTCTCCTTATATACCAAGTTCTGCGGTACATAGTGGGGGTAAAGCTATTCTTGTAATTCTAGAATAAGCATGATTCAGTATGAGTCAGCGTTCCGAAATATCGATGAGTCGTATAATGACTTCATCCTTTTGCCCGAACTTATCTTTGTCGGCATCCTTGTTATATATTCGAAGAATACAAATTAAAATTTTCCTTTGTGCCTTAGCGAGTTATTTCTATTTCGAGCGGTGCTCTCATCTTCTTGACTCTTTTAAAACCGTGAATGTGCTTATAGAAAAGCGGATCGCACACCCATTGACATCCCAAAAAAACACAATAGATGAAAACGCATTAGAAATTCGATCTGTAACGGCAAATCTTAACAAAAATAGTCGCGTGCCTACTTTATTCAAACAAGCCTCGATAAATCATTTCCTCACGTAACTTTTATGTTAGATACCGGTTCCGGGCCGAACATAATTAAAGAAAATTATATACCTAAAAACGAACTCGTCAATTATACGAATATCCTAATATTAAATGGTATAAATGAATATCCCGTTTACACTCTCGGAGAAATTACTTTGCCTCTTTTCGGAACGCAATTAACCTTTCACACTGTATCAATGATTTTCCTATTTCACAAGCCGGTATATTAGGTAACGATTTTTTCAAACAAACTTCCTCAAAAATAGATTACGCGAAAGGATACTTAGATGTAGGTAGAATTAAAATACCTTTTTCATCACCAGAAATTATCATAGCAGCACCGAGATCCGAATCATTGTTTTATGTAAGAGTAGCAAATCCAGAAGTAAAAATAGGATACATACCAAGATTAAAAATAGCCCATGGAATTTATTTGGGAGATACTATAGTAGAAAACATCTCAGGAAAAGCACACTTGAAAATTATAAGCACTTTGGATGAGGAAGTAGAAGTTCAAGTGCCAACACTAAATATTAAACCTCTGAATAAGTTGTTCGATAATCAAGAAACGAACAATGGGTCGATCGAAAATCAAGAAGAAAATATAAACATGTCCTTAGCCCCCTCAAATGCATGGAGTGACCAAATTAATTGCGAAACTGCCATTAATAAAATTGAAGACGAAGATAATAATAATGAAAATAATGAAATTAACAAAAATGAAATTATAAATGAAACTAAGAATGAAATAAAAGAAGAAAAAATAAACAAAATCACGAGAGAGGATAATAACGAAAATTTTAATATTCTGGAGGAAAATTCCAGAACCTCCCAAAGAGGGGGAAGTTATCAAACCCCTCTAGAGATTTTTAATAAAATCAAAATCGTAGAAGAGGGAAGTTACCAAACCTCTTCAGAAAAATTAATCAGAATTACAGAGGGAAGTTTTCGCACTCCTCTAGTAAATTCTACTCCCGAGGAGGGAAGTTACCAAACCTCTTCTGAAAAATTAATCAGAAAAATTAATTAATCCTAGAATCACAGAGGACAGTTTCCGCACTCCTCTAGTAGATTCTACTCCCGTCGATCGTGAGAAGGGAAGTTATCAAACCTCACTACGCGATACGACAATATCCTATACCCACAAAAAATAATACCTCTCGTGTTACTATGGCAGAACTTATGAAAAGAATGCCACCTTATAATCTTAATAACATAAAAAAGAAAATAATACCTCAAAAAATTTTAACGTCCATGCAGGAGCAATCTCAAGAAATAATAGAGAAATGTAAGCGCGAGTAGTTTATAAAACAATAAAGAAAGAAAACAACTATTGCTAAGAGATACTGAAAAAGAATGTTTTATATTAGCAGGGGAAACCAAAAAGGACAAATTTACAGAAATTATAGAATTATTAAGAATGGAGCATTTAAATACAGAAGCAAAAGAAAACGTAGAAAATCTTATAATGAAAAGTCAGGACAGATTTCATGTACCTAGAGAAAAACTAACAGCAACACATGTGTTGCAGCACCAAATTCCAACAATGAGCACAGTATTTTTCATCACTACTATATTACTGCTACTGATCCTTCTCTCGATATATAATTGTTATGTACATTACGGAAAAAATGGGCGCATTATTAATCTTATACCAGGACGACCAGGTCATCCAATTATTGGAAATTTCTAGATGATAGACCCATCAATACCCGACAATATAGATTTCCGCAAATCCATAAAGAAGAAATAAACAAACAAGTTAACTATTAGAAGGAGGAATAATAAAACCTTCTCAATCGCCTTATAACACGCCTATTTGGATAGTACCAAAAAAGGAAGATTCAAAAGGGAATAAACGCTGGAGAATGGTTCTAGATTTCCGAGCATTAAACGATAAAACAGTCGGTGATGCCTTTATCATGTGGTGGCCCATTACCGAATATCGTTGACATTTTAGACCAATTAGGAGCACAGTATTTTTCTGTATGTGACTTGACTTCCGGATTCCACCAGATAAAAATAAACCCTGCCGACGGTCACAAAACGGCATTCACTACACCCTTCGGACATTATGAGTTCGATAGAATGCCTTTCGGATTAAAAAATGCCCCAGCTACCTTTCAAAGGCTAATGGATCTCGTTCTAACTGGATTACAAGGAATTATTTGTTTACATGGACGACATTGTCATTTACGCCTCTTCATTAGAAGAGCACGAAAGGAAATATAACTTATTAATAGAACGACTATGCGAAGCTAATTTAAAATTACAACCTGACAAATGTGAATTTTTGAGAACTGAGATGACTTACTTGGGACACATAATTAGCAAAGACGAAGTTAAACCCGATCCGAAAAAGCTAGAAGCCGTCAGACAGTTTCCGAGACCAAAAACTCCCAAAAATATTAAACAATTTCTTGGACTAACAGGATATTACAGGATATATTCATAATTTTTCAAAATTAACAAAACCTTTAACTAATTTACTGAAAAACGATACGCGATTCGAGTGGACATCGACATAGCAAGATGCATTCGAAACATTAAAGCAAAAACTGTGCGAAGAGCCGGTATGCTATCTCTTTCTTCTAAACTTGAGGATTTCGGGCTGTAACTTACAGCTACCTGACGCCTTGAGATCTCGAGAATCATGTTGACGACTCGAGGTTTGACTCGTCTATTAGATATTGCGTGAAAACGTAAAAATTATGAATGAAATATAAATAAAATTATGAATATATCTCCTAATTATAATATGTCCCAACGTCGGAACCTTGACAGATGTGCCCGACTCGCCTATCCAAAGGGATGCAAATAAAGATTTGCAACGACAAAAATAAGCGAAATCTAAATTTTTAGTTACGTTCTTCCATATCCCTCCTCCTCCTTTCCGACGGAGTCTTTCCCTTCGCTTCCGTCTTTCTAATTAATTTCCTGGGTCTGGACGTAACATTTACATTACTTTCATTTGAGCGAGAAATTAGCAGCCCGGTGTCGATTGCCAACAGAGGAATGACTGCGCCATTCGACTGCCCAGCGAGGACGACAAATGGCTAAGCTTTAAAAATTATAGAAGAAAGGAACGGGTACCGTTTATAGTGTACGCTGACTTGGAGTGTACTTTGAAGAAGAAAACAGACACGGATTCGACAGCATCCACGTACGCTTATCAACATTATCAGGGCATCCACGTACGCTTATCAACGCTACACAGCGTAGCGTATTACGTACATTGCTCGTACGACAACTCCTTGTCAGCGTACCGATTGTGGTATCGATTGCGTCGCGTGGTTCACCGAGCAATTGAAAAGTTTAGCGCATCATATAAAATCTGTGTTTAGGTCTATGATAGATCAGAATCGCGAAATTATATAAAATTGTGGTTCATTGATTCGATTTCTCAACACCAGTCTTGAAAAATTGGTATCTTTTCTAAGCATAGATAAATTGAAAATTTTGCGTTACAATTTTCCAAATTTAACAATAGAGGATTTTAAATTGTTGACACGAAAGGGTGTCTTCCCATATGAATATGTGGATCATATGGATAAATTGAAGGACTCGTGTCTATCACCGCGCGAGTCATTCTGTAGTTTTTTAACCGACAAAACTGAATCCGAAAGCGATTACGCGCACGCGGTCACGTCTGGCGGCCACGTCTGGCGACGATTCACCATTCGAACTCTTACAGAGATTTATATTTAAAAACGGATGTCTTGCTGTTGGCTGATATATTTGAAAATTTTCGCGATAGCTGCGTCACGAGTTATGGACTCGATCCCGCGTATTACTACACTCTACCCGGTTTTACGTGGGACGCCATACTGAAACATACACGCATCAATTTCGAACTGCTCACGGACATTGACATAGTCATGTTTATCGAGCGTGGACTAAGTCAATGTTCCAACAGATATGCACAAGCCAACAACAAATACATGCAATCGTACGATCCGACGAAACCTTCCTCGTACTTAATGTATTTCGACGTTAATTATCTGTACGGTTGGACAATGTGTCAATCACTGCCTTACGCCGATTTTCAATGGATCGACGATGTCATCGGCTTTAACTATAGCGCGATCGCCTCGGACTCGCCCACGGGTTACATTCCGCATGGTTCTGTAATTACATTGAACTCAATAGGAAATTTAGAACGTTTGCCAAGAACGATTTAAAAAAAAAACTTATACAAATTGATGAACAATATGGTATTCGGCAAAACCATAGAGAACGTTCGAAATCACGTCGATGTAAAATTATTAACAAAATGGGATGGACGATATGGCGCGGAGACAATAATCGCAAAACCAAATTTTCACAGCCGAAGCATTTTTTAGAAAATCTGGTTGCTGTTGAACTGTGCAAACTCGAAGTGAAATTCGACAAACCGATCTATGTAGATATGTGTATCCTCGACATATCTAAGGTTTGTTTGTACGAATTTTATCATGTACATCGAGTATACATGTTATTTTTATATTGCGACACATGTAAGATCATACACCGACACGGACAGTCTCATATACCACTGTGACGTCTCGCATCTAAAATTTTTCTTTCTTTTTTATAACCTTATATCTTCTGCCTAAGAGCGATGATTTATTTAAAATTAAAACCAAAAACATTAAAAACCTATAAAGTCAATACAAAATATTAAAAGAAAAATATAAATAAAAACGATTTAGATGAATAGTAACTAGTCTCAGTTGCTATCTTTTGTAAACGTTACCTTTATACTTGATTATTATACATTCAACTTGGTGGCAATAATAGAATTCAGGAACCAGTAATTTTGAACTTCCGTTATTTCTCTTATATTTTATTTAAAAAATGAAAAACTGGCAGAGAACTCTATAACTCCTGCCAAAGAACTCAGAACTCCCAATATTTTTCCGATATCTCGATAATAGGGGGCTAACTTCACCTCCTACCTCGTAACTCGTTAACCATAGCACTTACCCAGATTTTTATCGTCGCTACCTTTATGATCTTTTATATAGAATTTAACGTATATCTCAGAAAATTCCTTAGCCAATTAGAAAACGAGTTTCCAAAAAAGACATTATTATAATAACGACTTATGATCAATATGCCAATTAAAACTACTTCTGAACCCAAATGAGCCCATAAAAACTTACCTTTAATTATTGAAAATTAAAAATTATTAATTTGGAGTCTATAGGTACGGACCTGAAAACTGGACCATGCTCTGTGTAATGTGCTATGGTACTGTTAGTTAAAACTCGATGCGTTTATGAACGCATTTCTGTTGAAACCGATCTAGCGAAAATTTTCAGAATTTCCGTTATATTATTACGAATATCTCGAGAATCAATCATCGTAGAGTTGCCGAAGTGATCTTAAAATGATCCTTGGCCTTCGTAGAATCTAAAAATAGTTTTTCCAAAAATTTGGAAAATTTCGATTTTTTCCAAATTTTTGGAAACAACAAAATTAACATCTCAGACCTTTGTCCGAAAAAGTAAGATCATCCCCACTCCTCTTACTGTTAAAGCTGGAAGCACATAAAATTGCAGAAGCCATGAGCAGAGTGCAGATACCATAAACAGAATGCAGATACATAAGCGCATGCGTATATTATCTGAACTTCCAATCTACATAAAAATACATAAGCATAACCACAAGCATTGTAGCCAAGTGCGCACTTAATGCATGCATTAAAAGAAAACTGAATTGCAAAAGAAATTTAGAACGAGTTTATATTCATTAACGGGTAAGTATTCTCAATATTTATTTATTAATATAATGAAGATTGAAACTGACGACGTATTTAATTACTCGTATAAATTGTCTCAGTTTCGTAAATGTAGTGTTTTGAGGTTAATTTGATTATGTACGCAAATTTTTCAAATTGTAATTTATTGTAAAATAAACGCATTTTCTCATAATTTTCAGTATATTTCATGTTTGATGCTTTAAATTTATAGAATCGATCCTCATGGCTAATGATCACATGGATTATTGTCATATAAACATATCGAAAGAAGGAAATGAAAACCTGAATCTTGAAATAATGTTACAAGATGACAGAAATTTTGATGATCTTTTAATAAGTACTGTGAAAAGTTATCTACACTTATATGACAGTAGTTGTAAGGATTATCGCGATGTGATAAAAAAAAGAGAACGGATGGAGATCTCAAAATTTTGAACACGACTCGTAAGTTTTATTTTTTAATGTTTAACAATAATAATAAACTATTCATTACATCATTTGTACTAAAGCTAAATTCAATCGATTAATCGATTGTTAAATTTGTATATTTAACATATATTTCAGCGGATATTTGCTGTAATCGGTGGACTCGTCTAAGAGAATCTTTCTCTAAAGAAAAAAAGAAAAGGCAAAATGAAACGAGAAGTGGAAGTGGAGCCTCTACAAGACGAGGATTTGTATACTTTGAGTCTATGAAGTTTATCGACAAATTTGTCTAAACTAGAAAGTAAGAATTCATTACTTTTGATTCTGTGATTAACGAGATAGTATATTATAATAAATAATTAGAATTTTAAAGAAATTTACATTTCACTATAATTTGTAATAGAATCAAATTCATAATTTTTAGAAGTATATTTATATTTTAATGTTTCTTGATTACTTGTGTTTATCAAAGAAAATTAATTGACATGTTTTACCGTATTCTTATTAATCCGCAAATTTAATTAAATATAATATGGTTAATTAATATTTTTGGATTAAATTTTCCCCTCATATATGATGGTTTTTTCAAACTGTATGTAGATTTTACGCTAGTTGGAGAAAGAAGAAGTGAAGAGTTACTCGTGACGGGTGACAATGAACGAGCTGATGATTGATCTACGAAATCATTGTGGTGAATCCATATGGTGAGTATATACGCCATGCAAAAGCGTTTCATTGAATGCGCCTAAATAATATTTTTTTATGTTTGAAATTTCGGCGATTTCGTCGCGATCGATAATATAGGTTACTACATTTCTTGAATCTTTCTTACAAAGGAATCAGATCAAATAAAATAGATACATGTTTTTTAAAGACGGTTATTCTAACGCAGGTAGAAAATTTTTAAAAGCATAAGTGCAAGAAAGAACAAAATGCTATTCCGAAAAGCTCATCAGGGGCCAGAGAGAAAGAGAAAAGGGACGTCTAGACAAGAATTTTCTACCAGTATTAAACCGTTACTAGTGTTAAACCTGATTCAAAGTAAACACAAAACGAAAAACATCCCACTTTACCACTAAGCAGTTACAAATTCTATTTTTGCGTTACAACCATTTCCTCCTTAAGGACCAAGCCCTTATGATATAACTATATGTTGAATTCGTTATACTTGATTCGATATCTTTATATTACTAGCGTACTACACAAAATTTGTCCCAGATCTAAATATCAATATCGACCTCATGTTATATTAATGGATCATTCACAGCTCCTCGATGCTAGATGCATACTCGCTATGAGTTATCAAAGTAGACACACGGCTGTTTGCCTAACATGCTTCATAAAATTAAGTAAACCCGAGATATTAAAACTCAAAATATTTCACGGCCTCAAAGATCGCTATTCACGAATATCAACTGCACCCGTAAGAGCAGACCCATGCGATTTTTGTGGACGAGAATTTTCTATAGAAAGAAGAGCTATGGATTATCGGATTGCTTTAAAGCTTATTTCAATATTGTTTCTGAAACTCAAAACCTGGGATACGATCCACGAAATATTACTTGATTACATTACAATGTCATTTACGATTATATACAATTACTAACCGTACGTTCAAGTATTATTATCGATACTGGATTTATCGATCGAATGGATCAGTTAAATTTAGAGTAAAATCACTCATGTTCTCCAAAGAACTTTACACATACATATAAATCCAGTATCGATCAACAGAATTACCAATTGATAAAACATTTCGATCAATCATATGAATAATTTAAGTCTGAAATAAATTGTTTATATTCTCAGACGATGTTTCAACTTCTTTTATATTTTGCGAACCTTATCATAACCGTATATGGACTTCTTGGTTTTGATTGCGGAAGCCAACATCTCAATGTCACATCAGTGTCTTTGCTGGGTACAGGAGATTGCGACAATTGCGATTACCATACTACAAATTCCACTCAAGTCTACATTCAACTTCTTCAACTCTCGTGGTACAGTTACACCGAGGTCATGCAATGCAAGATGGAAATTTCAAGGACCATCCAATACTGCGGCATGCACTCGCATGTCTCCGCTGTCAACAACGCTCGAATGGAGTACCTCCTCGATGTTGGATACGAGAAGTGCCAACACACCCTTCAAGATAGAATCTTTTCAATGGGACCAGCCGGAGAAATCGCCGGACTTAAACCAAACACTACTAGTGCGCACAATATAATGCTCGCTGTTCAGTTACTAATAGCGGCAAATGCCAAGGGACACAGTACTCTGACCCCTATGGTACTTGGGACAATGTTATCGTAGATGCTCTTCTACGCATTTTACTAAAAACCGCTTACGTTCCAGTTCACTTAAGTTCTGGACGGATAATGTTAAAATCTGGAACTGTCTGCAACCTAGCTGACGGATTCTGCATCGATTCCGAGGATGGACATACATACTGGAAGCCTATGCCCTCGTCCTGCAACTTTCATCAGTACAATGTGCTGTATGAAGGTCAAGCTGTCAAACGGTAATACTACTTCACCTTCGCCAACTGTCTACTCCCTACTGACAGAGGATACATTCGCTTTAATTGCCTCCAAGGAACAACCCTTGTATGGATACATCTTACTAACTATTGAACACCCAAAGCTGTTCATCTTAGAGACTAAACGCGGTGATACTACGGCAATATCGAAACATCTTCACTTACGTCAACTCTAAATTCGTATATAGTATATGTTGCGAAACATATACGCCAACAGATGAAAATGCTCTACAACGATGTCATCAAGCAGAAATGTGAACTAGAAGAATGTGAACTAGAAAAAGAAGTAGCCGACATCTTCGCTGACGCGATCACCGACGCTATATGTAACTTGAAATAGGTAACGACATAACCGCGTATTGAATTAAATTATTCATTCGAGAATTAAGAAGTGAATCCTTTATATCGTAAGGCCCGATTGAAGCGTATAAGCCTCTCTCTAGCCAAAACGATTTACGTTAGCGGTCCCCTTCGCTGACGTTCGTCAACGCTATATTATATTTTTCTTCACAATTCAAACTATCTTATATATCACTTGTTGTCGCTTATTAAAGAATCAATCCAATTTATTCCCCCCTATCTTGCAAAAGTCTGCGTACATCCAAACTCAATTACGTTTCTACCACAGATCCTTCCGAGTAACAGCAAATCGCGTTTACGATATGAATCGCGATCGAAGAAATAACGTGAGTACCATAGCGTAATAGTCGCATAGATCTATCTGTAATTTCTACTTCTATTTTCATTCTCAAATTGTGTTAAACCAAACATCTTTTTACACCTACATTTCCAAGTGTCAGCGAAAGCCTTTAAAGCATTCAACCGCTTATTGGTTATCCGCCGACATCCTTCCAAATCAATTGTCAGTCCTTGCAGAGCATTATCCGCTTGCAAGCTGAGCATTGTTCCTATCATTCATGTCCTGACTAGTTGAGCGTACATCCGCTCGCTTGCCAATCTCATTGCATTTTACCTAAATACCTTCTATTGTCGAGCGAATGTTTTTAAAGCGTTTATCCGCTTAAAAATTAAGCCGCTGACAAATCCCTTCTGAAATCCACTACGTCTTGTAGAATGTTCATTCGCTTACAACCTAAGCGAACTCCTTTATAATCCGCTAGGTTCTACAAAGCTAGCGAATTTCTCCTAAACCTGTCGAATTAGCAGAGCGTTCATTCGCTTGCTACTTGAACATAAACTTTCCTTCCCGTGCACATAGCATATATTCGTTGCGCCTTCTCCCCTACTTTCAAATTTTAACCAGCAGCAAGGCTGATGGAGCGTAGCATCCGCTCCCTTGGACCATGATTATTTGTCGCTTAGCGAACGAGCTGGCGAAGCGTAGCTTCACTGGGCTCATCCGCTAGCTCTACTACCTCCAGGCACTTATACTATTTGTCTCGACCGAATCTCAACGAAATCTCTGCCTTGACTCCGTGCAAGTTACAATTCAATCTTTACAAACTTTTGGATTACTTCCTGCGTAATATCCTTGGGTGATCTTGAATCCGAAATTGACAAATTACTATTCAAAATATAGAGACCTCACAAACACCACCGCGCTGATCGCAAGAAGCGTGAAAGGATTGAGAAACGTTTACGTCACACGGATGCAGCGCTGCAAGCTGCATTGGTTGAGGAGCGACTCAGGCCTACTATACAATCCATCGAAGCAGGACATTTCCTCAATCAAATAATTATTAACGAGGATCGTGTTTATCTCCCCTGATCGGGAAATAGAATTCCCTTAGTAGACCTTGAAACCGACTGTTTTATCCGTGCAGAATACCAGAATCCCGTTAGTGATGGCCAGACGACTGGAGGATACGCGGGGATACAAAGAGGAGTCGTAACACGGCATGGTTAACGTTCAGATGTGCGCTCTACCGCCGATGATAGAATCGCGTAATTCGATACGAGTGAATGTACGGGAAGATTCCGGATAGCCGTATCGTGGCGAGTGTTAATAATCTGTTGTCGGGTGAAGAAATAATTGTCGCGGATAAAGTTTCCGGGCATTTTATACCGCAAGGACACGGAACGACTACCGCGGACGCGCGTGACACGTGATTGCGTCATCTTGACGATACGCATTGTTTCAGCACAACGACGTGCTTGAAGACGCCACTATTGCGTCAAATTGTTATTACCGAATAACCGCGGACGCGCGTGATACGTGATTGCGTCATCATAACGATACGCATTGTTTCACAACTACGTGCTTGAAGGCGCTACGATTGCGTCATATTGTTACAATAGAATTACCGCGGACGCGCATTGTACGTGATTGCGTCAGAACATCACGACGCAGTGTAATAGCACGAGTACGTGCTTGATGACGTCACTAACACGTCAGATCGTATTTTACGATATTTACGAGTGAGTGGGTGTGTGAAAGAGAGACAGGTGACTTTGTACCTTTGTATGTATACTCGGTGGTTTACGTGTGTAACAACAACATCAGGATCTATAATAAACAGATCATTTACACTGCCGAACTTAGCCTGTGCTCATTATTTCGCAACCTATTATTGTATTGACGGAGAGGTCATTCTGATAGAGGAATTCTACGACGACATAGACATCCGGACGTACAGCGAGCTGAGGACGTGGAAGCACATCCCAGATCATCCCCTTCTTGTTTACGGGTCAAAACAAGTGGCGACCGTAAGTCTTATTGACTTTACAATAATTTGCGCAAAACTGCGTATGAATTCCCTCGAAGTTCGGTCACAACCTAACTGAAGAGGACACCCTCCCTTTCGAACCCCAAGAGGACCCTCAGATCGAAACAATCGATCTTACAGAAGTAGTAATAAACAGATAGTAATAATCCCCTTGAACCCTTAATTCCGGACACTACTCCAAACGAGTATGTCCAACTACTATTTAGAAACTTATTCAGACACGCAGACCAAACACTTAACCCTCAAGATAGTAATTGAACAAATAAATATCATTTACTTCTGATATCAAACATCTCTTTTATTATACTCTTTCTTTCTCTCTCACTCCAATTGGACTAAAGGACAAAGCTCTCGCCAATCCCTGGTAAAGCCGGTGTAAGCAGGCTGACCAAAAAAAGGAGAGCACCTTTCATCGAAAGCGCTGAGGCAGCATGAAGAGAAAGTAGAACATCGGACTCTGCAACAGGAAATCTATCATCTTTTATTACAACAATAAGAGTAATTTTTGGTGGCATCGGTCAACAATTATTTTAATCAATCTTAATCGATCAAATTACAGTTCATTCAATTATTTTAATGGCAACAGTTTCATCAGTTAAAATCAAATCAATTCCATTTATATCTGTGCAGTAGTCGCGCCCAGACGTTATACCATTGAGTGCGAGGATGTATATGAGACGATGAAACATTGGCAAATTTGACACGAGCGATTATCCCACTATATATACCAACGTATAACGTATACCAAATACCAAATTTCATCCATATTGTCCACGCTTATCAATATTTCTAATGCGTGCTGTCTTTTTATTTTTTCGTAATGTTAATCAACTTTTATGCCTTAAAAACTTATTTATATTTCAAATTGCCGCATTAATTTTAATTATATTTCGCGCCTCTTCTTCAAGATAAGATGTAGTACTCCCCACTCTATGCCAATGACGCCATAATCTTCAAAATAAAAAAGAAGATGCATTTCCCCTATCCGAGGGACTCTTTCTCATGTGCTCGGATCAGATCTTCATTCCTTTTTTTTTATGCTGAAAAAGTCACATCGTACAAGATAGGAAGAAGGAAACATAGAAAATCACTTTTGAACGACGAATCTAAAGAAAATAAAATAGTCAGGAAAATGAGACGGCTGACGAAAGATATTAAAAAACTAAAAGAACATATACGAAAAAGTAAGTATAAGATATATATATATATATATATATATATATATATATATATATATATATATATATATATATATATATATATATATATATATACATATACAAGGTGTACCAAAATTGGCGATAGATATTTTAATGACAAATTCTTTATAACATTTTAAGACAAAAGTTCAAATATGAAAATACCGAGGTTATAATAGTTTTCAAATGGGAAAGATTTAAAAATTACGAATAACAGGGCTGTTATCACCGCTGTGTCGAAGGTAACTGGATTGCAAAAATGAATAGGATACCGATTCGGAATCCGCGACGTATGAATACGGCTATGAATTGAGTAATTTGGTATAACTCAAATAAAATATTCCGTTTCTTTGAGATTTTGTACAAAGGCTTTATTAAATAATAAAATAAATAATATTTTATTCACACAGAATGATGCGGAGCTTTCGGCTGACTTATCAAGAGACCACCGTCTGCACCACTCACTTGTTATAAAGAACATAATGTCTTCCTAGTTCTGATCGCAACTGCTGAGCTTTCAGCATTCATTTTCAGTAGTTGCGATCGGCCTCTTTTAAATAATGTCTTTGGACGTTCTTGTTGGTTTGCACAATGATCTGAAAACCTAAATCAACAGATCATTGCTTAATTGTAATTTTACTTTTAATACGCTGTTGTGCCTTTCGACGTAATAAGGAAATATAGGGATTCATTTTGCCTTAAGAATAGAAACTCAAGGAGTGCACGAGAGTATCTTCAGTGCTTTTTAGCAAACAACACGTTGGCTTGAAATCACTTACACTTGTATTTTAGAGAATCGGTATACTTCTGTTTAAAAAAATCGTTACACTTCTGTATAGAAGAATTGTTACACTTATGTTACGAAGAATCGTTACACTTCTGTTACGAAAAATCGTTATACTACTTCGTAACAATCGTTATACTAAAACGTGGCCGCGAGTCGCGATTGACAGTACTAACTTTGATCTCTGATATTTTTGATCTCTGATATTCGGTTTAGACACCTGGGAGACACGATTAGGAGAGCGCTTTTATAGTGCCATTTGTCATAAATTCTGGTGGGGCAATTGATTCTTGATCGGACCATACAGGATGAATTTTAATGGATGCAACAGCTTTTTACCTTGAGAGCTGGGTTACTGACTTTACTATACACACATATTTATAATAATGTGTATGTATACAGTCATTATAAATATGTGTGCATAGTAGAGTCGGTAACCCAGCTTTCATTGTAAAAAGCTGTTGCATCCATTAAAATTCACCCCGTATATGTTTAATGCTGTGTCAATTGCGCACGGCCTTCACAGATTAAATTCTACGTTTCAGCAATCTTGCATTTCCGCTAGTCCATGGCGTGATCGTTGCTATGCGATCGAAATGCAAGCTTGCCTTGTGATAGCTTCTGAGCTACAATAATGAGCTATAACGTGTTATTAATACACCAGCAGTTTGATAGCAGAATTCATATATATTTTGATAAATTCGCGACAGATGCATCCGCATTAAAAATCTTATCAACAAACTTTTGAAAATTATTTGACATGACGAAATCTATTTATTAATTATAAAGTAAAGTTGTTTAGTTTAAGCGTTACTTTGTTATTATGGAATCCATTACCGATATTATTGTCAGTTTGCGGTGACTTAACGAAAGAGTAAGATCGCAATCATCAAAAGTTTTAATATTTCATTTCGCGATAAGTGGAAAAATTATATCCATTGTTATAAAATTTATATTTTGATAAGACAATTTCACAATACAAAAGGTACGTTGCCAAAACTTTATGACGCTTACATATACTTTTGTAAAAATAAATTGTCTGAATATGAAGAAACAATTTTTATTTAAAATTGTTTCTTAAAATTTGTGAAAGTCATTTAGTATACATTTAAAACCGATAACAGTAAATTTCTTGTATACGTTTATGAACGCAGATAAGTTCGTCCATCTTTACCCGCTCCTTATCTTAATCGCTTATCGTAGTTAGAAATCCTCGGGTTTAGACGTAACAAAACTTGAAGTAAAAATTTTGGAGGCAATAGATCTATTGCATATCGATATGCGAGTTGCTGAGGAAAGGATACTTGCCCCAACCATTCCTAAAAGTATCGTTATTCAACTTGAAGATATTTTAAAGAAAAGCCTTCCTAAGGAGGAAAAAGAAAAACTAATCAAAGAGCATACACCACCAAGTCATTGTATTCTGATTGACCCTCCTAAGCTAAATAAAGAGATTAAAGTTTCTGTAGGTGAAACGTCAAGGAAACGTGATGATCGCATTGTAGAAAAGTAGAAGAAAATAACTACTTGTATCTCCTTAATGGGTAATGCCGTTGTTATCATTAATAATAGTAAAGAAGAAAGAAAAGATGCTACATTATTGCCAACGTAAATTGCTTTAATAAAGAAGCTTACAATTAGCGAAACTAGTAGATTATTAACTGACCTGCAAAGAGATGAGACTCTAACTCGCAGAAGATTAATTCTCACAGCTATTAATAGCTCACAGAAAGAGACATTGAAATCAGCAACTAATGAATGGCTATTTGAATAAAAATTAAACGAATGCCTTAAGGCGGCTAAGACAATTAAACGATCACGGAAAGATCTAAAAATACTAAGATATCAAAAAACAATTAAAGAGGATGTTTGAGTTTTATACATTTGCTTTATGGCATTAATATATCATATTTCTTATAGAGCAACCTCAGAGGGGAGAAAATCTAATAAAAAAAATATGAAAAAAATTCAAAAAAGGACAGCTTTAAGCGTAAAGGAGTAGTTTAAAAAAAGAAGCCCAAAAAATGGTATGTATAATTTTTAAGAGAGTATAATACTCTCTTAAAATATAAATAATTTCAAGGCCCCGCCTTAGTCCTACAAACACAAGACGTCGGACGGGTATTAGAACAAGACTTACAATCAATATCAAGCCAACAAGAAGAATTGGAGGAATCCAAAAAATCGCAACAACCCCCAACCGTACGCTCAAACACAACAGAAGGAAACTTAGCTTCAACGAATGTAAGTATCCCGGTTGACAGGTTAAGATTATTTATAGAAAAATGGAAAAAAGTAACCTTCTAGAATTTTAAAATAGATAAAAGGATGTTATAGCCTGATAGTTAAAATGCGAAAGTGGTTAATTGGGGTTTTTAACTCAGATTTGAAGGAAAACTTCGGTGAATTATTTGAGTTCTGAATACAACTCGCGCTCCGGTTATATCAGAAGGGCTAGGAGCATAGACAGTGAGGATTTGGGAGGAGGTCCTGAGGGGGATAACCCTCCTAAGCTTTCCAAAAAAAAAAGCAAATTGGCTAAGCCGTAATTGCTCCTGGAGGAGTCTCCCTTCCCGGGGAAAACCGTGGAAGAGGAGATGGGGGAGGCCATGGCCCGTCGGATTGAGGAATTACTCGAAGGATGCTTATTCATCGACGAGGAGTGGAACAACCCCCCCCCCCCGATCTCCACAAAGGAGAATTCAATGGGAGAATTCAATGGGAGAATACTGTTGAATGTCCCGGCTCTGGATTCCGGGGTCTTCCCTTTTTTGAGGGTCCTCTCGTGGAGGATGTAGAGCCTCCTATCCAAGGAACTTGGACGATTTGGTTCACGCGATTGTGGGTATGGTTCTTGAAGTTTAGCTTCTGGCAATCGCGGATGACGATGAGGCTAACGATGCTCTCATTCGAGAGAACGCCAATATGGTGGTTGCCGAACTGCTTACTGCCGGCGTCGGTATTGCTAAAGTGGATGTCGAAGATTTTGAATATTTCTCCGATAATTCTGATGTCTTCAGAGTTTAAATTTGAGGGAGAAGTTTTTGTGCGCGGATTTCCCGTTACACGTCGAGCTCCTCGTGACTCAGACGACGATGACATCAATCAAGTGGATTAGTGTTGTTTAAGTGTTTCGTTTTAGTTTTTTAAGTTTTTTCTTTTGTTAGTATAGACTTAAGTGTTTTTAAGTAGTTTTAAGTGTAGTTTTTAAGTATAGTTAACGATACCTGAAGTCCTCGGAGACAGGCTTGTAATAGAGGCTCGCACGACAAAGACCAGGTCCAGAGAACTCGTACGGCTTGTAGAGTCGAATGGGCTGTATGCTTCAGATTCCCACTGATGTAAATTGAAATGCATTAAGTTCAAGTGTTGGACGTATAAAAACGCGAATTGAAGCTACTGTACTGTTTCTTTTGTTAGTATAGACTTAAATGTTTTTAAGTAGATTTTCTTCGCCTGCTTGGATTTTTTCTTCTGATGGTGAGTTATCTTCTTTTGTTATTTTTATTTTTAGTTAGTTATATTTATTTTTATTTCTTATTTATTTGATTATATATTTTGTTTTATTATTTTATGCGCTTATGTATGCTTTGAGCCTATTCGCGTGTGTGCATAATTTCCTTCGACCCATTTTTGTTGTGTAATTCACGTCTGAATTTTTCTGTAATATTATATATGGGCTGGTCCATAGGGCGTCTAATTTTTTTAGATCGTTTAACTTTACTAAAGCCGGCGATCATTTTTTAACATATTATGAACGTGTGGTCTGAAGAAATAGCACTGCTGCAATTATTTTTAAAAAACATGGAGATTCAATACATCAACATCAGACTCCTGTCCCGCGGATCACTCAAGGTAGAAAATCCAACATCGTTCCGGGTCCAACTTGAGAATAACCGTGAAGATCTCGACGAACTGATCGACGATATGTCTCGGTGAATGAATCGAAGGAGCCACCTTCTGCGCCAACGCTCACATTAAACCAGGCGAATTGGTTCTTCCGATTTTCTCGACGACTCCTCGTTGCGATTCGCGAAGGAAGACGATGGCAACGAGGAGTCGTCGAGAAAATCGGAAGAAACAACCTAGTTACAATCCTTCTAAAAGACTGGGGGCGAACCATCAAACGGAGCATATATTATTGCTTTATATTGGAAGATCGATTCCGCGATGATCGCTGGAAGGCTATTTCCTGCGGGCTCGCTTATGTAAAACCTATAGGAACCGGTATCCTATGGGGCCAGAGAATTAACATGTTAACTAAACATTTAATAAAAAACCAAGAAGGATACATACAAATTCATGGAACATACGCCGACGAAGCAGCCGCCGTCTTCTTCCGAGCTGTGCGCGGCAGCGAGAACGAGATAACCGATTTGAAAGAGTTACTTATACGAATGGGATGCGCCCAACACTCTGACCGCATGATGCTTGGCCTTTCCGACTCTGAATCAACCTTATAATCTAGTTTATGTCCGTTATATTATCACACCAAATTTCAATAAATAGGTCTATGTGGAGATAAGAGAGGAGTGAAGCCCTTAAGCGAAAGAATAGTCAGTACAACTCCAGGAAATGTTAACAAGAGTCTAAAAAGCACGAAAAAAATAAAAGTTAAAAAACAGAACAAAGTAAATTAAAACAAATAAAAATATAATAATAAGGAATATTAATAATTAATATTAATAATTTAAGATGCAACCACCAAAGGACATAGACAACAGAGCAGAAGAGGAGAAAAACGAATATTACGGACCGATAGACGGAGTAAAACCAACTGATTATCCGGATACATACCGGATATTAATGAGGTGCATTTGCACGGAATTGCCCTATCTCAAGTTTTGCGAACAACACTACGAAGAACAGAAGAGAGTTGTACGAAGGATCCAGTGGCACGCAATAAGCTCACCATTTAAATTTAATTACACAATTTAAATTGGATCTTCAAAGCAGACAGTTTAGTTTGTAAAAAATTATTGTATTGATTGCGACCTGCATATCAGTGTCTGAAACGGACACAGCGTCAAACAATAATATACGCGCTTAACCCGTGATTACATGTTTCGGTTGTGGCAACCCTGGATATCTCCGTACTGCCCGAAATAAAGCAAAAAAGATCCACCCGTCAAAAGCGAAAATAAGTCTGAATTCTGCCTCATAAACTTCCGAGCTTCCGAGATACAAACGAGGCAAAAATCGCCCGATTCTCGACGTAGAAATATTAGCATGGCACAGGACTTATCGACACAGCTGCTAAGTTAAGTGTTGCAGAGTACACGTTATACAAAATACTTGTCGACAGAGGACTACAATTCCAAGAGACGAAGATGCGAATCGAACTAGCAGATGGAACGTGCAAAGAGAAACGGATCCTGTTGACCGAAACGGATGTGAGAGTATCTGGCCGGTCAATCAAAACCACGTTTATCAAGCCAAATGCTAAGAATAATTTTACATTATTTAGCATGGATTTTATTGAAGACGCAAATCTAGTTTTGAATATCCCTAAACGAATTTGATATTTTGCAGAAGATTACGAACCGCACGAATTAAAATTTGCAGATTCCGTCGAGACTCCTAATACTCTACAGCTAAACAGCATTAACGCATTGCGCGACGACGAAGCAAGGAGTCTGTCTTGTAACGGGAAAAACTCAATGAACTCCTGGATGCCAACGAAGATATCTTCGGTCTAGGGGGAGAACCGACCCCATTCATAGAACACGTTATCGATACCGGCGATAACTCACCAGTTGCTTCTCCACTGTATCAAATGTCAGTCGGAAAGAAAGATTTACTGGAAAAAGAAATTAATTCCATGTTGGAGTCCGACGTCATTGAAGAATCCCCGTGGGCAACCCTGGTAATTTTCAAGCCGAAACAAGATGGTTCAATCCGAATATGTATCGACTACCGACGTCTAAACGCGATCACGAAGACTGATTCATATCCAATGCCGAGAATAGATGATTTATTACATCTCGCAAAGAAAACTCTCTACATGTCAACGCTCGACCTACTACGTTCTGGATATTGGCAAGTGAGCGTGTGACCGGAAGATTGGGATAAAACCGCTTTTACCACACCTTTCGATACCTTCCGCTTTAAACGCATGCCTTTCGGACTGAAGAACGCTGGAGCCACGTTTTTACGAATGATGGACCGATTCAAGAGAGATTTAAAGGATACCGCGGTGATAGTTTACCTAGATGATATAATCGTAATTTCTACTAACTTTAAAGAATATCTGGCGGATTTACAGAAGGTATTTGACCGCCTGCGTGAGTTTAAGGTGCGGGCTAAACGGAGTGAGTGCATATTTGCCCGACCGCAAGTAAAATTTCTAGGTCACATCATATCCGAAGAAGGAATACGACCGAACGATGACAAAGTTGCCGCTATTCTCCATTTGCCGTCCCCCAAAAATGTCAAACATCTACTCAATTTCTTACAGACTGCTTCTTGGTTTCGAAAGTTTGTTCCAGGTTTTGCCGATATTGTTAGGCCGCTAACGGAATTGACCAAGAAGAACGCAAACTGGGCGTGGACAAAAGATTAAGAAGAAGCTTTCGTGAAGCTGAAAAGCTTACTCTCCGAAGCTCCGGTCCTTAGACAAGCGGACGAAGGATTACCTTTCACCATTCGCACAGACGCTAGCAACTACGCTATTGGAGCCGTCCTGTTGCAAGGGGAAGGCGCAGACGAGAGACCTGAATACGCGAGTCGTCTGTTGATCCCAGCTGAACGCAACTATAGTACGACAGAACAGGAAGCCCTCGCCGTCGTATGGGCAGTCAACAAATTCCGTGGCTACATCGACGGTGTCAAAGTGATTATCGGTACAGACCATTAACCTCTAAAATGGCTCATGGGTCTGAAATCTCCGTCAGGACGCTTAGCCCGGTGGGCCCTGAGTCTCCAGGAATATAATATCGAGATCAAGTACACCCCGGGGAAACTGAACGCAGTAGCCGTTACTCTATCGAGATCCCCATGCACGGACCGAGAAGAATTGCGGAATATGCACTGTATCGATAGACACCCTCTGAAGGAGCTTCTAAATTGAGAGAAGAGCAGCTTTCGGATCCGGATGTCAAGAAGATCATCGACACATTCGAGTCGAAGGACGCTCTCAGTGTGACTGGGCCTGGACTGGGGAAATTGGATCTCTCGCGGCTATATTATGACGAACGGCGTGCTATATCGATACGCGCCCATGGAAGATTCTGAAGAAGTCCAACTAGTAATACCGAAATGCGTTGTCAAGCGTATCCTATACGAAAACCACGACGCTCTCACAGCCACATTCTGTAGGACACTACAGAATAGAATGGACGCACAAAAGACTTGTACTTGCTCTTGCAGGCATAGTTGTAGAAGGAATTTTTCTACACAATTTCCTGAAGTCACTATTAGGAAAAACTTCTCTGAGTTGGATTTAATACGCATACCTAGATCTCTTAGGGATCAATCACTACACTTTTCTGATAAAAGCACTCAAACTAGCGAATCTCCTTCTGAGGACAAATCTGTTAGTGCACAAGGATCAAGCTTGTTTGTGAGTGAAGAAACTTTAAGTGAGATAATAAGGACTCATATAGCCTCTTAAAACCTCTCCTTTAAAGGTCTATAGACCCAAGTAACCACTAACATGGCCAAGAACATCAGAGGACAAACTTTAGAGCAGAGAGTTTTTGCAATCACTGCAGATCGTGACTATGCTTCTCAACTCACCTCAGTGATAACTGAGCTGAGTCTGTCTGATGAGGGTGTAAGAGCTTATTTCTCTACCATAGATCAAAATGTACTCCAGACAAATTTGCCATTTTTGAGAATGTTGAATGAAATAGGTCGTTATCAAGGATTTAATCCAAGAGAAATGATTAGAATCCTTCTCAATGCACACGCTGTTGCGAAAGCCTTCTTTAATGACAATCCTGGTAATGTAAGTACAGCCATAATGGAAATTGAAATTGATGGAGAGGTAAGAGAATTCACAAATAATGAAGCCTTTAACATTGATATACAGTTTATTTGCTTAATGTTTATAACTCGTGAAGCAGCCTTTGGGAAAATAGTTGAGAAAAGTACTGATGTCATGAAGCAAATCATGAATTTCATGAAAGTCAAATATAACATCAATGTTGCTCAAAGGAGACCAGGAACATCTCTAAAAGCTGATGTTATAACAATACCGAGAATAGCTGCTTCATTCCCTGGGGGTGACTGTAGGATTGTTTAACAAAGAATTTGGTAGATTCCTATTTGAACCTCAATCATTGTTTGAAGTTGAATTGCCACGAGCAGAGTTTTCTCCTATGATAGTATCCGTATTACCAAATCAACCTTCAACTCCATTGGCTGTCTTTTTTGCTATAGCTGTGAAGACTGATGACATATTACATCAGACAGGAAACAAAACAAAATTGACCAATTTATATCAATATCTTTTAGCTTCATATAACTCTTCTGCTGTTACTTTCCGCATGAAAGCTAACTATTGTACAACATGGGGCTTGGGAAGAAGAGATAATGGTGTTTTTGTGTATATTGATCAATTGTTAAACCGTAGAGATGAAGCTAAGACACTTATTAGAACCATGAGACCTAATGACCCTGAGTTAGAGGAAATATTATCCGTTCGACATGTATCAGATTTAGAAGCATGGAGAGGCAAGGAATCCAGTGAGGTTCCAGCTAAGCCATCTCATCCTCTCAGGAAGAGAGGAAATCTGGGACTCCTTCGCACCCTGGAGAAGATGTTGAATCCTCACCGAGGGTCCTGGTAGGATCCAAAGGAGATTGTAGCGTGAAGGGTCCCGTGACGCGTTCAAGGGCCGCTACTGCTCGTTCGGTGGCGCTGCGCGAAGTCTAGAGCGAGTCACAAGGAGTCTCTCCCGTGCTGTTCCGACGTACACACTACAGCGCGTGTATTATCTTGCTTTCCCAAATATAGTTACTTTGAGTTTACATGCGAGAGTACGAGTCAATTATTCCGACGTGACCTTTCATCCAAAAACCTGCGGAACCCTTTCCTCCTCGTCCAACACGACCAGGGAACAGAATTCCCTGCGCTCGTGTTACAAATATTATTTATGTTTATGTCAAATAAATGAAATGTCTGTGAAATGAATAATCCTTGTCCTGTAAATACATGAAATATTTAATTGTTTTAAAAAGACGTAGCTATTTCATTGAAGTAAATATATTACCAGAGAAACCTACTTTCATCATTTTAATAAATAGTTTTGTTGAATGAGCATAATATTTAGTTACAAGTTTGATTAAACGAAATACTTTAACTATTAATTTAATCATGTCATATGCTCTGCAGAAACATATAATTGATCAAATCTAGAGTATAGTGCAGTAGAACAAATCAATTAGAATACTTGATGTAATTATATATTTTTTTATTCAATTTGTTCTTTAGATGAATAATAACGAGTAACTTATTTGAATTAACAATGTTTTTATCTTTACTCTCCATTTTTACATTAGTATATGTATGTCAAATTAATGGTTATGTGAAATGGATAATCCTTGTCATGTGAATACATAAAATATTTAGTCGCTTTAAAAAGACGTAACTATTTCATTAAAGTAAATATATTGGCATAGAGAAAACTGTTTTTATCATCTTAATGAGCAGTTTCGTTGAATGAGCATAATATTTAGTTAACAAGTTTGGTTAAACGAAATACTTTAATCTATTAATATTCATATCATATGCTCTGCAAAAATATATAATTGATCAAATCAAATCAAATATACATGTTGCGAATATAGTTGCGTGCGCAGTGGCTTCTTTACCCGTGATTGCTCTCTGCTCACGTAAGAGCGCATCAGGCATCTGCGCGAAATAGAATCACATAGATTTCCCGTGACTTGGAACGTATTCCGATATTTACTGTCAGCAACTGTCAGTACTGAAAATCTATAGTATACGTAACGTAAAATATATAAAAATATAGATTTTTAGTACTGACATTGAATATCAGAATGCAGTCCTGATTAGTCGGTGGTGGTGTGCGTGTTAGCTAAGTGTGTTGCGCGCCGCGCGCGTAGTAAGGGCCGTGGCACATAGAAAAACTTAAACCATAAGACTTAAGACTTAAGAATTTCATCCATACGGAATTCTCGGTGTCACTTAAGTTTCAAAATGGCTACCTTACTGCTCGACCGTGATTGGTTGATTCGCTTATGTCTTAAGTTCTACTGTTTAAGTTTTTCTATGTGCTGCGGCCTTAATACGCGGCACGCGCGCACCCGCACGGTCGTGTTGTGGTTGTAACAATCGAGAGTCTGCATGATGCGTTCTTTATCGCCGTTATTGATGCCCGTTTTTAGCATCACTAAGTAATCGTGCCGTTCGTGCGTTGTGCAGATTGTGCTTTGTAAGTGCGTGTAGTGACGTCCATAAATTGCATAAGTATAAGTGCGTGTTAAATTGTGCCATAGTAAGGATAAGGATGGATGATATCACAAAAGATTTATTGGAATATTGGGACGTAGGTAGTCTCGTCGATCATTTCAAAGATAATAATTATATCTTTCTTCAAGATTACAGTTTTAGCTTGTATGTCTTTTATATTGACTTGTGAACAGAAGTAGATTTGTAGAGGGTTGCTTTACCAGAAATATAATTAATTAGAACCTCTGCACAAGAACGTCCGTACCGTAAGCTGTATATCTTCGATCAACGCAACGAAATAAATGAATGTCCAATGTATAGAAAAGGAGAAATCTTTTTATCACGCGGGAAATACGTCTGTATCTTCTTCGTGTGTGTTCCGGATTCCAGAATTTAAGTTATATTTATATTTTCTCGGACGACTACGCGTGTAAGTCGATCATGGCACGCATACACACGTCCCCGACAATGGGATCATGCGCGGGCCATGCTTCCGCATATCTGCGTCGCTTCCGAATTCGGAATTTCCCGTGTTGTGCGACGATCCGACGAGCTCAGTTCAAGCTCGATGGACCTTTGATCAAGACCTATCCGAATCACGATAAGCAACGAGACTATTCCTCGCGCAATAACGTGTCTACGTTTTAATTATGAAGTGCGGGCGTAATTAACGATAAGGTTGTCCCCGACATCCTCATACAATCCTCAACAGTGTGCAAAAAGATTACTTATTTTCTACCTAGGCATTTAGAACAAAGCGACGTAAGCAACGTGTGCTAATATATTTTTGGAAAAATATATCTGCGAAATATCTGTAATTGCTTATTATCTATAACATACTTAGACAAATATTTACTTAGAAACAGAAAATTGTATCGATAAAGAATGTATGGCTAATTTAACGCCGGAATTAATGAAGGAATTAATTCCGCAAGTCGGATTAAGAATTAAATTTTGTAAAAAATGGCAGGTACATTTTAAAACAACTGAAAACATAACATCTGTACGTACACATTTTAGTAAGATTTATTAAAATTTTAAATAAATATTAATATGTAAAATAAAAGTATTATTATATATAATATAATTACATATATTTGGTATGAAATATATATTACAGGAACGAGATAAAAATATTATTCCTGCACACGATACTAATAGTTCATTAGATGAAGATTATACCAATAAAGAAAATCGTTCATTTCTAAATGAACAAGCCGCTACATCGTCGTCGATATTTAGAAAGTTGCAACGATCATCTGTTAAAGATATTTTAAAGGACATATCACAGGGACGTATTTTGAAGTCGTACGAGAAACAAAAATTATTAAGCAGAATATGCCGAAATAATATTGTGGATTTAATTTTGTCGGAAGTTTTAAATAATATTCACGAGTAAATTTATTATAAATTATAAAATAATAAATGTTTTACAAGAAATAATATATTTATTATTATGTTTTACAAGAAATAATATATTTATTATTATGTAATTATTTTGTAGGCGACTTAGAAATGAAGATTTTGAAGCATTATCCAAGGAAATTGAAGAATTATTTCTAACAGAAACACGCAACGCTTATTATGCTGCGCCTGTACCGAAGAAACGCTTGAAAAATAATAAATCTATAACATCACGTGATAAACTGGTTGATAAATATAGAAATAAAATACGAAATTATAAGAAACTAACAGGATGTAGCTTGACAGACACCAGTTCTATATCTCTTTCAATATCTGCTTATAATAGCGAGTTTGAAGGTAATTACATAATAATGAATAGATGGATAGAATAATCGATGATATACATTAAATACTTTTTTATGTTTGTTTATATTAAAAATATTTTACTGTTTTATTTATTACTATTTCTTGTTTCTGCAGATGATTCTGTGATTCGCGAAAGCATTTTGTGTGAAAGTAATCAGTCACCATGACAATTAGTTGAAAATCATTGGAAAGTAACTGTGGTATACAGACGAAATCAAATACAAAAATCTTCAAATAAAACTGTTGAAGAAATTTTTACTCAGTGGCCTATTTTGAAACACCCTACAGCACATACATTGATTGAAGAAGATTTTACATATCTCAAGTTAACATCAGAGGATTGTATAAAGAATTGGTTTAACTTTTTTTCTAAAATTCACGAAATTTGTCCTGTTAAAGAAGAAAAAATTGTGAGCGAGTTATATCTTCTACTCAATGCAAATGATTTAACAGATGGTACGTTTACAAAAAAATGTTTATATTTACACAAAATTATTTACTTTCTATGTTTTCAGACGCTAAAGTTGTAATACAAGTTTTGTTACTATCTCATCTCATTCCTCCAAAAGGGAGAATTCGCATTGAAAAAGAACATTTTAAATCATCTATAAGTGAATGTAAAAATAGCATATTAGTACATGCAAAGGTAAGAAGTTTTCGATGTGTGTGTGTGTAGCCTGCATATATTACTGCTATGTATATTATTAAAAAATACATATACGAAAAATTAATAAAAAACTTATTTTCAAGTACCTGGCGATATTAATCGTATTCAGGAAGAAAAAGTAAAACGAGCACAACATTTAGGATTAACTGTACAACCATATGTAATAGTTGTTGGTCTTACTCTTGCAGAAGTAAATGGATTCTATGTTTGCATAGATAAGGTATTATATGAAGTTTCAACGGCATTAAAAGCAGTTGATTTATGTTTCAAAATATTTCATGTATTTGATGTTAATTATTCACCAGAAAGTGAGCACATTTGGTATATACTGCAGCTTTGTCTTTACAAGTTTTCTATAAAATATGATAAACAAATTTCATATGTAATGCCAATTATTAATACTCTCAACTCCATGACAAATTAATCACTTTATTTTAGATGTATGCTATATTATTTTATGTTATACTTAAAACAGTATATTAATTATTATTTCAATAGTTTTTTAGTTATAAAGTTATTTTACTTATAAATATTACTTATTCCTTTATCTACATAGACTACTAAATATTAAAAAAGATTATTGTATAATTATGTATAATTATCTGCCATAACATGTATATCTGTTCGTTTTGCGATAACAATTCTTTAATAGTCACATGTCTCATTATCATAGCACATTTAAAAATAGTGCACAACGCCTCACATTCTACTTTTATATGTAAACAAGACAATTGTATGCGTACCTTTATAAATTTATATTCATTTAAACGCCATTTAATACTAAAACATCTCAGTCAAAATAATACAAATGTTTCTGTTATATCTGAACTGCATTCACTAAATAATAATTTGTCAGAACTTTTAAAAATTGATGACTTGTTTAAAAAGTACACTAATGCTGAAGATTTATTGAGCACAGAGGCTTGCGAACAAATAATGAACGATCCGTCAATAACATTAAAAAAATTTAATGATATAGTAACAAGAAACGCTGCTTTATTAGTTTCAAAATTATATTTTGATAATTCTTTATCACGTTCGCTTGCACATAAAATAATACGATAAGCAATGTAAGCAAAATTTTTGATTTTAATAGTTGATTTTTATAAATCAACTATTGAAATTATTATACATAAATATGAAAGTACAGAGAGTGAGCGAAATGTATCATTTAGTATAAGAGATATGTGCACAATTTTACAAAATGCTTCTGCTCAGTTCAAAACTGAACATGTAACATTACAACACTTTATACAACGCGGTTATCTAATTATGCCACAGTTTAAAGATATTGCCACTGCATTACATCCAAAACGTATAAAAACACACATAGGCATGCATGTAACAAATAAATCATTACAACTTATTCCTTTGAGACTTATATTAAGCAGATTCTTACAGTTACCAAATATTTTGCAGATGATAAGAAAATACACGTGTGAAAAAAATGTAATGACATATTAACTTCTATTGTTGATGGAACTGTTTGGAAACTTATTGAAGAGCAATATGCAGAAAAAATTGTTTTGCCTTCATTACTATATTTCGATGATTTCGAAATTAACAATCCTCTTGGCTCTCACAGTGGGGTACATAAAATTGGTGCCGTATATTGTATACTATTCCTACTATTCCAAATGAATATTCAAGTATGCTTGAAAATATCTTTTTACTTCAATTACACAACGTGAAGTATCATTCACAGCTAGGAAACAAAAGTATATTTTGTACTCTAATAAATGAAATTAAGGATCTAGAAAGTAATAGTTTAGTTGTAAACGTTAATAGTAGGCAATATAAAATATACTTTGCGTTAGCAGGTATTGTAGGAGATAACTTAGGGCTCCATACAATTTTTGGTTTCTCCAAAAGTTTTAATTCATTATATTCGTGTAGAACTTGTTCAGCTGATAAAATCACTCTTCAAAATCAAATCAGAAGATTCTGAAATATTAAGAACTCACTCGAATTATGCTGATTGCGCCTCAAATACTCATGATATCCAAGAGGAATGTATTTTCAATACAATTTCCAATTTTCACGTTATTGAAAATATATATTTTGATGTCATGCACGATATTTTCGAAGACATCTTCCGATACGAAATTCCAAAAATTTTAAATTATTTTGTAAGCACGGAAAAGTTATTTTCTTTAGACACTTTGAATGATAGAATATGTCTTTTTAATTATTCTACTAGTAATGATACGAACATTCCGCCTGTCATAAATAAAACATCATTAAAAAATGAACATCTTTTAATTTCAGTATCAGAAATATCTACTATAGTTCATTTTCTAGGCTTAATTATTGGTGATTTAGTACCTTATAAAAATAAAGTTTAGGAGCTGTATATCATTCTTAGAGAAATTATATGTATAATGTCACCCATAGCAACAAAAGATACTTGTAACCTATGAAAATTAATTTCAGAACATCATAAACTTTATTTAAGTCTTTTTAAAGAAGCATTAAAACCATAACATCATTATTTAATTTAATAATAAAATACATTACCCGCGAATAATAATGAGGATGGACCCTTTGAAACACTTATCTTGTATGTGTTTTGAGGCTAAACATAAACAGATAAAACAATACGCTAAAATGGTAACATCGCGACGGAATCCACCATACATTTTAGCTTTAAAATATCAATTAGAATTTGCACATCGATTGATTAATAATAAGGACTTCGAGAATCGCTTTTCAATAGGCGTTGTTTTAAAAGATACCATAATACAACTACAGAATTATAACGATTTTAAACATACGTTAACTACAGATATTAATGAAAATTATTTTCTGTATCGTGGTTAAGTATTAATGGGACCACATTTAAATCTGATATGAGCATAGAAATAGGCACAGACGGTATATTTCGCTTTTTTGGTCTCATTCAATATATTATAACAAATACAGATCGGTATGTTTATTATGTTTATAAAGAAATGGAAATATTACGATTTCCTCAACACATACATGCATTTGAAGTCGTACGAACAGAAGTATGGGGTTGTATTGCTCATTAAAAGTTAATATCTTCCTTTCCTAATAATATTCATGTTATGGCAGATGAAAAACATTACGTATGTGTATTTAACAATGTTATATTATGCTCTATTTTCATTTTATGTAAAGCTATATAGAGGCTAGACAAACTAATTATATAAGCTAATTATAAGATGTTATTATAATACATTTAAAAAAATAAAGAGTAAATACAATAGATAAAAATGTATGTTTTGTATGTATTTTATTATAATAAACTGTTTTTCCTTACAAGCATTTGCGTAACATCGTTGCACATATGTCAAAATTGATATGTGTATAGATAACTAGATTTTTCATTAATGTGATCTTTTTATTAATAACTGTATACAAAGTATCTGTGTAACAATTTATACGAATGTACAACCCAAATAAATCTAACATTTGCTTCTAAACAGTCATATTGATGAAAAATCTGAACATTTACACATTTGTAGGTTTAGCATAAAGCCGCGATATAATCTTAAGTGAAGATTTGATTCAATTATAAAAGGTTGACCATATATTATATTTAATTTAATATATATTATATTTAATTTAATATAACGTGGTTCGAAAGTAAACTAAAAGACTAGCCACGTAAATAAAACTTTGGGAGGTTGTTTTTTAACATATAATAAACCATCTCTTAAAATTTGAGACCCTGTTGCCATGTAAATTATTGCAAACGAGCAATATAAAAAATCACTTTTTAACATAACTCTTATGGGAGGTTATTGAATTTTTACGGAAATGATATGATATCTTTTAAGAAAAACTAGAAATGTTAATAAAAAACTGATCACTGAAAGATGAAATCACAAGCTTTCCAGTGATATATGAAAGGTTGTGTGTTGCCATGGATTTTTAAGAAATATTTGATCAAGAAAGTGATTATGCAAGCGTGTCACGGAAGTAAAATGTCTATCGGGGAGACGGCGAGACGGCTGCTAGATCTACACTATCTACACTGCACTTGCGCACCAAGACAACATTAATCAATCGACTTTTTATAATTATTATAAATTTATAAACTACTTATAAAAAATCAATGGGAACATTATCAATATTAATAATTTTTATTTAGATAAAATGTTTAGAAAAAACATAATGTATTTTATCAAGTTTTATGTGAGTTGTATTATTGACGATGTCACTTTCGAGCCACCTTAAAATGATGTATTATTGCTCGAATCTGGCTTCTTGGTTAATGCCACATCCTTCATGAATTTCTTTCCGATGTTTCATAAACATTTCAGTTCACTTCTTTAGATTTACTTTCCTGAAGAAGCGAACTGCAATGTTTATGAAACGTCGTAAAGAAATCCATGAAGGATGTGGCACTAACCAAGAAGCCAGATCCGGGCAATAATACATTATTTTAAATTAAATAATTAATATTTGAAATTAATATTTGTACAATGCGAATATATGCAGTTTTATTTGGATTGTATTCCTGATTTAAAGAACAATATATTTGATTGTATGTATCAAATGTCACATTGGAAAGAATAAATACTTTTTTCATTGAAATTAATATTTGTGACAATGAACAAAATATACTGCTTCTTCAATATTAAAAATAATCTGATTAAAATGTTAAATCCGTGACCGCTGCATTTAGTTGAATCAAATAATATTTCTTTGAACCAACGATTTTTTTCTGTGTATCCATTCTATTTATATGATACCATATTATTTACATATTTTTATTTTAATTATATTATATTACTATCAGATGTTTTGTTTCTAAAATTTTATTGAAATATTTATAAATTCAATGGCAAATTATTTCAGGAACCTCTTTTGAAATTGAAAAATTTCAAGACATAATTTACGGGACAAATTTACAAGACATAATAAAAAATATTTTTAAAACATTAATAAAGGATGAAATATTAATGTTATATGTATAGCTGGAAAGGTGGAAAAAATGCAAAATCCGAAATTCTAAAATTGTCAGTTTAATTATAGGCAAAAAACTTCAAAGTAATTTCTACGTTTTTATGGTTAGATTTTGAAATTAACTGTTTCTGCTGATTTTTCTGTTTCTTTTGGTACTCTCATCACCGTAAGATCCATTAATACTGATCAGTAGAAATGTTGAAATATGACTAATAAGTCAATATCGATTATGATGATAATGACCATAGTTTTCTAAATTGATATATATTTATAGCTATTGTTCAGTTACACGATACGCATTCAACCGAGGACATTATTACAAAGATTATGATTAATTGGATCGTTCAAGTTTCTGCACGTGTTCGAAGAATTATGTGAGTGAACATTTATTATAAATTTTTTTCTTTAAACATTATTATAAAAATTGTTTAATATTATTTGGAGGTCTTTTTTTAACACAATTTATTCCTAGTAAACTTGTATGGTATTCTTTATTTTATTGTTTTATTCAAAGTAAACATAAAGTTTATATAGATTATTTTTTTTTTCAGAGACTGAGTATTACAATATAACAATATTTTGTACAAAATGTATAGCTTTACCTTGTATTAAAATAATGTTAAAAAATACTATCAATGTGTTATATATCTGCACTTCTTCAAACTTTTACTTCATTTTATCTTAGAAATAATATACAAAGTTTACAATAATAAAAATGCTTTATAATATTAATATATATAATTTCTATTTTAAATAACAATTTTAATATTGTAAAAATATAATTAATATAACAATTTTTATTACTTTAAACTTTGTTGTGTGCGCGTGTGTGTGCGTGTGTGTGCATGTGTGTGCGTGTGTG
>JAJVSH010000240.1:42986-62033 GCA_021460005.1 Tetramorium alpestre
GTGTGTGTGTGTGTGTGTGTGTGTGCAAAAAAATGAATTGATTTAACTGCAAATGTGTTTTGTCTGTAACATAGCTATAGTTATGTCACGGGCTGCCAAACACATTTGCAGTAGATTCAATTTATTTTTTTACATATATGCATATGGATATATAGCGTACATACATTTTAAACGCGTACCAGATTACGGATACGTATGAAATACATAATTTACAGCATAAAACAATCACTAAATCATGGGCATGCAGAGAGCGCGACGAATAACCAAGACCAAGAAATCACTGAACCGCGAGCATGTAAAGTATAAGTGTTAATTGTAAGAATTGTGAAATAAATAAATAATTNTTTCAAAGAAGAAAGTGATTTGAAGAGATCACCTATCAGCGTTCCTTCCATAATTTTACTTTTAATTTACGTGATTTGTTTCATAACAACATAAAGCAATAAAATATTCAAATAAATATTTAAATAAAATAAAAGATATATGAGACATTTAAAATACAAAATAAACCATAACATAATATATTATATTTGTATTTTTAATATAATATATAAATAAAATACAAAAATTTTTTACAATAATTTTTTAAATTAACTTTTGAAGATTGAAGAAGAGTACGAACTGCTATTTCCCACATATAATGACTTCTTTTTAAAAGAATTTACTAAATTTTGTGAAATTATTTTGAGTTTTTCTAAGATTGATTATAAAATAAATCTTCCAGTAGATAAATTGAAAAAAGTAATAAATATATTTAATACAGTTTAAGTTTTATTAACATTAATATAATTAATATAATTACAATTTACCAACTGACTGTCAATGTAAATAAGTCCACTGCACACGGAATGTTACATCGAGTTACCGCAAGAAATAAAATTGAAGAAAGTGATGATTAACGTGTGATCTATAGCCAATGTGTACTTCGTGTGGTAGCTGCTCTGAAAGAAACGCAGAACAGGAATCGTCATACCCTTATTATACGTCGGTGCTAAAGCTGCAAGATATTGAGTTTCCAGTGATGTTGAGTCAAGTTAAACGAACGTTTAATCGAAATGAACGTTTAAAATTTCCATCAATCTGTATTGCATCGAGTGACAAAGCAGATTTTCTACATAGCATTCCGAAAGAGAAATTGCCCTTCGTGACGATGCATGTAGTTCATCTGAGATCCTTGAAGAAGACGGATACCGGTATTTGTCATCTCGTTGTCATAGACGCTTTTACTAAATTTGTCAGAGTTTATCCTTGTAAATTGAAGAAAGCATCGGAGGAATCTATGAAACGTCTGCGAGACATTTTCGTGCCTATAGCAAACCGAAAAGCTTAATCTCCGGTAAAGGCATCAGACGCATTCAAAGAGTTTTTAAGAGATGAGGATGTCGAGCATACCTCATTGCCGTGAGTGCTTCGAGGGCCAATGGCCAAGTAGAACATTTGAATAGGATCATAACACCGATGTTAGTAAAATTGAATGAAAATCCTTCAAAATGGAACCATGTTTTGGACCAGGTTGAGTATGCATTAAATAATACTATTTGTCGAACGATCAATGAAACCCCTTCGCGTCTGCTGTTCGAAATCGATCAGAGGGATGAAGTAAACGACGTTGTGTGAGACGTGCTTCACGCGGCTGTTGATAGAAATCTCGAACAAATTCGGAGTAAAGCTAATGCGAATATTGAGGAATCCCAACTCGAGAACGCCAAACGATACAATCTGCGACAAAAATCTGCTCGTGAATACAGCCAAACATTCTCTCGATATAGTTTACCGATTGAAAGAGAAAAAAGCATGTCAACTTGATATATGTGCAAGCAGACATGTGGGACATTTTGCGTGGATAAAGAATCTCGGTTCATGAACTCGTAATTGAATAAACACAATAGCTAAAAATATTTTTGCGATTGGTAAGTACACACAAATTATTGCTAAATTCACGGACATGTTATCAATCCTGATATAATTCAATGAAATAAACCAGATTTCGTAGAATTATTTCGTAGTATTGTTCTATTTTTATTTTTATCAAACATTTTTTGGATATTGTTATGATTCTTGATCTCGAAACTTCAGTAAAACTTCAGAAATGCTATTTTAAAATTGTAATCGTTAACACACAATCAAGAAGTTGGAAAAACCGACCTTTACAGTTTCGACAATATTCGTTTCAAAAGAAAATAATTTTTTCAAGGTGTTTTATTCCTTTAACGTATGAGAATGTACTTATAAAAAATACGTGTTTTTAATTTTTGTCTATCTTTTAACATATTCATAGCTTATTAAAATTAGAGGGGGACATTTTGTTGTGTTCCCTTCAATTACAAAAAATAAACAATGACTTACAAGACAATACACAAAAATTCTTCTTTCAAAAACAATTGATACATCTAATGGTAACAAGCGGAATAATAATTATAAAAAGTATTGTTATATAATTATAAAAAACAAAAATAAAAGAAACGCACCATTGGTTAGTCTAAATAACCAAAAGAACAAACCAATTATGGATTTTATGGATTCCAAGACCTATACAAACGTAACATTCATGCGTTTTTAAACGAAAAACAAACGATTATATTTAAATATTGTAAATGGGAAACATTATAATTATAAGAATAAGAACCAATTTCACAATTTACTTTAATCGGAGTCTAACAATATCCAATAGGAGAATTTGCTTAATATAAAACAAACTCTTCTATTGGGTATCGTTAATTAAACTCCGATTAAAGTAAATTGTGGAATTGGTTCTAAGAATCATATGTAAGAATTTTTATTATGGCGGAGAAGTGTTATAACCCAAAAAACTATATACAATTAATGTATAAAGTAGGATTATAAGAACGCGAACTCAGCGAATGCCAATTCACTGTGGAAACGAAAGATTGTGAATGCTTACGAAAATGAAAATGCATTTAGGAAATTGCGAAAGTACAAGTTAAGAAATTTCTTTAAACTTCTTCACTACATTTGTACTTTAACCATTCGCATGATTGAAAAAAATGGAATAAAAGATCCGTTAAATTGATATGAGGGAGTCGTTGAAAAAACAAAATCGTATATTCACTGCGTGACCCAAAGTATAATAAACAATTAAAGTACAACAATTGAGTTCCTGCTGAACGGTACTGTTCGACTCCCTAAACTTTCACCCAACAACCAATTCCAAAAAAATCTTTCGTGCCATATAGAAAGCACAATTTAAAAAATTATAAAATTGAAAATGTATAAAAATATAAAAAATAATAAAACTTTTAAAAGTAGATACTTACTAACAATAAGATTTGTATCACTTACAACTGGCAATATTTATTGACAGAACAAACATTTTTGTACTTCCGTACGAAAATGAAAACTTACTGCGAAAAAATCTGCGCCTTTTTATATGTCCATATCAACAAAATACGCAAATAAAACTATGCGTCATGTAAATGTATTTTCTGTATAGTATTGCAGAAATAAGACATTACAATGAACATTCAAACCTTAATCAATAAAATACACTCACCGGCAAAAACCGGACCATCTAATTTTATTCAAATTTTTGAACATCTTTCAATACTGATAACTGCAAAAACTCATCGTATTGAGATGAAACAAAGCTCAAATTAAAGTTTGAATTTTCCTTTTAACAACCAAAAAAATCAAAATTGAGAGAAAACAGACGTTTTACAAAATGGTGCAAATTGAAGGTAAAGTTTGAAAATGGGGAAAAAAATTTTTATTTAAATTGTGTCACTCAAAGGAGTCAGCACTTTGGTACAAAAATGTATGAATTTTTAGCTCATTTATTTTTTAACAAATCCATATTTTGAACATTATTCTACGATTTTTTTAAACAGCGTTATACCGTTTTGAAGACGGATATACACATTGTTACTTAGTTTTCTTCAAAACGATATAACTCTGTTTAAAAAAATCGTAGAAAAATGTTCAATATATGGATTTGTTAAGAAATGAATGAGCTAAAAATAATAAAAACTCATACATTTTTGTACCAGAGAGTTGACTTTTCTGAGCGACACAACAATTTAAATAAAATATTTTTTTCCTATTTTTCAAACACTATCTTTAACGTCTACCATTTTCTAAAACGTCTACTGTTTCTCAATTTTGATTTTCTTGGTTGTTAAGAAGAAAAATTAAGATTTAATTTGAGCTTTGTTTTATCTCAATATGTTAAATTTTTGCAAAGTTATCATTAGTGAAACATGTTAAAAAATTTGAGCAAAATTGATCCGTTTTTTTGTTTAAGTGTATATTCGAATACATTAGATATTCTGATACTCTACGATTAAAATTTAACGATATTTTATTTAAAAAATAATTTCTCTATTTATAACTTGTTTTTAATTCCAATGCATTTGGTATATATTTTGATATATCTCCAAAAAATTTGATTGATTTTAGCAGTTTAATAAATTCGTTATTGTTATTTTTACTTGAAAATCTCTTACTTCAATATTTATTGCTGTACTGATTTATCTTTAACGCTTTTTTGTGCAGTTAATGCGCCAGACGAATCTCTTTCAACGTAAAAAAATTAAGCACAAGGATGGATATGAATAGTACATACATAGAGGAGTTTGTGTAATTATTTCTCAAAAATGGTATGTCGGAAAATAATTTCATCGTATATGGTTGAATTTGTATTAAGGGGCAAAGATCGGCAAAAAATTAGTAATAAATTAACGATAATCGATTACTTAGTTAATTATTAATTGTAAAAAATTGTAAAAAATTAACTATTTTATAAAATAATATAAAATAAACTATTTTTTGATTACTTGATTAATCAGTAATCAAAACCGAAGATTTTTTGATTACTCGATTAATCAAGTAATGGGAATAAAAATTTTTTAATTACTCGATCAATCAAATAAACGAAATAAAAAATTTTTTATTACTCAATAATCAGTGTAAAATATTAACCAACATTAAATGAAATAATTAAATAAGATTAAATTAATAAAAATAAAAAAAGTTTTATTAGATGTAAAAATAACAAGATTTATGAAGGGCTCTTAAAAATTTGAAATTTACTTTACATAATACTTTTTTCCAAAATTTTCATCTGTAAAACGATTAAACTTTGCAATATTGTACATAGTAGCTACATAGAAGCTACATTCTTTCCACTGGAGCTGACGATGGAATCAAGGTATTAAATTTATTGTATGCTACTTTTATTATTGGATAAACATGTAAAGATAGTAAATCATTTTTTGGATCTTGGCAAAAACGTTGAAAATTAATTTCATACGCATTAGATCCTAGTGCATTATGAATATTTGTTGCACTTTCGCCAGCGTTATCGAAATCAAATCCGTCATTGATAACATCCATTTTCATCATGTTTTGATATGGAGGTTTATAGCATGAAGCTTTGGGCCAATTTAGGGTCTAAATTTAAATTAAGATGGCTCAAGTGCTTGAGCGAAATGGAGCGAACCAACGCATTGATCATGATAAAAAGTGGCATAGCTTCATGCTATAAGCCTTTGATTAATCGAGTAATCAAGAAATCTTCAGTTTTGATTACTGATTAATCAAGTAATCAGTAATCAAAGTAAAAAAATATTATTAAAAATAATCATTAATGCCGATCCCTGTTAAAATATTCTTTAATTTAATCATTAAAAAATTTCAGAATTTTAAAACAAATTCTTAAGTATTTGGGTATTATATTAAAAAAAAAAAAATTTTAGTTTTAAAACAGTTAATTTTTTGGGATATTAAAAAATAAATAATTTTTGTAACACTATATAAAGTATTATTGAAACCATTTAACTTTTGTTTAGAATATTTTTGTCTTTTTTTTATAAGCCTCTATTAAATATAAAATAGTTTCTTTATTCCATTTTTTCTTTTTTTTTCTTTAGAATGTGATAGACGTCATATTTTTTTTTAAAAATTGCGAGAGAATTTTCAGCCCAATTGCCCACATGATAGCAAGCACACAAGTCAGTTAGCAATCCGGTAATAAAAAAAGCTTCGTGTGCCACAGGTTTTACTCTCTTGATATACGAGAATGTATTTATAAAAAAATATATGTCTTTTATTCTTGTCTATTTTATTTCTTATTTATTTTAGGCAAAGCTTTCTTATATCTACGTATTTTAACGCGCTGATTACGAATATGATAGTGGAAATTGGTGCAAATTTGATTTTCAAAGTCAAAACTTAAAAAATTGACGTTTTTTTAAATTATTTTAATAAATATTAAAAATTTTTAAAAATATTTCAAACAAAAGTTGTAGATTTCTTCAAAATACATATTTTATGTTCTGTTCATTTTTACTGTACGAGTGATAGTTTTTGAGAAAATCAAAGTTAAAGATGTAATTAATGAACTCGTATAGCAGGAAAAGTTGTTACACGTCGCATACTTTCTTGCTTATTTAAAGCAGAAAATCTATCCCAAATTATTCTCTGGTTTATTTAAATAATCACTTTTTTGTGTTGGTTAATTTCTATTGTAAGTTTCTCTCAAGCAAGCCTTATGTAATACGTAACAAGCAATAATATATTTTGGAATGAAACTTACTTTGTTCATCGCCAATGTAGTAGAAAATCTCTCTTTCAGCAGTCCAAAGATTCTTCTGTAATTGTTGTCGCTGATGTATGGCAGAACTTGTAAATATATTCATGTTTTGTTAAATCCGTTGTTTAAACAGTAATCAATTCTCAAAAAGTTTATAGGTACAGTTTCCAATTAAATGGCCAATCTCCTGAAAATTTTGATCATCTCCCAAGTACAAATTGAACCGCTGACAAGCGAAACACTCACTTATCGTGTATTCTACATGTCCAAGATCCTACATGCCCAATGTAACAATGAATAAATTGGGCATTGTGATCACATGCAGCCTGCAAAAATAAATATGCAAATAATATAATGATAAAAATAAAATTTCATGCAAAGAATTTGAAGCATATTCCCAAATAAACATTTTTTTACAAATTACAAAAATTACTTGAATGTATCAAATAGTATATTTAAATTGTTTCAATAGAGATGCATTGAATGGTATCAATTATCACGCTTAATTAGATGCTTAAGACATACTTAGTAAATATAATATTAATATTGATGCAAACACATTATGTAGTTGAACAGAATGATAACTCTTTCAATTAATATAAACTTTGAAATTATGTTATAAGTGCTGAAATATTAATGTGCATATCATCGATGATTAATAATTTTGGAAAAAACTACTGGTAGTTTTAAATTTTAATGTTTGGTGAAATCGTTCACCTGGCCATTTAATTACAAATTACCAGCGCAATTAATGTATTTATAATATGTCTTACATAAAACGATGTATTCCTGCCAACATTAAATCTCTCGCTTGCTAAAGTAAATTAATGAATAAATATATACCATATAATATGCTGTATTTCTCTAATTTACTGATATAAAAATTATAAAATTTATTGAAGTAAATTACTAAATTGCAAGCAAGAAATACTTCAGCAAGCAAAAAAACATTATGTATCGCGAGCTTTCATCAAGATTTTACAATAGCATTTTCTCTCTCTTTTACATTAAAGAGGTTCGGGGGTATTACAAAAAATGAATAAATGTTATAAAATTTTGGAATATAATTCTTAATAGCGTTATAAAACTCCATGAATCTTTTCAATTTTTTTACCGTCATAAAAATTTACAGAGGTAAACGGACCAGTAATTGACCGCGTACCAGTAAGTGACCATAGTAAAATGAAATGTATTATAGATGACTTAAAAATTATTAGATGTTAAACTTAAAAGTTATTAAATGTTTATACATAAGGTTTATTAACATTTTTTAAGTTTATAATTTTTAAGTTAAAGTAATGCATAAATCTTAATAAATAAAATTTTTATTAAAAATTTACCAAATATATAGCTCGTCACTGTTTCTTTCAATATCGTCAATTTTTAGTAAAATAAGTGGATAATGGTAATTTTGGAAAGTACTGATTATAGTTATATTTTACACTTTTTTACGGAGAATTGATAAGGATAGTAAAAATATACTTCATGATTATTAAAATTAATTTTTTACATGATGAATAAATAATTTATGATAANGAATTAAAAAATTATGATAGTCATTCATGAATATTTATTAATATTATATTAATAATTCATGGTATGATAAATAAATTCGTTATGTCTTGTGAATGACTGGACAACAAATCGAGCATTTGAGGTTAAACAAATCTGTGAAATTCGTTATCAACAATGAGAGCTTCAAATGACAAAAAGAAAAAAAGTCAAGAAGAGTTTCTGTAAAGACAAAAATAATTAAAAAGGATAGTCCTATAAAAAATATCAACAATTTACCGATCATTTACTGGCTGTTGCTTGGTCATTGAATGGGTAGATACGGTCATTTATTGGACTATTGCGTTTTAACAGATTTTATAATTGATTTATAAATAATTTTAATAAGAAAAAATAATTATTTATATAAATACTAAATCTCAATTAATTTTAAACATGATAGAAAAATCTGATTTTGTGCTAAGCAAATGTTTTTGAGTAATTCATGTTCAATTCTCCAAATTCGACAATTCGGTTATTCACTGGTCCATTTACCCCTATTTATTTGCGTTAGACATGTGAACATTTCTCTTTAAAATTATCGATAATGTAGCATTCACAATTATAAAATAATATGACAGTAAAAAAAGTTGAAAAAATTCATAGAGCTTTATAACGTTATTAAGAACCATATTCCAAAATTTTATAGTATTCACTCATTTTTTTGTAATATCCCCGAACCTCCTTAATATGCATTCATCATATGCATATACTGAGCAGGAAAAACAATTTAATACTTATAAGTTTTACTATACTTATAAGTATTAAATTGTTTTTCCTGTATATGCATATGTTGAATGCATGTTAAGGAGGTTCGGGGGTATATGCTTTATATTGCATTGTCAAACAGCTTTGTAGTTATATGAATTTGTATTAAAGGCTAATTGTTTAACAATTTTACAAAGTATTGTATATCAGTAAATATATCGGTATATATACAGGGTGTCCCAGAATTGTGGCATAAATTTTCATGAGCTGGTAGAGCGGACGAAACTGAGTCGAAAAGTCCTCTACCATTTTGCAATTTTTGTAAAAGTTAACGAGATATTAATGATTAAAAATCGCCGTATTAACCCGGCCCTCCGCCAAATACAAGCGCGCGGCGAGATACGACCGCCCAGCGTCATTGTTCCCAAGATCGCGAGGAGTTGTTTACTTCACGCGACAATGCCTAAAAGCGGCGGTTTTGAGCTGCGATTGTCCCCCTGTTTTTTGCCAAACAACTCCTCGCGGTCTTGGTAACAATGACGCTGGGCGGTCGTATCTCGCCGCGCGCTTGTATTCAGCGGAGGGCCGGGCTAATACGGCGATTTTTAATCATTAATATCTCGTTAACTCTTACAAAAATTGCAAAATGATAGAGGACTTTTCGACTCAGTTTCGTCCGCTCTACCAGCTCATGAAAATTTATGCCACAATTCTGGGACACCCTGTATATCGGTAAATTGTTGATATTTTTTATAGGACTAACTCCTTTTTAATTATTTTTGTCTTTACAGAAACTCTTCTTGACTTTTTTTCTTTTTGTCATTTGAAGCTCTCATTGTTGATAACGAATTTCACAGATTTGTTTAACCTCAAATGCTCGATTTGTTGTCCAGTCATTCACAAGACATAACGAATTTATTTATCATACCATGAATTATTAATATAATATTAATAAATATTCATGAATGACTATCATAATTTTTTAATTCNTTATCATAAATTATTTATTCATCATGTAAAAAATTAATTTTAATAATCATGAAGTATATTTTTACTATCCTTATCAATTCTCCGTAAAAAAGTGTAAAATATAACTATAATCAGTACTTTCCAAAATTACCATTATCCACTTATTTTACTAAAAATTGACGATATTGAAAGAAACAGCTATATATTGACGAGCTATATATTTGGTAAATTTTTAATAAAAATTTTATTTATTAAGATTTATGCATTACTTTAACTTAAAAATTATAAACTTAAAAAATGTTAATAAACCTTATGTATAAACATTTAATAAGTATTTCATTATAGAACAATATTAAGAATGATGATTCAATAAACATGTTAGGAAAATATATTATACAATTGCTACTGTCTTGCTATTTTAACCGAAAATTGTACAACCAATAATTTCGAAGAGAAATATTCAATTTTCTAACGCAAATAAGTATAAACTTTTATGACGGTAAAAAAAAATTGAAAAAATTCATAGAGCTTTATAACGCTATTAAGAATCATATTCCAAATTTTTATAACATTCACTCATTTTTTGTAATATCCGAACTATTTCGAAGCTGTTAACAGCACAAAATATATAAAGCTGTTTCATAAAGTTATATTAAGCTTAATAGAGCTTTATTATTAGCTTTATTATAAGCTAATAAAGCAATATTTTTATTGTATGCAGTTATATAAAATGATGTTATATATGTAGTGTAATATACCTTAATGAATCTGAAGTAGCTAGTCCCCGAAATGCCAACAAAAACTGTTTTCATGGACAAATCATTGCTCCATCTATCTGCCTTGTAATTTTGATTCAATGATAGACAGTATATATAATCGAAAGTTGCATAAACATTCTAAATTAAACAATATTCATTTATTACATTTAGGTAACATAATAATATTATGTATTTAAAGCAAACTTTTAAATACAATTTTGGCTGATACGACCAATATTCTTTATAAAATAAAAAAATTATTTATATTATGCAGTTTATACTGTAATACCTCAAATAAGTTTTACTGATAAGAATTGCTTATCAGTTAATGTTGCTATTGTATATTCCACATAATTTTCTACTCTGGACACTTTTGTATTTTCCTTGTATACATTTCCATAACCCCTATTTCTTTATCGCTTTCAAAGAATGATGCTGTATCTATTAACTCCATGTATTTATAATGCATGTTCAAGTATTATGCATGCTAAAGTTGTTAATTAAATCTTTTCGATTTTCTTTTGTTTCTTCCATTTTTCATGTTCTAATAATTCCAGCGCCAGATAAAATTCAATCAACAGAATGTAATTGAATATGATACTGCAAAACAAATAGTAGAACGCTGAAATAAAATAGAGACATCAATTATTTACCTCTAATATTTAATAATATTTCCTATGTTGCACTTCTTGGTATTATATTTTTTATTTTATAAAATAAAAAATCCGACTTCTTACATATAAACGGTTATTACATAAGCTTTATACGTACTTTTATACTTTATTTCATTCTTGTTATAAAAATCAAATAGTGTATATGATGTATATGATGTAATAATTTCAATAATGAAAGTGAATATCGAAAGACAACTTTTATTTTAATTACCTATGATAGTAAACGTGCTTCTTCTCGTAAAATAGCACGTGGCACCTAAATTAGGTTAGAGTTGCAACCATCGACAACGTTTACAGCAGTCACATCTTCTTTTTCTTTTTCAATTTTTTTCAATTTTTTTTCTGGTATCTGATCTCTGCCGAAAAACAATACAGCCAAATATCAATATCTTAGGAGCAAGGTAAGCGTAAAGTTGCATCAGCAACCTTAAAAAATTTTTCTTTGAAAAACACGTCCGTCCGTCGCACATCTGATGGAAATATTACACAAAGGACAAACTGCTTTATAATGTTTTCTGTAGAATGAGGAGCCAACCATCCTTTAAAATTATTTTCTTCTAACTACGAATAATTAAATTGTCAAACTTTTTTAATCGTTCCTTTTGAATTCATATTAGAATTAATATTTAAAAAAAAATAAAATATAAAATATAATATATAAAATAAAATTTAGAAAATACGAAATAAAAAAGATATTATTTTCTCACATATTAATTATTATTAATACTAATTCTAAATATTAATAATAATTTAATTACATATTAAAAACTAATCACTTACCTTAAATTAGGATCCTTAACCTTGCTACATCCTGCTAAAACCCAGTATTTTGCGCTGCTTCGCGCCCACATGTGTCCACTGCGTACATACACCGCTGGACTAACGGCTGCAACCATTGTGCGAAAAAAGCGACTCGTCTAGCAACACTGGGTGTGTTCGGGAAGCGCGCTATTAGCGCTAACATGTCAATCTATCTTTTTCACTCATTAGATATACAACAAGGATAAAATGATGCGTTAACGCCGCTCCCCGAACACATCCAGTGTTGCTAGACGGGTCGCTTTTTTTCGCACATGCGCAACGGTTGTAGCCGTTAGTTCAGCGGTGTATATACGCAGTGGATACATGTGGGCGCGAAGTACTGGTTTTGGTGGGATGTAGAGAGGTTAAGGATTCTAATTTAAGGTAAGTGTTTAGTTGTAAATATGTAATTAAATTATTATTAATATTTAAAATTAGTATTAAGGGGGTATTCTAGTGTAACGGGTATTTTTTAATAGCTTTTTTAGGGAATTTTTTTAAGAAAGTAGACAAACAATATCGCTATCAGAACTTTTTCTTTATATAAATTACTATTTAATTTTTTAAAAAATTATTTTAAAAAAAACGTAAAATAGATGGCGTTACAGAGTATCGAACTCGGGGCCTAAAAAAAAAGGTGTCGGTTGGTTGACACGATTCCGGTTCTCCAGATAATCTGAAACAAAAAAATCAAAACGTTTCTTAAAATATATGTTTGTGGCTATCGCAGGTAGCAGATTTAAGTGAAAATATAAAAAATTGTTTAAATGGCGGACATTAAAAAATGGAATATCGATTTTTACGATTTTTTTCGTCAGTTTTCGAGCTATAACTTTTTTGAAAATAAGTATTTTATGTAATTCTGGCAGGGACGATAGGCACACGTCCCCTGAAGATGTATACAAAGCGGCGACCCGATCGGTTCATTAGTTTTTGAGATATCATGTCAACCAATCCTGAAAACATGGTTTTGAGAAAAATGCGTTTAAAGTTTTAAAAACGTTTCAAGTGAAAATTATTGTAATTATATATTTACGACAGTAGCAATTACTTACGATTAATCTGCTATACCTGGTGCATACAGGATACCTTCCTCTTCTTCAAAAAAATCTTGCTGGGTCAAATGTAGGTCCCTTATATTCCCCGCTGAGAAGGAACTTGCCAGAGTAACGCTATTGTTCACGCAGCGCGGTTGACATAATGGCCTCATTGTTAAGTATTCTGATCCAAAGAAATACTTATACAAACTTATTCTACACATCATAAACTTACGAAGAATGCAAAAAAAAAAATTCGAATTTTTTTATCTTTCACACTAGAATACCCCCTTAATAATAATTAGTATATAAGAAAATATTTTTTTTATTTCGTATTTTCTAAATTTTATTTTATATATTATATTTTGTTTTATTTTTTTCAATATTAATTTTAATATGTATTCAAAAGGAACGATTAAAAAAATTAGACAATTTAATTACTCGTAGTTAGAAGAAAATAAGGTAATTATTTACTTTAGCGATTCCTCACCGATTTCGATGACCTTGAAATATTTTGTCAAGCTCATCATTCTCAACAATTTTTCCCTATACATGTTATTGCCGCTCGGCTTTAGTTATTCCGCTCGGCTTTCCATCTCCAACATCATTGAAGCAATTGGCGGATGTTTTGGTACAAGAATGGGACAATATTCCATTGGAAACTATTCAGACACTCTACGAATCTATTCCGCGAAGAATTGCAGCTGTTCTAAAAGCAAATGGTGGCCCAACATCTTATTAATAAATATTGTGTATATGTCAGGTGTTCATATTATTTTTGTCCATCCCCTGTATATCTTAATGATATCCGAAATAAAAGTTCTCACACGAAAGTTGGTGATAGATCGGGTTAAACCGAGAAGAAAAGTCCTATACCATTTTACAAAATTCGCAATAGTTATTGAGTTATTCATTGTTAAAAATCGGAAGAAGGGATAGACAGCGCGGTGCGGGAGACGTGGGCGGGGGCTCGCTCCTCCTGCTACCATTGCCGCTCTCATGTCTCCCGCACCGCGCTGTCTATCCTTTCTCCCGATTTTTACCAATTAATAACTTAATAACTATTGCGAATTTTGTAAAATAGTATAGGACTTTTCTTCTCTATTTGACCCGATCTACCACCAACTTTCGTGTGAGAACTTTTATTTCGGACACCTTGTATATGTGGGGCCTGACTGTAAAAGATTTTTAGCAGCACAATCTTTAGAATACGCACAAGAATTTAAATTAAAATGTCTAGAATTTTATAAAACCGCAATTAAAGAATTGTTAAAACGCTTGCCATATAAAGATAACTTTTTTGAATTATTAACTTTTATAGATGCTAAAGTAGCGTTATATGACAAAGGCAGATTAAAAATTAGTAATTTAATTAATATTACTGTGTGCATTGGGCAAATTAATATTACAAAATTAGCGTTTGAATAGACAATTTTGCTTTCAGTGTTCAATAATATAGAAAAGAAAGAATTAGCTTCTTTAAATATTAAAGAAATGAGGAAAAATTTTTTGAATTTAAAGATTGTAACGATGACAAAATGTTTTTAACTTTAGAGTCATTAATCGAGACAGTATTTTCTTTTCCACATTCAAATGCTGAAGCTGAATGAATTTTTTCAATAGTTTCAGATATAAAAAATAAGAAACGGAATTGATTATCTAATGATACAGTTTCCGCAATTTGCATTACTAGATCAAATTTTAAACTCAAGGAACTAAATATATAAATTTTGAAGTCGAGCCCAGAGAATATTTAAAATTACACAATGTGGAAAATTTATATTAAAAATAATATTTTTTTCTTCTGATTATATTTAATATTATAATTTTCATTTTTATTTTTTAATGTAATATTTGTGCAACATTTATGCAATATTTAGGTCATATTTATGTGATATTTGTGTAATATGTATATGATATTTGTATAACATTTATGTAGTATTATTTTTAAACATACTAATTATTATCATTATTAATCATTATTTTTAGTTGCAGATTTTATTTTTTTGTTACGAATGGATACCTGAAAAAAGTTCAGTTCTTTATTTTTATTAGTATTATTAATCATTGTTTTTAGTTACAGAGTTTATTTTTTTGCGTATGTATATTAAAAAAAGTTTAGTTTTTATTTTTATTATACCTATAATATAGATTCATTATATATATTTTATTGTTCAATTATTTATTTGTGTTTAATTTCTTTTTTCTTCATTATTATAAAAAATATTTTATTTTCTATAAGATTAACTATATATTGTATTTATGTTAATGTAACTTATTTTATATAATTACATAAAAAAAAGAATACTTTTTAATTTCGTAAACATACATATATACTTGCATGAATACTGGTAAAATTTTTGGCAGATTTTCCTTACCCTTGCAACAAATGTTGGTATTCTTTATGATTTCTGCCAAATAAAATATTTTATTTTGAATTACTTAAAAAATGTATTTTATAATTTAATATAACGAAGCTCAAATTAAAGTTTGAAACTTGCACTACAACGTACATTTCGAGATCTATTCGAAAGGATAAATAGATATTTAGATGTCAATGTTAATGCGTTGTCACCTTCCACGTACTACTTGTACTCGTGCGTACCGCCACGCGCAAACGAGTGTAGACAATGTTTACGTATTTTTATTTAATATTGCACATACGTATAGTGCAAAATTCAAGCTTTAATTTGAGCCTAGTTTGAAGTCCTTAGTCAGGTAACAGAAAAAAATTTTTTTAAATCAGATTTTAATAATTAATAACTCGTCAATTACTGCAAAAATTACAAAATGGTAGAGGACTTTTCGACTCATATTAGTCCATTTTACCTGCACGACCATTGTGTCAATAATTATCAAACACCTTGTATGTTTAATATTATGTTGCTTGCGCGTAATTTTGAGAAAGATCCCAGACAACAAAATGTCTAAAAAATGTCTAAAATTGGGTCATAAGTAGTAATGGGCGATTTAAAAAAAAATTGATTTTTTAATCGATCTTGAATCGAAACAACTAGAATCGATTTACTAAAAAAATCAGATTAAAAAATCGATTTCCTAAAAATTGATCTAAAAAATTTATATACAATATAACTTATGACGATGTTTTCCGTCGATCACGCCGAGGATTGACAGGACTCGCCGGAATTGCCATACAATACAGAAACGGTAGTGTCTTATTGTCTCAAAAGAAACGAGAGCTATTAATTTTTTAGAAATTATCGTTAATAGGCGTCAAGTGCGGTTCTACGCGCCACAAAACTCTAAACTGGAAATTCGCGAGATCATGACAAATTCTTTTAATATAAGACACTTCAGACAACTTGCGGTTCGTCGACGAGGACGAAATTTCTGGAGAGGAAGCGCTTCACTGAATTCACACCATATACTATAAAGAAATACATATATTTAACAATAAATGAAACGAATTATTCCATGTTATGCGCAGGCATAGCTCCTGCCAAAACGGATGTAACAAGAATTTTTATGGCATGCAATATCAAAAATATCAAGTTACGTTACCGAAGTCGTATCTCGCGAAAGAGCATTTACACGTGGATCTTAGTTCGTTGTCGTTCGGAACGCTATGGTTCTCGACCTTGCTCCGTACCTCGCTGGCTATTTATCGCGACTTCGAACATTAATATTAATAACAAAACTCCGGGCGACTCCTGAGACCTCAGTACGCAGTCGAAAATTGCGATCGAAAATTGCGCAATTCGGACTCCTCAAAACTTTACACGGCGAACAAACGCGAGTCTCGCACACTTCAATTTTGCGAGATAATATGCAATATCGCTCTAAATCCAGAATCGGTCAGACGGCTCTTCCCATACAAAACGCGTGAACGGAAATTCACGCCCGGAACACGAGTGAATCACGTGGTCGTCATAAGACGACCGATCAGAACGAAACGATACGATAAACACGCGGGAAGAACCGTGCCGATCTCACAATTCTAAAGATGCCAGGGTGGAAGCCTTGCAGACAGATGGTCGCTGACCTCATAAGCACCGGGTCGGAATCGATGAATCGCACCATAACTAGGGATGGGCGTTATTTCGTTGTTATTGAGTAACTGTTATCGAGAAGTAACCGTTAGTTCAATCAAATTTGGAGTTAGTTATCAAATTTGGAGAATAACGTTTACCAAACAAAACGGTTATTTTCATAAAATTATATAGAATTTTATAAAAACATTGATCATTTTTTTCACGATTATAGTTGGTTAATTTTCTCGTAACAAACTAGAGTTACTAGCGATTAGACTGTATTGCCATTTAGCGCGCCACGCGTTGGTAACGTGGCCTTATGCCCGAATCACACTATGACTCGCGATCGCGATCGCGATTGCGTTTATATCTCTTAACCAATCAGAAAAGAGCTTGTGACCAGCAGCTCTTTTCTAATTGGTGAAGAGACGCAAACGCAATCGCAATCGCGATCGCGAGTCGCTAATGTGATTTGAGTATTACCGCGTCTGTGTGCAGAGCATAGGTATACAGGGTGTCTCAGAACTGTGGGTACTATTTCCGTGAGCGGGTAGAGTGGACGAAACTGAGCCGAAAAGTCCTCTACCATTTTACAATTTTCGCAATAGTTAACGAGATATTAATTATTAAAAATCGGAGGAAGGGATAGACAGCGCGAGACGTGAGAGTGGCAATGGCAGCAGGAGTAGCGAGCGCCCGCTCACGTCTCCCGCACCGCGCTGTCTATCCCTTCTTCCGATTTTTAACAATTAATATCTCGTTAACTATTGCGAAAATTGTAAAATGGTAGAGGACTTTTCGACTCAGTTTCGTCCGCTCTACTTGCTCACGGAAATAGTACCCACAGTTTTGAGACACCCTGTATAGATAGAGCTTAGTCTTACATTTGCCTTAAACCCCTCTCGCCAAGATAACCTTCAAAATTATCTATTATTATCTAAAATATCTAAAAATTCCCCCCTTACACATGCGCAATAGTGTGTTTCTTTGTAGTAATGATGTCGAAGAAGTCAATTGCGCATGCGCAAAAGGGGAAAAAGTACTCCCTTTACCCCACTTATCTTGGCGCAGAGAAAAGTTAGATAAAACTCTATCTATATATCTATGGTGCAGAGCCATAACTTACTAACCTCAACTTTTGTAAGAGCAAATACAGTTCATAAAATTAAAAAATGCTTCGATGTAGACGAAAAACCAGTGAGGTATGGAATTTTTTCACTGCCTTAGATAACAATATAGCTTCTTGCAATTTATGTAAGACACAATTATCGTATAAAAGCACAACTTCTAATTTGAGAAAACACATAGAATCGAAGCATCCAACTGTAACAATACCGAAAAATAAAAGTTCAATATTACACAAGGAGAAGGTAAGATATTGTTGGTTTTCTAACTTATTAATTTTTTTATATTATATATTACAATGAAATAAATTACTAAGGCCGATATTCATACTCAGTTCTTATATTTAAGATAATCTTAAGTACAGTCTTATGTGGTTCTAAACCAATCACAGAGCCGTATTAGCATCTTAAGACATTATTTAAAACGGTCCTGGGGCCCTATTCTTGAACTTGTTCGCAATGTTACGTATGCGTACGATTCGAACGGTGAAAATGCGCATACGTTTCTGACACGATATTCTTGAACATTAAAGTGTAGTATTCGCAACTGGAAACATATACGCTTTCCGTTGCACTGTTTTACATTTGGCAACGTCGGAAAATATTGCGAGGCTGCGTTCCGAAATTCACTGCAAGTACTGAAAATCTATAATATGCGTGACACAAACTATGGATTTGCAATACTAACAGGGAATATCGGAACGTGCAACCAAAAATATTAAACGGTATACATTGATATAAAAGGTATTATCATATTTAATTATAAATTTAATAAGTAGAATGAATAAACTTAAGAAAAAATGTACGTTTTTATTATAAAATAAAAGTTGTATTATTGTGATTTTTAATGTCCCAGACAGCAAATTAATATATAATAATATTAATA
>JAJVSH010000240.1:64558-81083 GCA_021460005.1 Tetramorium alpestre
TCGAAATAACTGTACGAATTCTTTATCGCTTAATTCGAAAGGGTTGTTCCGGATAAATCTTCGCCTTCTTCTCTCTAGAACCTCCATATTTTCTAAAGCGTTCATAAGTGGTGCATTTATTATAATATCTTCTAAATTCATTTTTGCCAAATTTTGTATATTTATCTGCAATAATATATTCACAATATATATTATTTCATTAATTATATCATAATATTTATATTCAACAATATATATTATTATATATTCACAATAATTATATTCACAATAAAATTTTATCGCATGCTTATACTTCTCTTTATTATCTTTTTTACTTTTCACCGCTAAAACGTATACGTTTTTCAAGAAACGTAAGGTATGACCCATTCGTTGCATCGTATACGTAAAATTGCGTATACGTTACGACTTGCGACTGTCAAGAATACTGTTCTAGGGATTTTCTATTGCGATCATTCGCAACTTATTACTTACGTATACGCAACTGTGTCAAGAATAGGCCCCCTGAAATGAGAACTGACTATCGAATACCAGCCTAAAACATATTTATGTTGTTATATTTGACTTTTGTAGATACCTATTAAAACTGCAAATCAAAATCAAAATCAATTTTTTTGAAGAAGACTCTCCTAATCCTTTCAAGATCACATCTGAAATTCCTAAGAAAGAATGTATTCTTGATAAGCCACATCATGAAGAGCAAAAGATTGATCATCTAATTAAAAAAAAAAATAACGAGGAAAAATAAGTAATTACTTGACAAAAAATTAATGAAATTGTTTATTAACGATTACCAACCATTTAGTATGGTTGAAGATAAAGGATTCAAAGAATTTGTATAAGCCTTAAATCCAGCATACCAACTTCTTAACCGAAAAACAATATCAAAAACATTAATTCCTGCTTTGGAAGAATGAAGAATGTGTCCATAGTATAAAATTATTAGTAAGTTTAGGAAAGTCTTTTTGCATAACAACAGATTGTTGGACATCTTTAAACACATCAAATTTTATTGCCGTTACAGCACATTTTATTGATGAAAATTTTCAGTTAATATCGATATTGTTAGAATGTTCAGTTATGACTTCATCACATACAAGCCAGAATTTGAGTTATGAAATTAATAGAATATTAACAGAATGGAATATAGAAAGAAAAATACTGTTAGCAGTGTCGGATAATGCGAATAATATAAAAAGTGCAGTTACGACAAACTTAGGTTTTAAATATTTTGGTTGTTTCGCACACACTCTTAATTTAATAGTAACTGATAGTCTCAAAGTTCAAGCTATAACTAATATAATAAGCAAAGTTAAAACTATTGTAAGCCATTTTCGAAGAAGTTGTTTAGCTAGTACCAAACTTACTAAATTTCAAGAAAACGAAGGTAAAGAACCATTAAAATTAATATAAGATGTTGCCACTCGATGGAACTCTACATTCCACATGCTAGATCGATTTATCAAGCTAGAGTCTGCTATAAGAAGTACAGTAGCATTATTAGATGTTGAACTTCTTACTTTAACATTTGAAGAATGGAAAATTGTTGGACAATTATGTACGGTATTAAAACCATTTGATAATGTTACCAATATAATCAGTGGTGAAATGTACTGTACGGCTTCAATGGTTATTCCTTTGACAAATAGTTTAAATACTGTAATTCTAAATTTGTTGTGTGTAAAAAAAGATTACTCGGCATCAGTAACGGAAGTTGTATGTAAATTAAAAACAGGCTTGAATACAAGGTTGGGCAATATTGAAAGCAGTCAAACACTTCAGATGTGTACATTTTTAGATCCTCGTTTTAAGCATTTAGCCTTCTCACTGGCACATTATGCAGAAAATGCAAAAAAATTAGTCACTAATGCCCTAATTAACAGTCTGGAGATTGATACCAATTCAGAAGCAATCGATTTCAACACCATTGTAGAAGAAAGAAATGTAGAGGGAAACGAAAAAAATGAAGAATTTTTTGTCTGGTCTACCTTTGATAAGACTGTAGCTGTTACAAAACCTAAAGGAACGCCAATGTCACGAGCATTAATAGAAATACAACGCTACATGGAAGAAGACATCTTAGAACGTAAAGCAGATCCTTTATTGGTGGAAAAATCATTCTACTTTATTTCCTCGTCTTTCAAAACTTTCAAAAGAAAAATTATGTGCCTTAGGAACGTCAGTCCCATGTGAACGGCTTTTTTCTAAAGCTGGTTTAATATTAAATGATAGAAGAAGTCGTCTGAGTGAAAATAAAACAAAAATTTTATTATTTTTAAATAGCAATTCCAAATGGATGTCAAAATAAATATTTAAATTTTATTATTATTCTTATCTTTAAAAGTTTTACAAATTGTTTCATTTTTCATATGTTTATTACTATTACAACATATATATATATATATATATATATATATATATATATATATATATATATATATATATATATATATATACAGGGTGTCTGATTTAAGGTTGCCAACCCGAAAACTGGAGGTAGATTGAGTCAAATCGAGAAGAAAAGTTATGTACCATTTTGCAAAATTCGCAATAGATATTGAGTTATTAATGATTAAAAATCGTTGTATTAGCCCGGCCTACCACCGAATACAAGCGCTCGAAAAGATACGACCGCCCAGCGTCATTGTTACCAAGATCGAGAGGAGTTGTTCGGCAAAAAACAGGGGGACAATCGCAGCTCAAAACCGCCGCTTTTAGGCATTGCCGCGTTTAGTAAACAACTCCTCGCGATCTTGGTAACAATGACGCTGGGCGGTCGTATCTCTCCGCGCGCTTGTATTCGGCAGTAGGCCGGGCTAATACGGCGATTTTTAATCATTAATAACTCAATAACTATTGCGAATTTTATAAAATGGTACATGACTTTTCTTCTCGGTTTGACCCGATCTACCACCAACTTTCGTGTGATCCCTCTTATTTCGGATACCCTGTATATCTCATAATATGATATATTTATATTGTATAAATTATAAAATACTATATTGATGACTTTTAGTTTATACACTATTTATCAGTGCCTTAAATTTCTTTCCTCACACCAACACCCATGGAGGTAGGAATAATAGGAGGGAGCATAAATGCGCGGGGGTGAAGAATGAGACGTGGGATGAAGATTTACCGCTCAAGATGGCGACCATATTGGAAGGAGAAAGATAGCCTCTGAATTTTAGAGGTTATCTTTCTCCTTCCAATATGCTTATCTTTCTCCTTCCCTGATATTCCTACCTCCATGGTGTATGTACACTAATACATACTGCTTACAATGACTGAGAGTTCTGATTGGCTTCTGCTTTCCTGACATGGTCTAAATGCGCCCTAAAGTATTATGAAGTGTTAATAACCATTTAACTGAATAATTGTTTACATAAAACCGGTTATTTAAAAGTAATAATAACTATTACATAACTACTACATAAAACCGGTTATTTAAAAGTAATAATAACTATTATAACCGTTTAGTAAAAATAACAGTTAAGCCCATCTCTAACCATAAGCTCTCTAACTCAAGGCGCAGGCTCACTGAACAGTGAATTTGGGGACTTCGGAACCTTCGAGGGAAATTCGGGCAGAGTCCTTCGCAGTGATGGGAGATCGTAGATTTTTTTCACGCATGCGCATTCGAGCACAAGCCGCACAGTCTCAGTAATGTATACAGTAGTAGTACTGTAAGGGCCCTAATACTCATTAAAGTTAAAGAAGGAAATTGTGAAAAAAGCTTTTATAATATTCTTTTATTAAAAAAATAAAAATAATATTAGTTTAAATTTGAAATTGAAATTAAAATTAAGTGGGATCACAAGATTAAAACACAGAAATCAAATTTTTATTTAAATTAAATATAAAATTAAGATTCGAATTAAAAATAAAATCAAAATTTAAATATTCAATAATTCCCATTAAAGTGAAAAATAATATTTTAAAAAAATTATAAGAATTTTTTCAATTAATAAATTAATAATTAATTAAATCTAAACTCACAACTGCGGAATTTTGTGTGCATATCAGGAATCCTCTATAGGCACCCAACGTTGCTGTCTACATCCGTCATTGGATAGTATTAAATATAGTTAAATATAGATAGTATTTAAATACGTCACGTCACGCATGCGCACGAGGAGTAGCGCCGCGCGGAAAATCTTACCTCTTCGGGGCCCGGCCGCGATCCCGCTGAGCCTTCCTACGGCAGTGCCCAGCGAGTCTCCGGCGCACGGCGCTCATCCCCCGACACAATCTCTCGGGCTGGCCAGCCAGCAATTCTGTCCAGTTTGGAATGAAGGGGAATGTTACGTGCTCGCTCCTCCGAACGCACGTATCTCTCACTGCGGTCACGGTCGAGGCGTCCCCCGAACCGGGACTCGCATTTTTCTTGTGTGACGGAGCGTCTCGCTCATCCTTATTGTATTCCGGAAGGATTCAAAGATCAACAAGTGTGCAAGAGTAATTTACTTAATACAAATACTCTATTATTTGTAAAATGCCTTGTAAATATTGTGTTCTCTGCGGTAATCGTGATCAATCGACATCTTATTATTCGTAAGTGAATATAAATGTAACTTTTGTGTCTATATCGTATAGTGTATTATGTGATGAGATTTAGGCCGTATTCGTAGTCAGTTCTTATTTCAAGACCGTCTTAACTAATGTCTTAAGATGCTACGGCTCTCTGATTGATTTAGAATCACATAAGACTGTACTTAAGATGATCAGTTCTTAAATATAAGAACTGACTATGAATACCGCCCTTAGGCTGCGTTCGCTTTGGACACTCACACATGTGCTGAAAGCGTCATTTTTAGGTTTATTGCTCATTATATATCGAAGAAAGATAGAATGACGCTTTCAGCACATGAGCAGCCAAAGTGTACGTAGCCTATGAATGGATTTTGTGCAAAGATACATACAATATTTTTTAAAATTATAAAACTTTATTACTTAATTACTTTTTTTATTACTCTTTAACATATTAATAGGTTTCCAAAAAAAGAGGATGTTCGCAAAGAATGGCTTGCATTTTGTGAAATAAATGAAAACGTTCTCAACACTGTTACCAAATTATGTGAACATCATTTTAATGAACAAGAAATTATAAGGAAAGCGAAGGGTTCATGTTTAAAACCTAATGCTGTACCTATGTATAAAAAGAAAAGAAAAATACATCAACAGTTATTTCCTTCGAGTGAAGATTGTAACAGCATAAAGAAGACAAACATTGCTATAACTGATGTTAAAGTCAAAGGCAATGTATCAGACGAAGGTAATACTGCGTAATAACTGGCTTCATACACATTTAATATAAATTATTTACAAAAATTGACAATTTAATTAATAATTATTGTCTTCTAGATACTTCAATGGCTGTTAACAAATGTATACCTCAAACACCTCCAAGGTCGTTAAAAGTATTAAACAGTCTAGCTACACCACTGAACGACAAAGATGCTCACTGTTCTTCGAATAACCGAACACCTCCGAAGATTGTATATGAACCTTGTTATGTTAATGAAATTGGAACACCATATTTGAGTACTCTGAGAAAAGAACGAAGGACTTTAGCATTAGCAAAACGTACTATTAGTCTTCAACGAAAAAAAATAAGAACTTTGCAGCGAAGTCATTATAGATTAATTACACGCATTACAACGCTAAAAGATTTAGTAAAACATTTGCTCTTACTATGAATTTTTTCTCTCCAAAAGTATATAATTATGTACATAAAAAATTCCGAAATCTTCTTCTCGAATCTTTAACTATTCGTAAATGGTATTCTATGCTAAATGTCCAGCGAGGATTCACAAATGAAGTTTTGTGTGCATTAGCGTGTAAAGTGCGTAATACGGAAACTCTGGTACTTTGCAATTTAGTAATTGAGATTGCAATTCGACAGCAGATAGTGTATGATAGAAATCGATACTATGGATATGTAGATTTAGGAATAAATAGTAATTTTGCTGATGTAGATGATTCTCCGCTAGAAAAGAATGCATTAGTTTTTATATTGGTAGCATTAAATGACCACTGGAAAGTTCCAATAGGATATTTCTTGATTGATTCATTAGGAGAAGAAGAGAAAGCTAGTTTGTTAAATAAATCACTCGAATTAATTTATGACACTGGAATCATATTGCAATCATTAACCTTTGACAGGGCTAGTGTTAATTTCAGCATGTGCACTAATTTGGGAGCAAATTTTGAATTAGGAGAAACCTTTAAACCTTATATTACTCATTCGCCATCTTGAATTATGCGAAAATAATGTCAGATTCAAAATGAGCGACCTTGAAAACCCCCATAAGAACATTTTTATCCTGATATCACGAAAATTTTATTTCGACGTCCGCCATCTTGGATTCGCCATTTTGTAATCTTTTATCCAATTTATGATCAATTATCCATATAAAAGATAAAAATATAATTTTTTGATGATTCAAATACTACTTCATGTTTTCCAACGAAGAAACTCCAAGATTTTGAAACTGTAATGATTTGAACTGCTATATTGGATCCGACATGTTGCAAAAAAAATTTCCTAATCGTCCTATTTTATAGTTCAAGTTTCGAGTGCACGATCTTAATAACTTTTAACTGTATGAAAAAATGTTTCAGTACTGAAATTCAAGTTTTTTTGAAAAAAAAATGACGTCAAAAATCGTGCGCTTTTTGTTTAAATACGAAAATTTCACTGTTAAATGCAATTTCACGAGCTTCTAAGTGTCATATTCGGAAAGAGCAGATCCGAAAACCCCCTAATAGGTACGTTTAGAATAATTTTAATTATTTTTATTCGAGTACTGTCAGATCAAAGTTGAAGTAAAATTTCAGTGCATTTGGGCGTTAATGGGTTAATTGAAAAAAGCGATAAAAATGAGAGTGGCTGATTTGGACCATGGGGATGGCCGATTTAGAACAGCGGGCCGATTTCGAACCATAAAATTTCACTTTCAGTTTTTTGGCTATAACTAAATATGAATATGAGAGGATCCATGGTGTCTACGGCAAAAAGTTAACATAAATGTTTAGACTTTCAAAGAGTATTTTGTTTTTAGCAATAAGTATTCATTAAGAGAAATTATTTTTAGATTTTAATTTTTAAAAATTATTATGATCAAAAAATGAAATGGGGCCAATTTAGATCACTTTCCCCTACAATCTTTTATTGCAAGTTCTTTTTTTATTAATTGCATTTACAATTTCTCTCTTTCTAATTGCACGTTTAATATTGTAGGGAGTTAAGATTGTTCAGTCATTATTATTTTATTATATTGCGTTTAATTATTAAGTCATATATTCTTTTTATTATATGTTTACGTTGCAATGAGTTATTAGCAAGGCGTGCGTTACCGTTTGAACGTCGCGGGAGCGCGAGGCGGGAGTTGCGAGGCGAGCGCTTTTCCGATTGTCTTCCGATCGTCGTTTGGCGGTTTGTCGTTTTGTCATTTTGTCGTTTTGGCGGTCGTGTCGTGACTTGTGGGGCACGCGAGTTGTCGTGAGAGAGTCGCGAGAGCGCGAACATAGAGCGTTGCGACGAAGAGTTGCGTTGTAACGAGTCAAAGAGTTTTCAAGAAGATTGAGAGTCGCCAGATTGTGAGCAGTGAGTACAGAGCGTTACGACGAAGAGTTGAGTTATGACGAGACAGAGAATTTGCGAATACAGAGAGTCGCGAGATTACGAGTGAAGAGCACGTTGCGTAGAGTTGCGTAGCGAAAGATTTTCTTTTAAAGAATTCGAGAGAATAGCGAGACCGCGATCGAAAAGTGTGTTGCGAGTTTCGCGAGACTGCGAGTGATAGCGAGTTATGTTCTTTTCGGTCTTGATGACCGATAAATTACTTTTATATTATATTATGTTATTCATATATTAAATTATAAACTTAATGTTTTGTTCATTATTAACTTAATTAATTGTTCTTTATTTTGTTCAAACATTATTGCATCATCCTTGTGGGAATAACACCCCATAATATGTTAATTAATTTCAATTTCATGTTTTTTCCAAATCTATTTTCATCGATTCAATTAATTCTGTTTTGGGTTCTGTTAATGTCGAACCCTCTAATACTTTCTTCGACATAAAATCAAACTTTTTATGAGCTGTTCCTAGGTTTGTTAATTGTGTATTTTCTTCATTTATTTTATCTAAGTAACCTATCTTTTTTTTTAAATTTAATTTTCAATGAATTGAAGTTTTATTTTTCTTTCTTTTGTTAGCCTGCAATATTGTTTAAAATTAAAATATCTACACTAACTTATTTATCATAAAATATATAGTTATTATAATATTGTAAATAAACTATTGGAAATAAATTATTATCTGCTCTTGACTAATCGTGGAATAATTAAATTCGTTCCCTTTTGAGAATACTTCACAATTTACTTCACTAATATCTTGTAACTGCAAAATATTAATAAAAAATAAATTTCATTAATTTATAAAAATAATTACAATTTCATTAAAAAACGTACCATAATTTACTGTTAAAATTATTAAAAAATGTAAAAATATATGTAAAAAATATAATGAATAAAGAATATGTTTATGTACTTGTAAATTATGATCCTTATTGTTTTCAATATTTTTTGTAAATGGCATTTCTTTCGATACAGAATGTACAAAATATGAATATACAAAATAATTTTTTTAATATTTAAAAATATAAAAACATTATGAATAATAAAAAGTATTTTTAATATACCTTTGAATTATATATATAATCTTTACTATTTTCAGTACATTCTTCTAATAATTCTTTACCGAAAATTTTATCGAACTTTAAAAAAACTTCATCATTGAATTTCTTCTACCGCATTTTTTCTTATCTATATCTCCTGTGATCTGCTGAGGGAAAGAATTTGGTGCATCCTCCGTTGTATATGTATACTAATGAAAGAATAATTTTATTTTCAAAATAATTTATTTGACATTTTCCTAGTTTACACCGAATGTGTTTAATACGCATTAAATAGTTATTTACATAGGCATATACAACTGCCTCTTACAGTAAGAGTCAGTCTATGACTACGTTTACACGGCACCGTTAATCAGGATTTAATAACATCGGTAGTTCTTAGACCGGCCAATCACAGCTATTCCATTCTTTTGAGGAATGATTACGATTGGTCTGCCTGACAACTACCGATGTTATAAAACTCGATTAACGGTACTGTGTATCAGCACTCTTATATGTCTGGTTATTTCCTGTGAAATAAATTTAGTCATTGACTGATTAAAACTTAGGTACTACTTGGTGCATACTAAACACATTCGGTATAAACAAGACTATGAAGTACTACATATAAACCTTTATTACAGAATCTTCGATCTCATTGTCAAATGGACCTTCTTCCAAGATGGAAGTTCTTCCAGTGTTATAACATTCTTGTTCCTTATTTTCAAAATAAACATTGTCCTTACTTCTTGAAACAAATAATACACTATTATAAAAAAAAATTATTATTAGTTACAAACTTATTTATATTATCATTATCAAATTCATTATTAAATCCATCAACTGATGGTTTTATTACATTACACGTCTTTTCCATTACAGGGTCATATTGGCTTTCACATAGCCTTTCTCCTACCAAATTTGTAATATTAATTTTACAATAAATTATTAATATAAAAAGAAATTTTATTATTATTTATATTTTGCAATTTCTAATATAATTGTATTTATAATATAATTAAATTGTTTTAATTATAATTTAATATAATTGAATTTAATTATAATATTGACAACGTGATTAAATCTGAGAGAATCAAAGAAATGTTTCATGTCAAAAGGATTTACAATATTTTTGCATGTTGTATGTATGCAAGTAAGATACAACATTTGTGAGGTAGCTGTTGAGCGAATTTCGAATATTTTTGCAATGCTGTATGCATGCAAAAGAGATATATTTACTTCCAGTATAATAAGGATTTGACGAAGCATTTGCAGTATTAGGTATTTATTTGATACCCTAATACAAATTTACTTGCTAAGGCTTAGCTCATTTAAAAAATATCTTGCGTCAATGATACAATTTCACAAAAAATTGAGCTCCTTAGATGCAAAGCCAAAAATATGAGGCGAAGAAATAGTCAAACAGTTCGACATCGCTAAAAATAAAAAATGTACAGATAATTTTAACTCCCCTGCGCACTATGACGAGTTAATTCGTCAATAGCAAGTTGTTTCCGAATACACCATGACGAGTTAACTCGTCATGACGTTTTCTTTCATAACTTTGGACCTACTAAACCTACAGAGGCCTGCGACTTCTCAAATTAATTCTAAATATTTGCTCTTTAAAATAGGCTCAGTTTGAATGTTGATATTTTTATAGATACCTATGAAAAACGAGTATAAAAATCTTGAAAAATCATAAAAATATATAAATGAATCAATCGATATATAACCTTTTGAAAAGATGCTAAAAAGTTGCCAAATCGACTCCAAAATTCTTACTTGGGGTTTTCAAGGTCACTGATTATGAATCCGTAATTAAAATTCGAAATTTAAAAATGGCAGACCTAATATGACAACGACATATAAGATTTTTTCAGATACTTGAAATATTGAAACATTAAAAATTTTTTAATTTTGACTTCAGATTTGGAATCAATGACCACAGAAACCTTAGAAATGACATTTTATTCCACGCATCTAGTAGAAAAAAAACTCCGTCCATCTATTTCGTAACTGATTTTGTCGCGGAAAACTATGCGCAGGGGGTTAAGAAGTTCAAAAAATAGATGCAGCACAATATGTTTATTATCAAACTTCCAGATAAGAGTACGAGATCAGTACGGCATACTGTTATTATACTTATTTTCAACCGTACGATTACAAAATGGGGACTGATGTTCGTATAAATATAATATCAGTATAATATAAGTACGGCGTACGAATATTGTAATCTGTACTGGGACAGTACGTCGTACGGTTATTACATCAGTATAGTGTACGGGTAATCGATACTAGGAGAATAATAGTACAATATTAGTACGCCGTACGTAAGCAAATAAATTAATAAATTATAAAGAAATTATGAATTAATATGTAAATTATATTATTCATAACATTGTAATAAATCCTAAAATATTGTATTAATTTCTATATTATCTAATTTATATATAAGTACTAAAAAATATTAATTAGTATAGTGTTACGTCCGGACCCGAGAATTTAGAGTAATTATTAGAGTAGATATTAGAGTAATTATTAGAGAGAAAGAAGCGGGCGCGGATGGACGAACGGGTCGACTGTGATGTCGGAGTCGCTCTATTCGGGCGAGCGCTCCGTCGATCACACGAAGGATAGCTCGGCTAAAGATCAACGTCTGAGACGCTATGATTTTTAGTCGAGCAATGCGACCGTCGGTCCTTTTTTTTCGGGTCAAGATTTCCCCTGTTACCCCAGGACGGGATGCAATCTCAAGGGAGGAAAAAGACGAGGTCAGAATTATTCAAAATAAAAATAAGCGTGATTAGTTCTGTTTAAACTAAATTACATTATTTATTAATTTGCAAGAAATTGAACTGATTATAAACTGAGTAATGCATAAATATAACGTATTAAGAAATAATCAATTACTAAAAATATGATTGAAATAATATTAGGAAATAACATTTTCTTTCATAATAATAATAACTTAGTGTAAGAACGAGTGGAAAGGTTTCAATTAGAGAATTACAACGCTTTTAGTGATACAATTTCAGATAAAGAGTTAAAATTAAAAATAAACGAAATTAATTATAAATGTATATATAATATTGCGGTCTTTTGCATTTGTGTGTGTGTGCGTTTACATGTGTGTGTATATGGAGCGTGAGATTAATTGTGTGCCTCTGCGTCGGAATTCGTTTCTTCGGTGTCCGCGTCCTTTTGGTGGGATTCTTCTTGGCGGATCTCTTCCTGATCGGACTCTCCCGGTTCGTCGGGTTGGAAATATAGATCGTCAAACTCGGGGTAGGTCTCCTCTTCTTCGCGAGGTGGAGAGGAGGAATAAGATATCCACTCGTCATCCGATTCGATCCAATGGTAGATTTGCGGGGAGGAAGGAGGAAGGTCGGTGGAGGAGAATCTGATAGTTCCTGTTGAGTAGGTTGATTGACAGGAGGAGAAGGATTGACAGGAGAAGGCGGAGGAGGAGGATTTCGGTGGCTCGCCGATTAGATCGCCAATTAAGGAAAGATATTCGCCAATTAAGGAAAGATACTCGCCGAGTAGGAAAGATCTTACTTGCTGATCGTATTCTTCGTCAAAACGGGCATTTTGGTATGCCACTAAAAGCAATGTTACACTGTTTGAAACGCGATCCACCCGAGATTTCCGATTACCGAGGGGAAGAATACAGATAAATTAAACTCACCTTTTAGCAGATCTCTCTAAACCTTCCGGGAAGCTCTTCCTCCGGTGGTCTTCCGGTTGGTAGTTCTTAGAACCTGGTAGAAGCTGGAGAGGTCTCTCGCTCGAGCTGTATGAGTGTGGTGGACGCATTCGCGCACAGAAGTGAATCCGCGAGTTATATGTATGTTTAATAATTGAGAGCCCGAGAAACTGCGCGAACTTACGCGGAAATCGACCGGACGCGTAGTATATATAAATGCCGTCAAAGTCTGTCGGGCGTAAGCAAGATGCAGCGCGTACGATTGCAAGTCAAAAATTGCGTACCGTTGCTGGGCATGAAAAAGACGAATGAGGTGCATGTTCCACGGAACCGCGGTTTTTATAGGAAACCTTTTGGGAAGATAATCTCCAATTAGGATAGTTAATATTCTATAATTCGGATTTGGATTATCTAGCAATTTCTCGGCCTCCTATTGGTCAGTGTATTGTCAACGGATCGCGAGTCACATGTATCGTTTAAATAATCCAGATTGTCTGGATTTGATACGTCTGATTCTATGGATGAATAGTTCAATCAAAATAGAACAATTTGGACAATCCGGATGTACATGATCGGTCACATCTGGAGATGATGACGCGTTTCTCGCTACTAAAGACCGTAATATAATAGGCTATTCGAATTTATTGAATAAACTTTATTTTATCTTATCCGCAAATGGAAGAAATTATCTACGGAGTCTAACAATAGGTTCACGGTATTTGAACGCGTTATTTGAGCTATAGCTTCTTCCATTCGCTGAACATTTCATTGTTGAGGGATCTCTTTCTTATGTATCCCCCCCGTTATCATGATAAAGCACTTTAGGGAAGAAATGCTGCAACCAACAAATGTGTTTAGGGTATTTTACTCTTGAGTCAAATCCAGCGCAGCTACTGAATTTTGCCATAAGCAATGAGCTACAAATTTCTAATCGAAGTATTTCGCGAGCAACAAAATCCAGAAGCACTTTAGAGAAAATATGAGGCGAGTAACAAATTTCTTTAGGGTACTTTACTCTTGAGTCGAATCCAGCACAGCCACCAAATTTTGTTATAAACAATAAGCAACAAATTTTTAATCGCAAGCAACAAAATCTAGAAACATTTTAGTAAGGAAATTCGCTTAGAATTATTCTAGGATAATTTACTTTTCTACTTTGTCTAAACGGTTGTTTCATTTTGCGTCAGTTTTGAATATCAGGCTATGAATATTGATGCTGTAATCAAACAATAAATTAGCAACAAAATATTGCTATAAGAATATGCTTTTATATTGTGTTTTTCGTATTTTTTTGGCGTGGCTGTGTTAATTTCAACCTTATAGTCTGCACAGTCATCGGTTTTTCCGAAATAGCTGCAGCAACAAAATCTGCAATAGAGCAACAAATTAGCAACAAATAAGCACTAAATTTTTATATTTTTATTTGATTGTGCTAAAGTGGCTGTGCCATTCAGCACAATCGAATATTTATTATAATAGATGTACTCATACCTGATTGGATTCTACTTCTAGAAATTTTAATGTCATCACTATTATGTTTAAAAAAAAATTATCGAAATCAGTGAAACTGAACTCTATGTTATATATTCTAATTGTAAGATTCAATTTAAATATTCTTGGTTGATTACCATGCTTATACCATACTTATATAATAAATTATATTTTTTGCTTAATTTAAATAGGCGTTCCCTTGTACTGTCGCTTTTGTCTTCTTCTTTATTTACAATATATATAATCTTTGGTTTATATTAAGTGCGTATGTAATTTCTCGTAAAACTTCCCGTCCAGAATCCTATTTCTTATTGCCAAGGTAATATGTTTAGCGTTCCAACTTATCGTGCGTTCTATCAGGATTTCACTTGGGTAGTGTTTAGAAAATCGAACACACAACAAGTAAAACAATTTTTTTATCATGAAATATATTACATCATATAGAATTTGTGCTAACACTGTTACACTAATGTAAGAGAAGAAGTTGAAAAGTTTTCAGATTTTCACTATTCTTTAACATCACTATTTTTTAACAAATATGACACATTTATTATTTTAAATTAATTCTCATTCATTTTATGTTGCATATCAATTATGCATATCAGTTACGCAATATTTTAGTGGTTATTATTGACTCGTTATATAATAATAACCTTCTCGCATATATGTAATACTATTTATACTGCTTATATAGAAAATTAGTTTAAAAGTCTAATAAAAAGCCTCTCAATAATAACTAGACATTACATTTAAGAATGTTAAAGTTGAATCAATAAACCAATAGAAAATGAAAAACAAATGAATAATCAGATATTGTTGATGATCTTAACGGTCGGCAGATTTGAATTTCAATTGCTGTTCACACATATACATCTTCGATATATCGATGCGCGTGTCGCGGATTCTTCGTGCGAGGTCGAATAAACTCTGCTCTTCCAAATGGAAGGTTATTCAGTGGTAACTTTTAGCGTTATTTTAATTTTAAATTATAATGTATAATATTGCGTAATAATTCTACATCTAAATTTAAAAATTAATAATTCTAATTTAATTAGTGCAACAAGTAGCAATCTTTAAAAAAATGATGTCTAAAATAAATTTCTATATAATTGTAACACTAGTGAGAATTATCTTAACACAATTATTACTAAATACATTTCAGAAATTAATTTTGAAATTATTGTAAGAATACTTGCATCATAAAATTGTACAATTATTATTCAAGTAATATTAAAAAAATTCTTTTTACTTTTTATTTTTACAGAACTTTGCGTCATAATTTTATCAATATTTAGAACTTATAATTGTAAAATTTTATTTCAGTAAAAGATATGCGTTTTGCAGAATTACCTTAAGACAATTATTACAAAATGCGGTGAATAGAAAGAATAGAAAGATACAATAATGGTGCATTTATTGCAAAAGTTTCCTACATGGAATAATAATATAAAATTTCTGTAAATTATTTTTTCTTATATCTCTATAATAGTATTACGTATCTTAAGCTTCAGTGAAGCCATATGCTGAATGGTATTAAAAAATATTAAAAATAAAGATATATTTATACATTCTTAAAACTATGGCCATCTTATCCGAATTTACCCTATATTTGCGCGAATCAATATCCGCTTTTGCATACATATTTTTTAAATGTAATATTGCAAACATTTCATTCTGATATACAGGGTGTTATAAAATATGTGGGAGCATTTTAGGCCCCGATTCAAGACTAAGAAACAATGAAAAAAGTTCATAATATAAACGTCTAGAATTGCCTCGTTTACAAATCATATGTATATTTATTTTTTATCATCACTTTGTTATGATTTTAAAGAAAATGTTTAAAATGACCTTGTGCCTCAATACAAGCCCGATAACATCTACAGACATAGACTGATGGCAGAGAACGAAACGTCTTACGTCTATCGTACTCGTAGACGGGAAGTTAAGGTACGTCTACATCTATCGTAATTGTAAGATCATAAGCAAATTGACCAATTACAGTTAAGTTTTCTCATTAAAGATTAACTATAATTAGTTGATTTGCTTACGATTACGATAGATGTAGATGTATCTTTAGGCAGAGAAAAATGTAGTCGTAATAGACTGTTCGAAGTCTGTTACGAATAATTTTTTCTCTGCCTTAAGGCCGTAGCACAGACTTTTTTTTTTATTTACAATCCTTTTAACGGGACAACACTCCCTCTGGTACAGACAAATTATATAGAAAAAGTTAAGCAAATCAGTCTTGAATGAAAATAAACTGTACGAACGGTTATGTGAGAAATACAAAATACAAAATTTAAATCCAATTAGGAAACTGCTTTTTTATCATGTTAGGATTGACATGAAAAAGATCAATATGATCAGAGAATTCATTAGCCACCAAACATAAACGATCTAGTGGCTTATGTTTCCCATAGGATGTCCTATGCGTATCAACAAAGAAAAGCTGATGATATCTTAACGATCTTCCGGGAACATGAAACTTTATGCACTCTAGCAGATCTGCGCAGTCAACATGACCTTTCAATAATTTATTCATAAAAATCAAATCAAGCATGACTCTGCGATCGCTCAAGGTCAGAAGCCTGATATCACACTGCAACTCTTCGTAGTCATGATCAAAAAAGGCCATTGGTTT
>JAJVSH010000240.1:93444-114684 GCA_021460005.1 Tetramorium alpestre
GGAAACCTTGACCCGAAACAAAAGGACCGACGGTCGCATTGCTCGACCAAAAATCACAGCGTCTAAGACGTTGATCTTTGACCGAGCTATCCTTCGTGCGACCGACGGAGCGCTCGCCCGAATAGAGCGACTCCGAGTAACACCGTCGGCCNGTTCGTCCATCCGCGCCCGCTCCTTTCTCTCTAATCCACACTTTATTATCTGAATTCTCGGGTCCGGACGTAACATAACACAGACCTGCAAATTTTTACTTTTTTTCTGCTTCATTTTTATTTTTTCCGAAAACGTGACATAATAGAACATTTTTATTTGCGGATTCGGATTCAGCGTACAAACAAATATGAGAAATCACTCTTCTTTGTCAGACTGCAAATTTACACAGGCTTGTGTAATTTATTAATTTTGACAACATTGCTATATAATACATTCATACATATACAGGGTGAATTTTAAATTCCTTGACACCGGCCGTGGGGAGATAGAAGGGACTGAGATAAACCAAAATGTCCTGTACCATGTACTATTGCGATGTTCGCAATAGTAAACGAGATATTAATAATTAAAAATCGCCGTATTAGTCCGACCTACCACCGAATACAAGCGCGCGGAGAGATACGACCGCCCAGCATTATTGTTACCAAGATCGCGAGGAGTTGTTTGGCAAAAAACAGAGGGACAATCACAACTCGAAACCGCCGCTTTTAGGCATTGCCGCGTTTAGTAAACAACTCCTTGCGATTTTGGTAACAATGACGGTCGTATCATCGACAGAAGAAAATGATAGGACAGAATCGATAGGACGTACGTAATACAATCAATAGCTATTCTATATATTTAGACTCTATGTTTAATACAAAATTTTATGAATACTGTATAGTTCAAAATCTAAATATAGTTTAATTACGCAGCATTTTTATTATATATTGTTGTAACAAAAACATTAAGCTTAAATTAATATCTACATAGCTGCTTATTTTAATTTTTAGTACGAAGAAAACGGCTTGCAATGTTGGATTTTCTAATAACGGCATCTCGTGAAGGTCTTATGACTGATTTAGATATCAGGGAAGAAGTTGATACTTTTATGTTTGAGGTAATTACATTTGTAATTTTTCTCTTGTAACTTTTCTATAAAGCATTATTTGATTATTACAGTATACAGTATTTACCTCAATGCATTAATATACGTATATGATTATAGGGTCATGATACTACAACAACAGGTCTATTCTTCATTTTGGCACTATTAGCTGAACATAAGGATATTCAGGTATTTATTGTCAAATATGAGCAGTATAATCCTTAGATAAATAAATTGATTAACTCCAAAAATTATTTATTAAAAATATTAGAATATAATATTTTTTAAATGTTTGTTTGAGTGTTTGTACATGTACGAGTATAATATCCCAGCAAACACACATTTCAAGTGAATTAATCGAGATATCTGTGTAATTTATTTATATTTACATAAAACATAATAGTAAAAAATACCTTTTTAATTATATAGGATCGTGTGAGAAACGAAGTCGATACTGCCTTGCAAGAGAATGGGAAGAAATTTAACATGAAATTGTTGCAAGAATTATCATATTTAGAGAGATGTATAAAGGAAACGTTGCGCTTATACCCCAGCGTATTTTTAATATCACGTAATATTGAAGAAGACGTAAAATTACGTATGCATCTACCCAATCTTTTACTGTTTACATTTTTAAATATGTTACGCAATATATCATTAAACGTATAATAAATATACAAATATACATATACTATTGTAAAATGCACTATTCTTATTTCAAAGATTATAAAGATTCTACAATTTTATTAATAAATTAATTTATATATATAAATTAATAAATTAATTTATATATATAAAATATTTCAAAAATTTTATATATATATATATATATATATATATATATATACAAGCTGCATATAAAACAACATACAAAGTCTTTAAAAAAATAATCAGCAAATTATGTTCAATTAAAATTTTAAAAATAATTATATTTTTTGCAAAAAGCATAAGCATTTATTCTTCTATGTTTTAATATATGTATATTCATACGCAAACAAACAATTTAAATAAAGTTATAATAAAATTTTCATTGATTATTTATAATTTTATTGTATAATATGATTTTTAGAATCATATTTAGTACCTGCTGGAATACTCCTGGCACTTAACATTTACAACGTCCACAGAGATCCCAATTTTTGGTCAAATCCAGAAGTATTTGATCCTGATAGATTTTTGCCTGAAAAAATCCGAAATCGTCATCCGTATTCATATGTACCATTCAGTGCCGGTCCACGTAACTGCATTGGTAAATATGTTTTATTATGTCTTGATAAGTAATACCTTATTATATAAACAGATTATGATATATACCAAGTTACAGGTCAACGATTTGCTATGCTGGAAATGAAAGCAATGGTTGCTCCTTTGATTCATAATTTTTACTTGGAACCCATTGATTATTTAAAGAATCTTCGAATGAATGTTGATTTGGTACTTCGCTCTGCTAATCCATTTCGTGTAAGATTTGTCCTTGTTTGTAAAATAAATGCAAGTTTTTGAAACAAATACCAATTTATAGGACATTATAAAAAACAAAAAGGAGTAGCTTTATTTCTAAAATACAACTACCAAAGTGTTGTAATATTAATACTTTGTGTATATTTCATTATTGGTTACAGAATTAAAATATACAAATATATTATAATAATTATAAAACATGTGACAAGATAATAATTATTTTTGTCCGTTTAATTTTATCAATGATCCGTTGAAGATTTCCATTCAAGAAAGACATTGGCTACTCAGTAACATCTTTATATGTATAATTACACTATCTGACAAAATTTGATTTTTTTTTAACACGAGTGTGAATAGTTATTTCCAACGCCTGCTGAATTCGAGTCTGTTATTCAAATTTAGCTATCACGTCCCAATTTTTAGAAAAATGTCGTCAAAGTGACCANAAATGACGATTTGGAGAGATTACATGACGTTATAGCATCGGTACTAAATTTTTTTCCAAATTTTATTAACGCCGTTCGAAAGTATCAACTTTTAGCTTTAAAATGCATTTTGTTTCGTTTCGTTATAATTTTTCATTGTCGAGATATTTCGAGTTTTGTGCAACAATCAGACTACACACGGAGCAGCATATTTACAGTAGTGGAGGAAATGTCTTAGCGACGCACACCGATACGAAAAGCGTCCATGCTCAAACGTAATTTTTGTCTTGCATTGTAAGTATATACTGCTCCATCTGCAGAAACTCGGCAAAACTATACAGATTATAAAACTGATGTATCACGATTGCGTCTTGCTCCATGTGTATGTACATACATACATAGGGCACGTTCAGGAGACACAACGGTTGCACAACAGTTGAGTAATTCGTCAATTGATCTAGATTTAGGGATCTAACAGTAACAATCAATCATTATTAACTGCTCACTGATCACTTGTGTTTCCTGAACGCAGCCATATATTACGCATATAAAAAATTTTTTGTGATTATATCATAATATATAGCGTTTTCGACTGAAGCGGGTTAACCCAACTCGGGTTAATTTTCGACCAATCACAGTTAGTCTTCTAAAGAATGGAGTAACCGTGATTGGTCAGTTATAAAAGAAACAAACCCAACCCGGATTAGTTTTGCTTCAGTCGAAAACGCCAATACTCTCATTACAAAGATTTTGCAGCATAGAATTCTTTTTATTCATATAAAAAACGGGGTTTCTTATATGAGATTACTTGAGCCAATATTGAACCTCAATTTCAATATTTTATTTAAGTATTAAAATTCTTATCTATATGAAATAAAAATCTTATTTCTATCAATATATGTAAAATGTATCCAGATTGGTTTTGTTACATATGTAGCGAATACACAACAATAAAACAAAGGCGCAATATTACTAATGCCATAAAAATTGCTTATCAAAAGTATTTTAATCTTGATATGACAAATGTTAATAAAACATGTTTCAGTTAGTATTGTGCACGCTGTTATATTATGTTATTAACATGATTAAGGATGTTCTGGCATTAACATTGACTACGTTTACACGGCACCGTTAATCAGGTTTTATAACATCGATAGTTCTTAGGCAGGCCAATCACAGTTCGTTCATCCTTCTGAGAAATGATTACGATTGATTACGATTACGGTCTGCTTGACAACTATCGGTATTATAAAACCCGATTAACGATGCCGTGTAAACGTAGTCATTGTTACATTAAAAATATGGTAGAACTTTTATAAATTGTTTCTATTAGTTATCTGAACACGTGGTTAAAACCTGAAGCCAATACTCTAACTGTTTTACGAGTACTTTTGTACTTCTAATTTTACATGTGTTCTTATGGAAAAACAGCATTACTCTCTTTGTACAGGGTGGGGAAAAATTATTGGTCAAGCTTTTGCCAGTCGATTCTACTCGTCAAGATCGCCAACATTGCATCATAAACATGGTGTCGCAAAATTAACTTTCAAGATCATTTTTAATGTCAAATTTTTTTATTGGCTTAGTCGATTCTACTCGTCGAGCTGAACAAAAGTCTCAAAGAGACCATATGCCGGAAATCAATATTTCATAGAGAAATCTTCGTTTCAAGTTTTTTACCTGAAATTTCCAAAAAATCGATTTTTATGACATCAGAAAATAAATTTGATGCTTATAAAGTTTTTAAAATCTTGTTCTGAATATCCTGATCATGATTAACGAAAATCACCCCCCCCCCCCAAAAATGACCCTGAAAAATTCGTTTTCAAGGTCAAAAATCTGCTTAATCTCTTAGCGCTACCCAGGAACAACAACGTGGACATGGTAGATTTCTGTTCCCTTCGGGGTGACTTGATTATAGTGAGTTCCCCTCGCCTCTCACTTCGGGGTGACTTGATTATAGTGAGTTTCCTTCGCCTCTCACTTCGGGATGACTTGATTATAGTGAGTTCCCCTTGCCTCTCACTTTATCGTCGTCGACGCTGCCTACGAACAAACAGAACTGACCCATCGGCCCCAATAGCTCTGAGCAGTTGTGCTTGTCTGCCAACTTCAACGTAACCACCACCGTTATCAATGCAAGCTTGGAGTCTCTCCACCAAATTATCTCGCACTCTACGGAGCACAGCTCGATTTCGTGCTAAAATAGCAACCGCCTCTTCAATGCGATCTCGTAACTCCTGAGCCGTCCTTAAAGCCCTGTCTGACCCATAAACAATGGCTTTCAGAGCTCCCCAGAAATAAAAGTCCAGAGGGTTCAAGTCAGGTGAACGGGCGGGCCATAAGTGTGGCGCAGGATTACGACCGATCCATCGAATTCAAAAGCTCGTTGTAAAAAAGCGCGAACTTGCCTGCCGAAATGCGGTGGAGCACCGTCATGCATAAAAAAAATTCGATTACGGGCATTCCTCGGAACCATACGTCGCAGTCAATTTAGGAGAATATGACGTAGAAACCGCAAATACTCAACGCTTGACAATCGGTTTGAGAGAAACACAGGAGCAATATAATCATTCCCGAGTATCCCTGCCCAAATATTGACTGAGAAACGGCCCTGCTGAACTCTTTGGACCATAGCGTGTGGATTGCGTCTGCACCAGATGCGAACATTTTGCCGGTTCAAAATGGAAGTGCTGGAAAAACTGGATTCATCAGTGAACACTATATTTTACAGAAAGTGCCGATTTCTTCGGATCTTGCGAAGTATCCACCGACAAAAACGAAAACGAGCTGTGCGATCACCAGGTCGTAACTCATGCACTACCTGTACTTTGTAGGGTCGTAGGCCTTCCTCACGGAGAATGCGCAAGACTGTTTTATGATCAACCCCTACTCGCGCGCCTATGCGTCGTAATCCCATGACAGGATAAGTTCGAGCTAGAGCAATCACACGTTCCTCAATTTTCAAAGACACACGAGGACTCTACGGTGGCCAGCACCTGCAAAATTCATTTGCTCCTGATTATGGAATCGTTCATCGAGTCNTTGAAATTCTCGACGATCAGGCACGGACCCTGGACGTAATGGTCTGCCATTAGCTTTGCGTCGCAACCAACTAGCATAAAGAGCTCGTGCTCGTGTGTAATTACCATGAACACGATCAATTGCTCGAAGCATTAAACGTTGGTCACGCCCATTCCGATGCGCCCGATCACGGCCACCACGTCGAGACATGCTACAGCAACGTTATTCTTAGAAAAAATTTGGTAAAAAATTAAAACAATTTTTTTTAATTTTACACTGAAAATTGATTCAAGATCAACGGCGGTCTTCTAATAATCATGAAAAAGGTCTGGATATGGATGGAAAGCTTCTTAAGCACAAGTAACGAATGTCTTATGGAGCGATATATTATTCCTCTCCGAGGCAAATGACCGTTTCTTTAAGGAACCAACAGCCGTTGAAATGTTACTGGGTACCAAGATACCCCAAAGGGAACAAGAACATGATTTTAAGAACTTTATAAGCATCAGATTTATTTTCTGACGTAAAAATATATCATAAAAATCGATTTTTTGGAAATTTCGGGTAAAAAAAACTTGAAACGAAGATTTCTCTATGAAATATTGATTTCCGGCATATGGTCCCTTTGAAACTTTTGTTCAGCTCGACGAGTAGAATCGACTAAGCCAATAAAAAAATTTGACATTGAAAATGACCTTGAAAGTTAATTTTGCNATCACGGCCACCACGTCGAGGCATGCTACAGCAACGTTATTCTTAGAAAAAACTTGGTAAAAAATTAAAACAATTTTTTTTAATTTTACACTGAAAATTGATTCGAGATCAACGGCGGTCTTCTAATAATCATGGAAAAGGTCTGGATATGGATGGAAAGCTTCTTAGCACAAGTAACGAATATCTTATGGAGCGATATATTATTCCTCTCCGAGGCAAATGACCGTTTCTTTAAGGAATCAACAGCCGTTGAAATGTTATTGGATACCAAGATACCCCGAAGGGAACAAGAACATGATTTTAAGAACTTTATAAGCATCAGATTTATTTTCTGACGTCATAAAAATCGATTTTTTGGAAATTTCAAGTAAAAAAACTTGAAACGAAGATTTCTCTATGAAATATTGATTTCCGGCATATNGTTCCTTTGAGACTTTTGTTCAGCTCGACGAGTAGAATCGACTAAGCCAATAAAAAAATTTGACATTGAAAATGACCTTGAAAGTTAATTTTGCAACACCATGTTTATGATGCAATGTTGGCGATCTCGACGAGTAGAATCGACTGACAAAAGCTTGACCAATAATTTTTCCCCACCCTGTACGAATAAATAATAAAGAAACAATATTGCCAATATTTTGAAACTTTATTTGTAAGTAAATCAAACATTGAACAACGTTTTTAAAAAAAGTTTAAATCGATTCACTATCTCATTATCGAGTTATTGGTAAAAATACAATGCAAAGTTTCGAAAAGAAATTATAGTATGTATATGTACAACATTTGAAAAAGGCTCATTACTTTGAGACAAATACTCCAAGTTTAAGATAATCACATCAAGACAACCTAGTAATTCCAAAAAATGCTTCAAAACTATTTTTATAGAAATATATTGACCAGTAGTAGTGACTCAAGTTCATGACTCATTACTATTTTGTTCACTTGTGTTCTAGCGAGACATTACCATGGTCTTATCAAGAGATACGGAAATGTCTCGCGCCAAGTGTAGTAGTAATAATAAAGGAAAGAAATTTATTAGCACGCGAAGCGCGCATAGCACGCGAAACACCGAATAAATATTATGTTAATTGCCTTAATATAAATTACATACGTTCTGAAATAATATAAACCTGTTCCTTCCATATTATACACAATACTTTACATATATTCAACTTATTCTAATCGCTTATTCTACATTTAACTCTAATCATATCAATTAAGCGATAGATATTTGTTTCAGCAATGCCGAGATTTTTAGAATTATGTGAGCGTTTTGCTGCTAGCTTTACCACGCATACTACTAGACGCACGACTCACTGACATATTTCCAACTAAAGAATGTTATTGATGAAATTGATTTCACTCAATAATTGTTCATTTTTTAAGATTATTATTTAAAATTGTTTTCTATTTTAATGGTTTTTTTGTATAAATTTATTTTTATAGTTGACACAATTTTTTATATCACTGCTTTTGTAGATAGAGAAAACCGTTTTTAAGAAAGTAATTTCTAATGATATTACTATTATAAAAATAATATATATTATAACATCGGCGCGTACACTTGGTGTCTTTTCTTAACCTTTTTGTAAAAAGATAATTTTTAAAAAATATCACCTTTGTAGAAAATTCAAATAAACAAGTGATAAGAGCGCGACGGCCCTGAATACTATATGGATAAGAGCGCTTAGCCGTTAATTTCAACCTGCTTGCCTGCGAAAATTACTTGTCGGACGAAATTTTGCTAAATGAAAAAGTTGTTTTTTTTATCATAAAATATCATATCACGTGTACCGAATGCGCGAATTTTCGGACATCCTGTATATTCACAAATATAAATAACTTAAAAAAGATATCCTGTCAAATGTGAGGTTGCTTAATAACCACACATATCTTTTTCGTTCTGCGTCAGAATGTTGTCTATTACATAACATGGAGAGGACTCTATCGCATACATATAAATGTTTAAAAGACTCTAAAGTTTTCCAGTTAAATTTTACGAAGCCTTTATCGCAGTCATGGATAAAGTGATTCTTGCATGAGACGAAAACTTATAAGTATAGACCAGCAGAATATAAAAATATATATCATATATACTTCTCTGTTGCTGCAATATTCTATTTATTCATAGTTCTATTATTCTTCAAATATGCTAAACAAGATTCATAGTCTCTTTCACATTCTCAGTATCGGAACAATAATCAATTCGCTGCAAGAGTATTCAAATTATAGTAATCTTTATGATTCCGTTAATAATAACGAAAAAATGTTGCCAGAATTACAGGAATTAATCACGAATTTTTCTAATCAGAATGCAGAATATTTACATCAAGAAATACCGGACTCGACACCACAGTTCGGAGATAACTTTGATTTTATAGTAATTGGCGCTGGTACGGCCGGGGCAACTATAACTGCAAGACTGAACGAAATTCCTCAAGTCAAAGTACTGCTAATCGAAGCTGGTTTTCATGAGAACCTATTTATGGGTATACCAATATTAGCTCCCTCTCTGCAATCGAATAATAACGTCAACTGGAACTATTCAATTAAATCATTCAATAAATATTGTCGTGGTATGAAAGATAATACTTGTCTTTGGCCAGCGGGAAAAGTAGTCGGCGGCAGCAGTGTTTTAAATTTTATGATAGCATGTAGAGGAGATTCTCGATCCCGAGAATTACGACTATTGAAAGAAAATGGGAAACAAAGGTTGGGCATACAAAGACGTTCTCAAGTATTTTAAAAAACTGGAAACAATGGATATTCCGGAATTAAAGTCGAATACTGCTTACCATGGTACCGATGAACGATGTGCATATCACATATCCACCGTTTCATACCCCGTTTGCAGAGGCCTTTCTAAAGGCCGGTAAGGAGCTAGGATATCCACTAGTAGATTATAACGCAAAGCACGAAATAGGATTCTCATATGTATAGACTACGATCATGAATGGCACTCGGATGAGCAGCAATAGAGCCTACCTGCATCCCATACGTGATCGGAAAAATCTTTATATGACTTTTTAGAGTACAGTGACGAAAGTGCTGATCAAGGCTGGTACAAAGCGTGCAATCGGTGTGAAATTTACCAAGAGTGGTCGGAATATCTCTGTGTTTGCAAGTAAAGAGGTGATTCTGTGCGCAGGTGCAATCAAATCACCACAATTGTTGATGCTCTCCGGCATTGGACCATCGAAACATCTTACAAAACTAGATATAGACGTCGTTAAAAACGCGCCAGTTGGCGAAAATCTTATGGACCACCCGAGTTTTTTTGGATTAACATGGACAATAAACTTACCAATCGGTTTACAATTATCCGATCTAATGAATCCTACTAATTCATATATGGCGGACTTTTTAATAAATCGAAAAGGACCGTTTACTACTCCAGTTTCATGCGAGGCCGTCGGTTTTGTCGATTCAAAATATACAGAAAAACGTAACGGTATACCTGATATAGAATTATTGCTTTTTAGTGGAACGTTGAAAGATGCTAATTTTGCAACAGCAATAAACCTTAAAGATCCATTATTTCATAAATGGACTAAATATAATGACAACTATGGCTGGAATATTATACCGATATTATTGAAACCAAAAAGTCGTGGTAAGCTGACGTTATTGTTTAATGATATTAATTTTGACCCAGAAATTGTGCCGAATTATTACGACCATCCAGACGACGTCAGGATGATGATCGCTGGAATCAGATTTGCGATACGTCTTGGTCAAACAAAGACAATGCAAGCATTTAAACCTCAGTTGTTAAACATTAATTATAATGAGTGCAATGATTACAAATATGATTCTGATGGCTATTGGGAATGCGCGATAAGGACAATATCTTCCACGAGTTATCATTATTCTGGAACTTGCAAAATGGGAGCAAGAGAAGATCCAACTGCCGTCGTGGATCCTAAATTAAAGGTTAAAATTTGCTGAAAAAATGCAGAGGAGCATTTAAGCATAATATAATAAATGATATAAAAGTAATTGTATGTGTAATGTTTTATAGGTAATCGGTATTCAAGGATTATGAGTGGCAGATGCATCCATCATGCCTGAAATTCCATCGGCACACACAAGTATTCCTGTTTATATGATTGCCGAGAAAGCAGCAGACATGATCAAAGCAGATTGGAAAAGTCGTAATAGTAATAAACTTTTATGAAATAATTACATTATTGTTACACTATTACTATATATTATTTATATTAGTAACAATTAAGGAAACATTTGACACTTCTTCAAACACTAGATAAAATTCAAGCTACTGTAGCTTTGTCAAAAATTATCGACATCCTTTAAAATAAGATTTTTAAAGTTTGGAATCTCTATTTTCGACAGATGTTTATCTTTTTTAAGTTCTAGTAATTTTGGTAATTTTTACATATAAAAAAACGATGAGCTAGACAAAATGAAAAATTTTCTCGTCATTTTTATGTATGTTACGAGCGCAGAAAAAAATCTTAGAAAACTTTCAATTTTTTTGTACAAAAGATTAAAGTTTTTTTTATAATTTTCTTTTAAAATAAAATTTCTCTACCATTTTTTGTTTCCAAGTTATTAAGTATTAAAGAAAAAGTGAGCATTTTTTTATTTTTATTACTTATAAATTTGTTAAAAATTATCGTACAGTAATTTGTGAAATGAATTCTTAAAGATAAAACTTTGCTCTATCAAACGATATACTGTCGATTTTTTCTTAAAATATTGTGGACATATTACAAATAGTAATGAAAATATCGTAAAAGTTTCCAATTTTTCATTGTTTTATGCAGACTTGAAAAAAATTATCTAAAACATAAAATTTTTATTTTGACAATTTTTTTATAGTTTTACGTGAATTCAAAAAAGATTGCTGCGTATTTATAACATTTTCTGGTTACTATGATTTTATGGAGCAAAACATACGAAAAATTGTAAAACCGTTTAATTTCAGTAAAAATAAATGAAAAAAAAATTTTGCAGTGAATATTAAAAATTGTTTTCTATTTTAATAATATGCTACCAATATATTCTGAACAACTGATCCTGAATAATGTCAATAAAATTAAAAACTAAACAAATTTTTCGTCAAAAATGTATTTTTTGAATTTTTTCGTCAAAATACTAAGGTTTTTTTTATTTTTCACTTTTTAGTAATTTATCGTCTTTCTTAACAATTTATTAAATATATAATTAAGTAAACTTTAGTTTTATCAGATTTTTCAAACAATTATCCTTTTTCTTTGATAAAAATCTTTGATCAAAAATAAATTTTTTATTTCTTATCAAAATTTGTAAAAACATCACCGGCAATAGTATTTTTCTTTAGAACAATAGAGAAAAATAATTATAAAAAGGAGAATACAGTAATTGAAAAGTCGACATGAGATTTATATGACGTCGGAGTCAAGAAATTATATTTCCAGATTCACAAGCATTGAGATCGATAATAATTGAGATGATAATTGTATAAATAAATAAAGATATAACTTAAAGGTATGACTATTATAAGTTAATGTCAAAATAAAACGTTCTACAAACAATTTTATGGACTGTGTATCTTAATTTTCCGAATAGCCTTGAAATAAAAAAAAGTTATATCTGACAGATAAAAAAGATGACAATTTACTTGAAAACTGATAAAATTAAAGTGTACTCAGTTATACTGATAAAACTAAAGTACACTTAATTATATTAGGTGAATCAAATATAAATTGGAATTTTTTTTTAATTATTGAAGCATTATAAAAATTCGAACATATAAAGTTATTTTTCTACGTAATTTCCTGATTTAGAAACACATTTTTCCCAGTGGATAGGTAATTTTATGATTCGGCTATTGTAAAATGAAGATGATCGTGTATCCAATTGCGCACGAACACTTCAACACTAGAATTGTCGTCAAATTTCTGTCCCTCAAGTGTTTCTTTTAGTGGTCAAAAACGTCTTTTCCGACTTATGCGATTCGTAATTCAAAGGCACACATTTCCAATCCGAAACATTAACCTGTTTCACGACAACATCCGGCCCTATACAGCGGTTCAAACTCGAGAAAAAATTAAAAATTTTTTCTGGACTACACTGAAATATCCTATCTACAATCCGGACCTATCGCCGTGCGATTACCATTTGTTTGGCCCACTAAAAGAAGCACTTGGAGGACAAAAATTTTACGACGATGCTACTGTTGAAGTGTTCGTGCGCAATTGGGACAGTCACGTCCACCTTCATTTTATGAATCAAAAAATTACCTATCTGCTGGGAAAAATGTGTTTCTAAACCAGGAAATTAAGTAGAAAAATAACTTTATATGTTCGTATTTTTATACTTTAATAATTTAAAAAAAATTCCGGTTTATATTTGATTCACCCACGTACAACTAACCAATTGTTAAAAAGACTGATAAAGATTACTTGAAAATAAAAACTAAAAAAGAAACAGCATTAGAAACAGTACCATTAACAATATTCAAATATAACGAGCGGCCAACCATGTCTGAAATTATATCCTAGCTCATATATAAACATATCTATTTATATAATAGCTGAAAAAGCAGCAGATATAATAAAGGAAGAATAGGATTACTTTAAAAAGTCACAATGGTAATAAACTTTCAAAAAATAATTGCATTATTTTTATTTTATAGTTATGGGAAACGCGTCAATATGTCAATTGTGCCCTTTTAAAAGACATCAGATCCTATTCCATAGGCGTGCAATGCATGCCCTCAAGACATAAAAACATTGCATATCATAAAAAATTTTTTATATACAAATTATATTGTTATTAAACCAACAAATGGACAGTTAAAAGAGATGTTCCAGATGTTAAAAGAGATGTTCCAGATGTTATTCTCCAATTCCAATGTTGGAATTCGAGTCTTAGCATGCTATAGCATGTGGAAAGAATTACTGGCGTGTCATACATGTACGTACATACATATATTTAGCGATGTGCGATAAATGAATCATGCATACACAATGCTCGACTTAAACTTATTATACAAAACTGAAAAAATAAAGAAGTAATTTTATCAAAAAGTAATACATCAAAGTAACATAACTTTGCGAAAAATCATCCTAACTGCATAAATTTTTTTTTAAATTAAAGCTTGAAATCTCATAATTCTTCCCCTTTAATTTGAGTGGTTGCTGATCGCTGTGCGATTTTTTCTGATCGAGTCATCAAGATTTGAAGAAGAAATAGTCATTTTGACTTTGATTGCAGTTCTAACTTAAATTGTTGAAAATTAAAAGAATCGATCTGTTTTACCATAGTAAATGAATAAAGAACGTTTCAAGAAATTAAACAATTCCAACAAATAACCGACTCAAATGTTAAGTAACATTAAAACAGGAAAAAAAATATTTGCACGTTTTATCAAATACGTCAGAAGAACTAAAAACAAAGCATGGATGAATCGAAGAATCCTGCTCAGGTCAGTTTAGGAGACATTTCAACAGACAAAATGACGAGAGTTCGCGTGATTTTCAAAGAGAAGTGTGAAAAGCCTGTGGAAATAGACTGTACAGAATCTGAAACAAAATGATCGCTAAAAAAAGAAAGTTATCTTCGAATATAAATAGAAGAAAGTATAGAGAAAGTAGATTATTTGAAAGAAAGTCAATGAATGTTTATTTTCGAAGAAATATAAAAAAATCGTACCAACAAACAATCTCTAAATATTCTTGAGTATTTTATTACAACACATGACACCTTTCAAGTACAAAGTGTTCCGACGATAATAAGATAGTATCTGAAATAGCAGGTATAAGGTACAGGTTTAACACTATTCGTAATATACATTTCTAAGAAGAAGAATATAAGAGAAATTAATAGTTGCAAAGTTTTTATTAATGATGTAAGAATTTTAGCATACTTTTTAATTACACAGGCCCACAAAAGTAAAAAAGTACCCTGCGCCTTGGACCAGACCAAGTTATTCCCGTGTATTTAGACCCGCTGAAAACGAATCTGATGTTAGAATTGTGCCATCACCTTCCAGTTTTTTTAAACTAATAAAAAAAATGTTAAAAAAATATAGGCCTACAAAAAATGGTTATAACGGAAATTGACCACGAGAGATCGTCAGGAAATTAAAAAACCTTTAATTTGAAAAAAAAATAGATTGAAATTCGACTAAAATTGAGGCCTCTATGCTAAAATCAAGTTTTGGAATACTGTGCGGCGGTTCGCGGCGCTGCAACATCACAGCGCGCTTAGGCGGTTCGAACCGGCCGGCGCACAGTGCTCCAGAACTTGATTTTAACGTAGAGGCCTCAATTTTAGTCGAATTTCAATCAATTTTTTTTTAAATTAAAGGTTTTTTAATTTCCTAACGATCTCTCGTGGTTAATTTCCGCTATAATCATTTTTTGTGGGCCTATATTTTTTTAACAATTTTTTTGTTAGTTTAAAATACTGGAAGGTGATGGCGCAATTCTGACATCAGATTCGTTTTCAGCGGGTCAAAATACATGGGAATAACCTGATTTGGTCCAAGGCGCAGGGTACTTTTTTATTTTTGTGGGCCTGTGTTATTTATACATGAAATTAGTTGATTATTTTTATAAGAAATAAATTGGCAGTAGAAAGAAAAATAATCTTATCTTGAGTTTATAGAAACATGATATAAAATTATATATACTATTGAACAATGTTAAACTTTAATAAGAGCTTAAATCTATATTTCAAAAATATTCTAATTTAAAGCTCTTCTTTAGTAATTCCAACTGTGTGCTTCAATATATTCTCTTGGAAATTAATCGAATTCCAGAATTGTTTTTCTCCAAGATTTTCATTGCTGTCCATCATAATTTGATCAGGATTAGCTATATGCAAATAATGAAGTTCATTTTTTAAAGGATCTAATTTTGGCCATTCCACATTGGCTACTTTCGGAATTCTGAAAAAATTTAGAGAATTAGTATTTTCACGACTTTACATTGCGATTTTATATTCAAATTCATGTGCAGTATATAAATATTTTATCCTTACCCTTTTGTAGCAAATAATACCCAAAAGTCGATTAATTGTTTTTGCATAGCACGATCTTTTTGCGTTGTTGTTGGGTTTACCCAAGGAGTTTTTAATACATAGAAGACATCATCACCATGAGAGACTCCTAATAAAACAAATAAATAAAATTTTAGTTAAAGCTTTTCAAAATATAAATATATATAAATATATACATATATCTGTATTTTATAATATTTATAAATTTAATACGCGAACTGATTTGATTTATAAATTTATGAATTTGATTTGATTTATGAAGAATTTCGCATAACTTTACCATAATTCTCCGTAGTACCGGTGAAAGAATCGCTTAAGCTTTGCGCTCCTCTGTAACTGAAGTAATAGAACCAGACTGGATTCTGATTTACTTTGGCTTGCATTCGTGCGGCTTTCTCACTGTCAACGACGAAGAAGCGATCACTTGACATTTGTATCAGTTCTTTTACACTCTGTCGATCGATCAGTTTTGTACCAAAGTAATGTTTTTTGATGAGACGCGCAAGTTCNACATGTTTCTCTTTGGGGATGGTATAGTTAAAATCGAGAAAAATCGGCCCAAGAATGTCCCAATTGTNGTTCAACTGTTTTAGATTGTGATCTTCGGCGATAAATTCTGTGATATGTCATAATTACTTTCATATATCATTATTATAAGAAGAACAATTTTCTTAACATTTTTTGTATTATTTTACCTGCTACGGGATAGAGACCTTCTTCACTCGTTACTCCTGTAACCCAGGGTATGTCCTGGACATCACCGCTATTGATNATTTCAATGGGCGTTCTGTCGATAAAAGGTGCATCATAGNCAAACTTTTCAACTACCGGACCAAACGGTGTAAAGGGATTGTAAAAGAACGGCTAAAATCATAAGATCAATCAGATTTCCTCTTTCTTCATTCAAGGACCGTATTTATTGTTCTTGTTTCAAGATAGTAAAGAAAAACCGTGTCACACCAAAAATTCACTTGTAGTCTGGACAATCGCACGTGCAGGACGATATCTCAAGCAACGTATCATATCTTGAGTAGTAGTTGTAGGACATCCCATCAAAGCACTCAATTTCTTAGCCTTCTCTAAGGAGTTCTCAGTTTGCGTCCAACAATCAAACGCTGTACCGCTGAACGATATGCCACCTATATCATATAGAATTGTAATGTAGCAGTTTAATGTAATAAACAAAGTAGCTTAATTTTCACACCGATTTTTGCTTCGTTTCATGAAAATACCTCGGAAGAGACCCGCGCTCAGTTGCGATAAATAGTGATAATGTACACTTGCACCGCCGGCGCTTAGCCCGACCAAAGTCACTTTCTTCGGATCGCCACCGAACCATTCGATATTCTGTGATACCCAGCGAAGTGCCATATTTTGATCCTTCAGACCCATATTGCCAGGAACTACTTCATCTTCCGTACTGAGGAAACCTGACATTTAAACAAAAATAATTTCAAAGAATGAAAAGCATAAGACGATTAAAACAAACTTTTTTTTTCTGAAACTTGCTAGGTCAAATTTTATCTGTATCAAGACACTTGATTAGAAAAACATTAACTAAACTTATTATTTCTATTACAATAATATCTATTACAATAAAATTATTTCTATTACAATAATATCTATTATAATAAAATTTTATCTGTATCAAGACACTTGATTAGAAAAACTTTAACTAAACTTATTATTTCTATTACAATAATATGTTAATAATCTTATGTAGGGGAGAGTTGCTAAATGCGTACCGGCCTCCTAAATCGTACCTCTTCAATATTTTATAGTTTCATTTAATATAAGCAATATTTATTAACCAAAATTTGAAGTAAAGTAAATTTGAGAAATGAATAATATAGACGAAAAATTAACATGTTATATCTTATTTTGTGCTTGCAATCAGCATTTTAAAAAATCAGGTACAACTGATGTAAATTTTTGATTACTTTATAAGTTGATAATTATGTAGTCATGTCAATTTTCACTGAAATTTTATATTTTTCTGAAAGGTTTATTTTAATGTAACTTATATTTATAAGTATATATACATATTGTATAAGTATATATACATATTGTATAAGTATATATAGGTACATATTGTATTTAAAATTGTAAAAATTACATTAATATTTTTATAAAATCCATCTCGTTTCCTAAATCATACCGCTACAATATTATCAATTTTAAACCTCAAAATTTGTAATAATAAAACTAATTAATATAAATAAAAATATGTATATTAATTGCAAAAATATATTCAATTAAGTTTCATTTTGTTATTCTAATCTTTTCATTATTTATTAATTTTTACTATTATTTATTAATTTTTAAATATTTTATTGATAAATTATAAATAAAATAGGTATTAGTTTATGATTCCTTTCATTAAGGGGATCCTGGAACGAAGCTCGAACTTGATCGAGGTCGATAATGTAGGCCGGAATTCTAAGCTATAATATTATAAATTATCAAATTGGTTTTACAGAATACAAAATCCTTTTGCAGGATTAAAGTACCTGCAAAAATGAACCACATGAATATTGACTTCATATCAAAAACGAAAAAAAATTTAAAATATTCGCTCTTCTTTACCTAACTTAACCTATAAATTCACATAATTTTTGTAAAAATACAACTTTTTAATTATGTGTTGAAATGAAATTTACAAAATTCTATATTGTTCTTTAATGTAATCTATCAGTCTGCTCCGTGGTATTTCGCAAATACGGATTGCAGACATCTTATGTCAAGCACATATTGTCTAATTAAAAAATTTTTGTTGTTTTCAGCACATATACTACCGAGCAGACACAGATTAATGCCTATACTTTAACTCTATAAAAGGATTTTTCAATCAATGAAAGCAATAAAAAGTTGTACCTTTACAAAAATTTTTGGTACCGCATACCGACTCCAGGATCCCCTTAATCTTATATTTTTAATTATTTGGTTCATAAAATTAATACTTTTTGAAGAAATACGATTTAGGAGACATACAGGTACGATTTAGGCGACCGGTTTTCTAAATCGTACCTTTTGTAGCATGTTACAGAAGAAGAAGAATTTATAACCCATTGATTTGTTATTAGTGAAAGGTTTAACATATAATAATAAGTGCTTTAAATATCAAGCTACAATTTCCAACTTTTATTCGCATTCCAAAAGGTATCAAATGCAAAATATAACTAAAAATACCTTAAGTGGTACACATTTGGCAACTCTCCTCTAGTGCAAATATTACATACCCATTGGTCCCAGCCGATAGTTAATTGTGACAAGTATAACGTCATGATTCATTAAGTATTCAGCACCATATAACATGCCGCTACCGCATTGGAACGCACTGCCATGGATCCAAAATAATACAGGCAGTAGGATTTTATTGTTCTTCGTTTCCCGTAATGGCATGTAAATGTTTAAGTACAAACAATCTTCGGCACCTGTAACCTTCTCCGATGACGATACTTGGTTGTATTGAATACATACAGAACCAAACTTTGTAGCGGATAATTCGCCAATCCATGCCGGTATCGGTCGAGGAGGCTGCGCGAAAATAATGAGAAATCTTTTAATTAACATTTTTTGTAAATATTTTCATGTTTTATAAAAATTTTTATATAATAATAAAAAAGTTTTATAAAAATTTGTTCTTAAACGTAATTCGGAATGACGGAATGTAATGAATCAAATATGTTTAATCTAATATTTCAAGAAGTTATTAGTATCTATTAAAAATAATAAAAGATATAAACTTATTACAAACAAAAATTAGTATCTATTATAAATCCATAATAATAAAAGTTATGAAATGTCCGAAACGTGTTGAGACTTGATTTATTGTTGTCTCTTTTCCATGATTTTCCAACTGGTGGTCTTTAAGCGAGATTGATGAATGACGAGCACGTTTGAAGTGTCAAAAGTGACTTATGTCTCGTGTATGGTTAGCTTTTTGTGTGACGATGACAATTCTTGTCGGACAAACTTTTGCTCCCGTTCTAAGGCCTTGATCACGGTCTTATACACAGGTCTGGACACTTCACGGAAAAAGTGTGACTGACGTGACGCCAATATGGCGACTATAGTAGGCCGATTACCAGGAGTGTAAATTCATTTTTCGGTACCCAAAAAATAACAATTGTTTCATGTTATTGTTTATAATTTCATTCAACGTCAATATTTATTCCTATATAGTCAAATTTATTATTGCTTATTAAAGTAACTTTAGTTTATTAAATTGTAAAGTACAATTTAAAGTGTATTTAAATTGTAAAGAACAATGTAAAGTACATACAAAATTCTTATCTTTTGTATACGGGATGATAAGCCATCGGGATTTGAATCCGTGAATTCAGGAGTCCCAAGACCCCTGCAATATTAATTTTACAATTATAGCTTGCGCCACATGGCATCTCAGATTTAAACGCCAATGTGTTTTGAATTTCTGCGAACTGCGCTTGCGCGTCGGCCTATTGTGACCGCCATATTGGCGTCATTTCATTCACATCAAAAGTAATGTAGCTGATATCGGAATGTCCAGACCTGTGTATAAGACCGTGGCCTCGATGATAGGATAAGACATGAATGTGCCAATGTGTACGGCATCAGTTGAGACACAAAGAGTGTGAAGTTGTCGATGCAACACGTAATATTCGTAATGACCGAAATTGTTGAGTAATCGCGGTGTATGTACAAAGCTGTACTATTTTGTGATAAAGCGGTGCATATTTCTTACTTTTTCTTTAATAATGATATTTATTCTTAAATGTTTTAAATTGTTTTTGTAATATGCAATTTAAAATTTATTAGATCTAATATTATATTATTTATAACAGTATAATTACGGCATATGGTTATAAGAACAAATATAATATGGTTGTATTATAGTATCCCTAATAGCCAAGTCTGCTAAAGTCAGAGTTTGCAAATTGTGCAAGTTATGCTATGATAATTTTTACAGTAGTGAAGCACTATCTGTTTATCAAATAATGTGCTTAGAAATGAAACAAAAATGTAATAAAGTTTGCAATATGATCTGATGGCAGAAATGCGACAAAAATTGGACACAGCTTTTCGGCAAGAATAGAATAAAATTCAAGCATTATATGCTGGCAGAATATATCATAACAACAGATATGCTCGATTTCTGTTCCTCATCTGTTGTTGATAATTGATATTGCAGACTTTGTTTAATTGTTAGCTGCATTTTTAATGTTACTTAGTGCAGCACGCCATGCTTCATTTCTACTACGTTTCTGCTGTTATTTTGTGACAGCAGACTCTACTGTCAAAAAATAAGCTTAATGCGGACGCAGTGGACAGGAATCTGCTCAATATTCATACTTTGTATGCTGGCATATTGCCAGCATTCTGCTAGCATTTGGCTATTAGGAAAGTTTAAGAATGAAAGTAAAATTAGTTTCTAATTTATAAAGTTCCATAATAAAATGAATGCTCTAATACATTGAGCTGAATGAAAAATTATAAATTATAAACTAAACTTACATCCCAGATAGCCAAGTCTGCCGAAAGCAG
>JAJVSH010000240.1:115419-148045 GCA_021460005.1 Tetramorium alpestre
TATACATTGAGACTATTTAAAATTCAATCGGAGCAGTCGTTATTGTGATATGATAATACGATATCCTCTTTAAACGGCATCGCGCGTCAATGAGGTAGGTCTCGCTATACTTGACGCGAGACACTACCGTGCCTCTTGATTGTTGGCTTTAAATCAACATAAAATCAACTATTTTCTGGAAATTAAAAGTCACGTTTTGACAAAAGCACGTATGTCTAAAAGACGTCGTAAAGACGTCTTTAAGATGTTTTTACAATATCTTTTAGACATACATGCTATCTGGAAGATATAATTATATATTTTTCGACTAAGAAATTTTTAATCAAAAATAGTTAATTTTTATTATATTCATATTTGGTGCTAAAACTCGTGATTATTAGCGCCACTGGTGCAAGTGATATATTTTCTATCTGCAACTCTTCGGTCTCTTTCCGCCTACGTATGCCGCGGCGAGCTGTCACATCATGTTTTACGGAAGAGCAATCCAAAGGTAATCCTCTTTTTTGCTCTTTGTTTAATTTAAAAAACATTAAATTAAGTTATAAATAATTTAGTTAAACTTTAGGTTAATATTTTTGAAATGATTTTATATATATTGGTATATTTTTTGAGATCATTTATTTGAGATTAATATGTTGCAGGAACGTCTGGTGGCCCCCGCCGTCATCCGTGTGATCGGCAATCGCGCGTGTATCCCCGCGGCGGGCGAGAATGCTATCTCGCGGGAGGTTACCACAGCCAGAACGAGTCGGCGCGATTTCGGAGGTGCGTCCGCGATCTCGCGGCAACAAGTCAGTGCGCGCCGTTTTAGTTCAAGCTGGTGCTTAAGTAGATGTAATGGATAGAAATCAATTGATGTCGCTAATGCTAGCTGCGATTAAGGGTAATGTCGCCGTGGTGAAGTAGTCAGGATAGGCGCCGATGTAACACTGAAGGGCGAAGATGGTATGACCGTTCTGCACATGACTGCAAAGTCACCTAGAAGTCTGCAAAATCATTCTGACTGAGTGTAAAGTGCCGAGAACATTAGTTGGTAATGTGTGTTGTGCTGAGTTTGTCTAAATATGAATATTCTTTTGCTTTTTAAATTTAATATGTTACATTTTTTTCACATATTTATTTACAGACTCTATGGACGATGGCGGTTGGACAAGTTTAATTGGAGCGTGTGAGTTTTGCCATGCCTAAGTTGCACATTATTTATTGAATGAGAAGTGCGATCCGCTTATCCGTGATGCCGAGCAAAACATAGCGTTGCATTGGAGTGCCTTCAGCGGTAGTTCCGAAATCACGGAAATGCTTCTCAACGAGGGATGCGATGTGAACGCTGTCAATGTTCACATATTCCTTTGTATGTTTCGTTCATTTTTGTATATTATGTTTATTAAAAATTTTATTTTATTTTTATTTTTTCATATTATGCAAATATGGCAGAAATATGTATCTTATGACAGTAGCTATTCTGAATAAGCTGAANTTTTGAAATAATTCTCTTTAATTATAAATCATGATTTTTTTCTTTTAGACACGTAGCAGCTAGACAGGTTCAATATGCAGTTAGTGTTTTACTACTAGCTCGTGATGCTAAAATAGGAGAGATGAATGCTGTCGGTAAAACCGCGGTGAACTGTTGCGCCTCGGACGGCGATACTATGGCTGCTTTAAGATTGAATGCAAAAGTCAACGAACTGTCTGAGCATATGTGGAAGAAAACAGTTAAAATATTTATGAAGTGACAAGATATCGATCGGCATCAACTAAGAAATCTCAAGTGGATGCTCATTTCATGTCAGAATCTGGAGTAATTAACGTATTCTTCATGATGGGCCCAAAACCACTTGATGTTTTCAGACAGTATACTGTTTTAACTGGTACGGCTCCTTTACCACAGGTATGTTAAACAAATGCAGTAAGAAATTAAAATTTTTAATTAATATTTTATAATATATTTTCTTAAATATTAAAATATGTGTTTTAGATGTTTGCACTTTGATATCATCAATCTCGTTGGAATTATAACGATCAAGACGATGTCGCAACGATCGCCGAAGATTTTGATATACATGATATACTACTGGAAGTTATGTGGCTTGACATTGAATATACTGACAGCAAAAAATATTTTACATGGGATCACGTAAATTCCCAAATCCTCTTGAAATGATACATAATCTTATTGCCAAAGGCAGATAATTGGTAGTAATCATAAATTTTCACATTAAACGTAACAGCAATTATTTCTTACATAATGCTGCCACCAACTTGGGCTATTACATTAAAAACAGAGATGGAAAAGATTATGATGGATGGTGCTGGCCAGGAGCCTCATCATATTTGGACTTTTTCGATCCAAAAGTTATTGAATATTATATTGGATTATACAGTTTAGATAAATTCCATGATGCCACTAATAACGTTTACATTTGGAATGATATGAACGAGCCGAGTGTATTTAATGGGCCTGAAGAAACGGCACCAAACTTCTTCATCATGGAGGCTGGGAACACAGATGTTGACAATATTAATGGACACATATATATTCGTTCAACATACGACGCTCTATTCCGTCGGTCGGGCGGTTCCCTGAGACCTTTTGTTTTAACGAGAGCTTTCTTTGCTGGATCACAACGTTACGCGACAATGTGGACTGGTAACAACATGGCTGAGTGAAGTCACCTTCGTGCAAGCTATTCTATGTGTCTTTCAGTAGCTATATCCGGAATGTCGTTTTGCGGTACCGACGCTGGAGGTTTCTTCAAGAATCCAGATTCGGAATTATTCATTAGATGGTATCAAGCTGCAACGTGGCTGCCTTTCTTCCATCAACGTTCTCATATTGAGACAAAGAGGCGCGAGCCTCTTGGACATTCAATGAAGAAACTACTCAAATAGTTCGCGAAACACTCAGAATGCGATACTCTTATCTGCCATTGTGGTACACACTCTTCAGAGAACACGAAGTAAATCCCGTTATACGTCCTTTATGGGCACATTATCCGACTGAATCGGATTTACTATTGATGATCATTTGCTACTCGGCGACTCGATACTTGTACGTCCGGTATTTCAGTCTAGTGCTATCGAAGTAGCAGTTTATTTCCCAGGAGAAGGCAAAGTAACTTGGTACGACATTGCAACTCATACAATGTAAGCCTACCAAAAGGGAGAATATGTTAAAATACCTGTAACGATCCACAAGATTCCTGTATTCCAAAGAAGTGATACTATCGTCTCACAAAAAATGAGAATACGACGTAGTACAGTTGCTAGTTGAGGAATGATCCTTATACGCTGATATTAATTGCTGATAGTAATGGCAAAGCTAATGGCAATCTATATATTGACGATGAAGTCAGTTTCGAATATCGTCACGGAAATACTTGTATTTAAGAATAACATTGGACAATAATAAGATAGTTTCAATTATAATAGACAAACTAGCTTCATACGAAACTCAAAGTTGGTTAGAAAGAATAGATATAGCCAATCCACCACAAGGAATTAAATCTGCTCAATTGGAACACACAGTGAGTAGTCAGATTCAAGTGTGTTTCAAATCAGTTTTGGAATAAATCGATATTAATAATATATACTTTTTACAGATATGGGAAAAGTAACATTGGAAACTGCACATAATCCACACAACAACGTATTAACAATACGTAAACCAGCTGTAAATATGGGCGAGGAGTGGACCATTGAATTATTACGTTAAGATTATAATCATAATCAACTCAGTATCCATACTATAATGCCAATTTTTCTATTACTATTCAGTTATCTGTGTATAAGTTTGCGATGTTGCTGCGACTCTTTTGTTTCTGTCTCCTCGGATACATCAAACGTTTTCATAGTTTTGAGGAGAACATTTCAGCCGTTGTTGTGGAAGAAATATTTCCAAGAAAGAAAGGTATATATATATATATATATATATATATATATATATACACATTAATTTTTATTATTACCGTGATAGCTATATAATTAATATGTGCTTTTAATATCTTCTAGTTTAAATTTTGGTGCGTTATCCCTTATGCCGAAAATTACTTTTAAGTTACCTTTTAGAAAGGTTAAAATATCCATTTAAAAAATTATAATTAAAAAAAGACTTAGGTTATAATTTAGTGCTAATTATGTGCTTTTCATATGTACTAGTTTAAATTTTGGTACGGTACTCCTTACGCTTACGAAAATTACTTTTATTCAAAGAGATACACTTTTGAGGTATTTTTTCAGCGTAAGGGATAGTGTATCAAATTTTAAGCTAGTACATACGAGAATGTTATGTTAACAAGATTGAGATAGAAAATCCACAAACGGTTTTTCCTCTCAGTTATAAACTTTTAATTTTCAAAATCATCCCCGCTATAATAAAAACATAGGAATGATTTAATCAATATTAAATTATATTGATCAATATTAAATTATATTGATCAATATTAAATTATATTAATATAACAGGGAGTCCCATGTTAAATTTGATAGTAAAATATCTTGAAAAATGTTAAAAAAAGTTTTAGACAAAAGTTGTTGGGTTCAAAGGGGATCATTTGATGGTGACCTTGAATTTGACCTTGAGGTTATTTTTAAAGGTTTTTGAAGATCAACTTTATTTTTTTTTAATAAAAACGTCTATTTTTTTTATTGCATATTCTTGTATTGTAACTTATTTTAAGAGCTTTTTAAAACCCTATAATGAAGCATATTTTCGTTAAGCACATTTCGAGATATTTTAAATTATGTCGTGACACTTTAATGTAAAATATAAAGTATCTGATAAAGTATTCACTTTTCGATTTTACTTTAATACTTTTAGATGTAGAATAATAAAAGGAATTAGTTTTAAAAGTTTTATTGCATTTTCTTATTGCATTGGTGGATTTTGCAAAATTTCATATCTAAAAATTAATACTATTAATCGATTCCTTTTATTATTCTACATTTAAAAGTATTAAGGTAAAATCATGAAAAAGTGAATACTTTATCAGATACTTCATATTTTATATTAAAAAGAATGATGACAAAATTTAAAATATCTCAAAAAGTGCTTAATAAAAATATACTTTACAGGGTGACCGCCGTCAGGAAAAACCGGGAAAACCGGGAAATGTCAGGGAATTAAAAAATTGGTCAGGGAATCAGAGAAAAGTTAGGCGATTTCAAAGTTGATCAGGGAAATTTTGAATATATATAAATAAAAAATAAAAATTATTGAATCTTTTATATTGAAAATATTTCTAACGTCGTTTTTTCATTCCGTATTGTTTTTCTTTTGGCTGGCCGACATTTCATCTCTCGCCTCGCGTTTTAAGTCTTTCGAAGCATTTGATCCGCGAGTTCGAAGATTTAGTCGAATTTCGTCGTTTAAAATTTCCTTTCGGTGTTTATATTATTTCTTCTCTCGCGTTCAAGTTGTTTCTATCGCTTGAGTGCCAAAATTCCCTTTTACAACTATTCTTTTTAATTTTTTATTTAAATTTTCTGAAATATTAAAAATGATTTAATAGAAAGTTTGGTCAGTGAAACTCAGGGAAAAGTCAGGGAATTTTTTATCGAAATAAAGCGGCCATCCTGCTTTATTATAGTGTTTTGGAAAGCTCTTAAAATAAGCTATGAAATAAAAAAATAGATGGTTCCACTTAAAAAATCGAAGGTGATTTCCCATGACCTTCAAACGATTATCCAAGGTCAAATCAATGACATCATTTTATGGTTTCCTTGAAATATATACAACTTTTATCTAAAACATTTATGTGCTTCCTATTTAAAAATTACTATAGCCTTGACATTTTCGCATAACAGTTTTCGACTTAGAATGTTCCACGGATTCTGTCACTAAAAGGACATGTAATCTCTTTGGGACATCCTGTATATATATCATTGATAATCGTGTGAAGCAGGACTAGATTTGGCTTCTTGTGCAGGATCTTCGCCTTCTGATATTTATTTCCTCAGTCATTTAACAAATCGTTGAGATAATGATTTGCATTCTTCTAATTTTTGCTTGTGTAACTTTCTATTATGTGCACCTGATAGTAAAAATATTACAAAATTTTTAATTAATAAAAAAATTTTTTAAATTTAAAATTATTAAATCTTAAACGATTTTTATTAACAGACCGAAAAATTTTCGTGATTTATCAAAACGGCAAAAAAATCGACGTCTTCAGGTTTATAAAAGATATGAGCGGCAACAAAATGTATGTCATGTAACTAATTCTACAGTCAATAGAGAAGTTCATAGCAACTCTAAAGATTTTTGTGAGAAACAATATAATGAAGAGTTGCAACCTTGTAATATAGGTACATTATTGTTTTTATTAAGGAGAAATATATAAAAATTATTATGACATTATTATGACATAAAAAATCTTAATTTTTCATATTATTTTTTAAAAATGCCAAAAACTACGTCACTCAATGGTTCTAAGCCAGAAAATAAAACTTTAAAAGATATATTTTCAAATTTTCTGAGAGCTTAAGAATATAATATACCAAGAGAAAGCAATACCACTATTGACTAATGACGATATAAATAATATATTTTTGTTTCATTTGTAATTTTATAGGAAGTTCAACAGCTAAGCCAAAAATAGTGTCGAATATAATAATTCGTCCTTCTACAAGTAGTTTTGTTCCTGATGCACAAAAGGACAGAGATGCACAAAAGGAACGTTTGGAAGACGAAACAGAAGATATACAACATACATCTTGTGAAAAATGTCGGAAATCTTTTATTTCTGAATTCACGCAAATGGACAGGAAGCTTGATTGGATTATTAGTTTTTTAAAAAATCCCAATGGACAAGATATAGATCGGTAGGTCGATTTCTCTTTATTCCAAAACTTCCTCTTACTACGGTGGAACAAATAGAAGTTTTTAATAACCAGTTGGAAGATGATAACGTTCGGCGTCAATTCGTAAGTGTATTTTTTTATTTATCGGTAAGTGTATTTTTTTTATTTGCAACTTAATAATACGAAAATACATCAAAATTGATGTATTTTAAAAAGTACGGAATGAGTTTAGCATTTAAATAATATGTATACATAATATCATTTGGAATTTGTTACATATTGAAAAAATGTCACTAGTGGGCGGAGAAACTGTTCTAAAAACACAGTATTATTCTTTAATTTTAACTCTACCACGCAATTATCTTGTTTTACGTGAATGATTTCATGACAAACAAAAAAAAATTGTTACATATCGGCTTCTAGCGTTGGTTAGGTTAGAATTCGAGTTACGATCGTAACAACATTTGCTTAATATAAAAGTTTGATACCTTGTACGTGTAAAACAAGATAATTGCGGGGTAGAGTCAAAATTAAAGAATAATACTGTGTTTTTAGAATGAGCCTAAATGTTTTAATAAAAAAGTATAGAATCTTTGAAAATTTTGTATGTGAGAATTTCGTTTGTTTGCATGCGAAATCGATGGATAGTTCAAACATAGCAGTAAATTTTAAAGTACTTTAATCCTAAAGTACTTTAATTCTAAAGTACTTTAATTAAAAGGTTGGAACTGTCAATTTGTGAATACATTAGCTTCATATAAAAGTTTTAGAGCTTCTATGCACAAAACAACTATCCAGCCCCCTTTATTTGAGTGTGTAGTTTAATTCTGTATAAGAAGTTTTTAGTTCTATAAAGCCAAAAAAAATGTCGCAAAAATTTCGAGTCATACGTGCCTCGATTTCAGTAATATTTTAAATTTTTTTTCGTTTTTGATATGAAGTCAATACTCGTGTGGTTCATTTTTGCGCGTACTTTAATCCTGCAAAAAGATTTTGTATTCTGTAAAACTAATTCAATCATTTATAATATTATAGCTTATAATATTATAGCTTAGAATTCCAGTCTACATTATCGACCTCGTGTGAGTTCGTCCGTCACTTTAGGATCATCTTAACACAAAATGAGATAAGTAGGAGAAATCAATCAGCGGAAAATTGGCAATAAGTTTGATTCGATTTAATGTCTCTTCTTTGAAATAAATATTATACATTAAAATAATAAATGACGCGCGCGTAGCGCGCGCAATGTCTTGTTCTAGTAATAATAAAAAATAAATCTATTATAAATAAAAAATTAATATCTACAATATTATAAAAATCGACTTAACATTTATGTATTATGTAAAAATTATCATTTCAAAAAGTATAGCTTTAAAGATATATTTACATAGATAATTAATTCTAATTAAGTACATACCTTAAATCGTAATTTTCCAATAGGTGGCAATGCATAAGGGATTCCTTCGTATGCTTCATACTTTCTACCATTTTGCGAGATCTTGTAGTAGCCCTTTAGTCCTCCCAAAGGTGTTTTGACTTTTGGCGCAGTTTCATTTGTACTTGTACAAACGATAAGGCCGAAACCAAATAGAAGGAGCTTCAATAGCTTCAGCAACATGATTCTCAATTGCTTTTTGTCAAACTACTATAAACTGACACTTCTCTCCTGTTATTTATCATATCATTACACACTTTCTAACCTTGCACACATCCTGAGACACAATATTAGATAAACCTTTTTTCAACAGATTTATCTGAAGTTCAATATGACGACATTAATATTATCGTTTCATGTTTATATTCCTAGACAACACAAGCTAAGCTGCGTGCGCGCCATTTATTCAGTTTTATATTTTATTTTTGATATCCAATTTATTTAATAGCTGTCAAAATTTAATCAAAGATAGCTACTCTCACAATCTGAAATAAGTCAAGCAAGAGATCCAATCAGCGGAAAGAATAAACAACATGCTTTTTTTAAGAAGAGGACTCGCTAATTTTAAATGAACTAAACAAAAGCGTTTTACATGCCTACTGAATCTCACCTATCGCTTTCTACGCGCTGATTCGCTTAGACATTTTAATTAATTACTCGATAACTGTTAAGAATTTTGCAAAATGATACATGACTTTTCTTTTTGATTTGATCCAATCTACCTCCAGTTTTCATTTTGGTAACCTTAAATTAAACACCCTGTATAAGAATGGTGAACAAAAGTCTGCAAAATGTTCATCATGCACTTCTGTATAGAAATTCCATGTCTATAAATGACATTTTTTTATTAATGGATTGTTATGGAAAAATGGATAAATACATAATTGTGAACGTATCTATTATGAGAAAAAGAAGAGAGACTTTTATCTCTCACGAACAGCTCAGCCCATATCTAGTTACACACAGTCAGCGGAAGAGAAAATTTGCACACAACGTTCAAAGTAAGAGCAATTAAACATTTATGATATTTTTTTTATACAAATTTTAGTAAGAATTGAAATAAATATAAATTGTATCATATAAATAATATTAAATTGATTAATTTTATTTGAAATAAATACAAACCCAGATCTCCAAATCCTGCAAAGAACACGCAGTACAAACTTATGTTATATATTATCCTAGAAAAAAATCAATCAGCATTTAAACACAGTCTGACATTTCAACTAGGTTAGCAACAATACAGCAAATATCGATCTGCGACATAATGTTAAAAAAAATGTAGCAAAAACTGAATAATATTTGCCCTCATAAAGACAACATAATTTAGCATTGCGTGCAGATACAATATATCAACAGAATCAATCGATATATTACATGACATCATAATATGATGGCAAAATGTAGCATCAAAAATTTGGCATACATGTAGTTATACTGTGAGAATAAAAATGCGGCAAAAACGCAGCAGGAGCTATCGTGTCAAATGCTAACAGCAAAATGACTCTTGACGGCAGGCCGATGCTCGATTTTTGCCGTGATTTTGCTGTTAGAACTTGACACGATAGCTCCTACTGCATTTTTGCAGCATTTTGCTGTTGTAGCGCGACAGCACGTTATGATTTAGTTTTGCTGTTTTTCTGTTTCTTGTTAATATTTGATATCGCAGACATTGCTTAAGATTGTATGATCCGTAAGGTCTCTCTCAAAAGTTTAAAAAACGTAATATAAAGCTAATTAACATATTTAAGAAGATATTCTTTACTGGAAAGTAATATTTATATTGATATTTTATTAAAATAACGATTGCCTATGTTTTTAAGAGCTATAAAAACATTTTTATGCATATTTTCAAAAGTTTATGTTAAAATTCAAATTGTAATAACTTTTGAACAGGCCTCGCAAATTTGTTTAAACTTTGCACAATGCTTTATTAATATAATACTTACCTTTTTTACCTACTTTATTAATATAATACTCACCTGGCAAAGTTTGAGGAATTTGGCATTTCTTTTCTTAAGCCAACTTTAAGCTAATCTTAAAATTGTGTGACCTCTTAGAAGAAAAAATGCCAAATTCTTCTTTGGCATTTTTTCTTCTAAGGGGTCATACAATTTTGTCAGGTGATAAGTATTATATTAATAAAGTATTGTGCAAAGTTTGAATAAGTTTGTGAGGCTATTCAAAAGTTATTACAATTTGAATTTTAACATAAATTCTTGAAAATATGCATAAAAATGTTTTTATATCTCTTAAAAACACAGACAATCATTACAAATACCAAGGTTTTTGTTCTTTTATTTTAAGTTTATTTTATTTTAAATGTTAATAAAGTTCTTTATAAAACTTTAAAGATTGTTAAGCAATGCAAATGTAACCAACACATAAACTTATATGTCTAATTTTTCCTTTTATTTAACATTCTGCTTAGATATTTCTAATTGCCCCACTCTCTTCCCTACTGATAAGAAACAGTAATTCAATAACAATCCTTTCATCGAAATATTATTTATGATAATGGGAAAATGAAAATATTCTATATTAACTGATCAGCCTAGAATATTTTAAGAAATTTATATTATTATCCAGCAAACACAGAATATTACATAACATAGAAGTAACATATAATATAACGGATGTTATATCTTATTTATGTTGAGATTATATAATTTTGTTTCATATTCGCGATAAACCTATGTAAACGTAGCCTCCGATTTATTTAAAATTTAACTTTTTTATATGGGAAATAATAGCATTTCGTAGTTGTTCGTAGTAGCAATAATTTCGTTTGTAGTTTTAGCAATTAAAAATTATAAAAAATTTGAGAAATGAGTCGCACCCGACATTGAGATATCTCAAATCCGCTTGCGCAGTCCTTTTCAGAATTGTTTGTAGTTGTTTGTAGATATTTTTTTTCCTTTGTAGTTAAATCATTAAAAAAAATCAAATTTTAAAAAAGTTTTGAAAAATCAAAGATCTTGCAAAATGCTAATTTTGCTATTTTTTGAGATATCTCAAATCTGCTTGCATAGTTCTGTTCAGATCATTTGTAGTTGTTTGTAGTTGAACCATTCAAAAGTTATAGAAAATCAAAAGAATTGCAAAATACAAATTTTGTCATATTTATAGTTGTTTGTATATAGTTGTAGTGATTTTCTAAAATTACAAATAATTTTGAACAAGACTGCGTAAGCAGATTTGAGATTATCTCAAAAAATGGCATAACTAGGATTATGCAATATCTCTGATTTTTTATAACTTTCGATCGATTCAGCTACAAACGAAAGGTAAATCATTACAAACAACTGTAAAGAATTCTGAAGAAGATTACGTAAGCGGATTTGAGATATCTCGAAAAATGATATAACTAAAATTTTGCAATATCTTTCATTTTTTACAACTTTTGACCGGTTCAACTACAAGCAAAGGCAAAATTATTATAAACAACTGCAAATGATTTTGAAAAAGATTGCGCAAGAAGATTTGAGATATCTCTATGTCGGGTGCGATTTTTTAATTTTTCATAACTTTTAATTGGTAAAACTATAAACGAAATTATTGTTATTACAAACAACTACAAACAAAATGCTATCATTTCCCGTATAAAAAAATTAAATTTAAAAAATCAAAATAACCTTTTCTATAGAGAATTTTTCAGTGTGTATGTTGGGTATATACATACACGTTATACACTTACTCCTTGCTTACTTTATCATATATGTATATCTTTTATATCTTGAAAATCATTTTGATCCTTTTGTTTAAGCTTTCTTTAAACAATCATATATCTTCTGCATGGTTATCAGGTGGATGATCATGTCTTTTTGTTTGTCGAAATCTATCATGAATTAATTTTCCTCGTCCAGAACATTCTTTCCTTTTCACTTTACATGATAAATATCTGTATTTAACGATTAAACAACTAATTAGACATTTTGCAAGTTTAACAATAATATTAATCCTTGATGTTATCATTTCAATATTTATAATGATCAAGTAATGTATATTAAGATTAAGCGAAATGTTATATTATACATACTTATCTATTGATCCCAACTGATAAAATCAATCTAAATTATTTTAACAAAAAACTGAGTATAATGTATGATGTTATACGTCTTTACTATTTATTAATATAATTCTCTCTTAATACTGTCTCATCGATTTGATTAAAGATATATGTAATGTGTTTGCATAAATCTTATTTACGTATGCAGACATGATTAATTGATATGTACATTATGTCTGATATATTTATCATTGTACAGTCTTATGTATATGTAGAATATGATTTGATCGTTCTGAATAAATTACGCATAAAACATGCGTGTATATACATATTAAATTAATACGTATAAATTTATTCTATTCCACTTATATTAATTTTTTAATGTTTTATTTAAGATCATATTCTAATAAAAATATTATAATTATTTTAAAGAGGAATAAAAAATCTTTCTCTCTTTTTACTTTGCACATCTAATATTGTGATCCACTTTTGTATGAATTCCCAATAGCGGAACCAATTACAAACAATTCCAATAAACAATGTTAGAATGTTAAATAATAAATTCATCTGCTTGAAATAGCAGAATACAAAAAAACAAAAAATGTATTTTCTGTTTTTATATTCATGGTTCATCCGATATACCAGAGAATTCAAAATAATCCTTTCATTTCTGTTCTTCATACAGTTAGGTCTTGGATATTTCTGAGAATTCCGTATCCGATAGCGAAATTTAAATTTAAATTCCAACAAATAGCCGACAGAATGTTAAATAATAAACTAACTATCAGTTATTTAAAGCAACAGGAAAAAACAGAAAAAATATGCGCACTTTGTCAAATACATCAGAATTACTAAAACAAAGCATGGATGTTGAATCAAAGAATCCTGCGCAAGTCAATTCAGGAGACATTTCAACAGATAAAATGACGAAAGTTCGCATGATTTTCAAAGAGAAGCGTAAAAAGCCTGTGGAAATAAACTCTACAGAGTCTGAAACGAAATGATCGTTAAAAGAAAGCTATTTCCAAATATAGATAGAAGAAAGTACACCGAGAAAAGTGTTTTGTATTATGAACCCAAAGTTTTGTTGATATATACCCAAGAAAATTGTTCAGTTGTTGTAAACAAATATGTTATTTGCTTATATTTTGTTAAATCGTTTTGATTTAGAGCACAAAACAAAACTGTTTAAAGAACAAAAATTTTTTGTGCTCTAAACCAAAACGATTTAACAAAATATAAGCAAATAACATATTTGTTTATAGCAACTGAATTTTCTTGGGTATTTTCTTGGGTATATATCAACAAAACTTGTACAGAGCAAATTATTTGAAAGAAACAAGTAAATGAACGTTTAATTTCTACACGTGATCGAAGAAACACAATAAAAATCATAACCGACAGACAATCTCTAAATATTCTTGAATATTTTATTAGAATACATGATTCGGATTATTAAAAATAAGTCTTCCGACGATAATAAGACAGTATATAGTAGATATAAGGTACAGGTTTAACATTAGTCGTAATATACGTTTCTAAGAAGAAAAATATAAGAGAAATTAATAGTTGCAAAGTTGTTATTAATAATATAAGAATTTCAGTATACTTTTTATTTGCACAAGAAATTAATTGATCATTTTTATAAGAAATAAATTAGCAATAGAAAGAAGAATAATCTTATCTTGAGTTTATAAAAATGTGATATAAAATTATGTATATTGAACAATGTTAAACTTTAATAAGAGCTTAAATCTATACAAATCTTTACAAAAATGTTCATTTTTTGTTCTAATTTAAAGTTCTTCTTTAGTGATTCCAACTGTGTGTTTCAATATATTCTCTTGGAAATTAATCGAATTCCAGAATTGTTTTTCTCCAAAATTTTCATTGCTGTCCATCATAATTTGATCAGGATTAGCTATATGCAAATAATGAAGTTCATTCTTCAAAGGATCTAATTTTGGCCATTCCACATTGGCTACTTTCGGAATTCTGAAAAAATTTAAAGAATTAGTATTTTCGCGACTTTACATTGCGATTTTATGTTCAAGTTCATGTGCAATATATAAATATTTTATCCTTACCCTTTCGTAGCAAATAATACCCAAAAGTCAATTAATTGTTTTTGCATAGCACGATCTTTTTGCGTTGTTGTTGGGTTTACCCAAGGAGTTTTTAATACATAGAAGACATCATCACCATGAGAGACTCCTAATAAAACAAATAAATAAAATTTTAGTTAAAGCTTTTCAAAATATAAATATATATAAATATATACATATATCTGTATTTTATAATATTTATAAATTTAATACGCGAACTGATTTGATTTATAAATTTATGAATTTGATTTGATTTATGAAGAATTTCGCATAACTTTACCATAATTCTCCGTAGTACCGGTGAAAGAATCGCTTAAGCTTTGCGCTCCTCTGTAACTGAAGTAGTAGAACCAGACTGGATTCTGATTTACTTTGGCTTGCATTCGTGCGGCTTTCTCACTGTCGACGACAAAGAAGCGATCACTTGACATTTGTATCAGTTCTTTTACACTCTGTCGATCGATCAGTTTTGTACCAAAGTAATGTTTTTTGATGAGACGCGCAAGTTCAACATGTTTCTCTTTGGGGATGGTATAGTTAAAATCGAGAAAAATCGGCCCAAGAATGTCCCAATTGTCGTTCAACTGTTTTAGATTGTGATCTTCGGCGATAAATTCTGTGATATGTCATAATTACTTTCATATATCATTATTATAAGAAGAACAATTTTCTTAACATTTTTTGTATTATTTTACCTGCTACGGGATAGAGACCTTCTTCACTCGTTACTCCTGTAACCCAGGGTATGTCCTGGACATCACCGCTATTGATTATTTCAATAGGCGTTCTGTCGATAAAAGGTGCATCATAGTCAAACTTTTCAACTACCGGACCAAACGGTGTAAAGGGATTGTAAAAGAACGGCTAAAATCATAAGATCAATCAGATTTCCTCTTTCTGCATCCGAGGACCGTGTTTATTGTTCTTGTTTCAAGATAGTTTCAAGATAGAAAAGCCAAAAGCGAGTCTCACCATAAATTCACTTGTAGTCTGGACTAGCGCTCGAGCAGGACGATATCTCAAGCAACGTATCATATCTCGAGTAGTAGTTGTAGGGCATCCCATCAAAGCACTCAATTTCTTAGCCTTCTCTAAGGAGTTCTCAGTTTGCGTCCAACAATCAAACGCTGTACCGCTAAACGATATGCCACCTATATTATGTAAAATTGTAATGTATATAATATTCAATGTAATAGATGAATTAGCTTAACCCATTTCGTCCCAAATGTCCACGATTATTTCTAAACTTTCAACGCTCTTAATTCTCTTTCAACGTCATCTTAAATTTTGAAAAAATTCCAATTGGATTTGAAAGAGCAGATAAAAATTCCACGATTTGTATCACTTTCAATGGTCCGACATAAGTTTTCCGTGTCCAAAATATGGACTATCTGGAAAGAAATGACAAAAAATTTTATTCTTTTTTGGAAAAAAAAAGGGTCATAACTTTTGCCAGTTAACTTGTAGGTCAATTCTGACAACGGCATTCGAAAGAGGAGGCTTCAAACTATCAGAAATGCCATTTTATGTTTTTTTTTCTATGACGTTTATGTAAAAAGTTAGAGCGTTGAAAGTTTAGAAATAATCGTGGATGTTTGGGACGAAATGGGTTAAGCTTCACATCAATTTTTGTATCATCTCATGAAAATACCTCGGAAAAGACCCGCGCTCAGTTGCGATAAATAGTGATAATGTACGCTTGCACCACCGGCGCTCAAGCCGACCAAAGTCACATTCTTCGGATCGCCACCGAACCATTCGATATTCTGTGATACCCAGCGAAGTGCCATATTTTGATCTTTCAGACCCATGTTACCAGGGACTACTTCATCTTCCGTGCTAAGGAAACCTGAAATTTTTTTAAAAATAATTTTGAATATGAAAAGTCTAAAATAATTAACTTTAGGACCCCATTATAGGGTGTAGCACACCCCTGGTAATTTCTAAATTCTGGCTGCCATTCTGGATGCCGTCATCTTGAATTTTGAAATAAACGCTAATGCATCTTAAAGATTAGGGTCCATGGACGCAAGATTTTCAATTCTCAAAGTTAGATTCAAGTTATTTCGATATGAAAGTATCGATTAAAAAAAGTTTTCAAGCAAAAAATTATGGCTTTTTCCTAAAAAATGAACTATAACTTTTTTTAATTCAATTTTTCGAAAAATCTAACGACGGATTCTGAAAGAGCATAAAATTTTATGTAAGAAATGATGTAGCACAAATTTTTTAGAGAACTATAACGTTTTGAATGAAGCCTCTGAAAAATACTTGATTTTTGCCGGTTGGGCGTTAACGGGTTAATATCGAGGTATGTAATCGATTATTTTCCATCATTCTTTGTTTTTTATGGTATGATTTTGTCGTGCTATATACGTTTACACTACATTTTTTTAATGGAAGAAAATATAAAAGAATGCAAAAAATCTCGTTGTCAAAACCGTATCGATCGATGCAATGTACTGTTTGCGTACCAGATTATATATAATAATATTTTAATTTTTTAATGTAATACACGGACAACATAATAAAACATTTTTCTTACTTTAAATAACATTCTTGCATTATTTATATTTGTTATTAAACATAATATTTATTATGAAACAAATAAAAATTTGTTGAAAAATCACGATTTTTCACTCCTTGTGGAATTTGAAATAAACTTAAAATTTTTGTATGACAATTTTTTTATAGTTTTCTGTAGTGTATTTTTTAATGATCGATTACCCGCATTAAGCTCCTAAATGTACAAAAAAATTTTTGAATTTTTTATAGATTAAACAAAAAATTGTTTTAAAAATTTTCTTGCTGCTAATTAATTGCATTTTTCACAAAAAAAAATGATATTTGAATTAATATAAGTACATAATCGTCTTTTTCATTATCTTTACGTAAATTTAAAAAAAAAAGAAATAGATGAGCGATGGAAATTAAGAGAATGACGTTGGATTAAAATATTGTAGTGTGCGAAATCCCAGAGTGACGTTTTTATTTTGTACAGATAGTGTGGGGTCCTAGGCTTAAAACAATTTTTTTTCTAAAACTGACTAGGTCAAATTTTATCTGTATCAAGATATTTGACTGAGAAAAACTTTAACTGAACTTATTATTTTTATTGATATGCTATTAATCTATCTTAGTGCAAATATACGTACCCATTGGTCCCACTCGGTAGTTAAATGTGACAAGTATAACGTCGTGATCCATTAAGTATTCAGCGCCATATAATATGCCGCTACCAAATTGGAATGCGCCGCCATGGATCCAAAATAATACAGGCAGTAGGATTTTATTATTCTCCGTTTCCCGTAATGGCACGTAAACGTTTAAGTATAAACAATCTTCGGCACCTGTAACCTTCTCCGATGATGATACTTGATCGTATTGAATACATGCAGAACCAAATTTCGTAGCGGATAATTCACCAATCCATGCCGGTATCGGTCGAGGAGGCTGCACAAAAATAATGAGAAAAGACTTTTAATTAACATTTTTCGCAAATATTTTCATGTTAGAAAAGTTTTATGAAAATTTACTTTTAAAATAACGGAATGTAATTAACTGAATATGTTTAATCTAATACTTCGAGAAGCTATTAGTTTCTATTACAAATAACAAAAAATAAACCTTTGTAAATAAAAAATTAGCATCTACAATATTATAAAAATCAACTTAATATTTTATTACTATAATTTTAAATTATAAAAACTATAATTTCAAAAAGTATAGTTTAAAAAATATATTTACATCAGTAATTAATTTTAATTACATACCTTAAATCGTAATTTTCCAATAGGTGGCAACGCATAAGGGATCCCTTCATATGCCTCATACTTTCTACCATTTTGCGAGATCTTGTAGTAACCCTTTAGTCCTCCCAAAGGTGTTTTAACTCTTGGCGCAGTTTCATCTGTACTTGCACAAACGATAAGGCCGAAACAAAATAGAAGAATCAGTAACTTCAGCAACATGATTCTCAGTTGCTTTTTGTCAGACTACTGCGAACATACACTTCTCTGCTGTTATTTATCATATCATTACACGGTTTCTACGCTTGCACACATACTGATACATAATAGATAAATCTCTTTCAACGGGATGTTTATCTCAAGCCCAATATGATGACATTTGTTATCGTGTCATGTTTATATTACTCGCTAATTTTAGATGGCCTCAACAACAGCTGTATTTCGAAGAAAGCCGATTAGTGACAGAAGTAATTGTAATAATTCGTTATAAAGAGGATAGACATTTCTTCTTGAATTGTTATCTGTCAGTTGAGGACGCATGTGNGAATANAAGAGTCAGCCTCAACTTACAAAGTAAATGAGTTTAATGATTTATATTAAATTAAATACATCTTATGAAATATATTTCAAACTAAAAACGAAATTTCACTTGAGAATATTATACGTATATTTTCCGCATGTACATAATTGTTTATTTTCTTATCAAGTTAGATAAGATAAATCTTATATTGATCCATTATCATTTTCTATACCAGGAGGATCAGATGACTGATCCTCCAATACATATAAACTCTTTGTTAAAAAAAAACGGTATAGAAAATGATAATAGATCAATATAAGATTTATCTTATCTAGCTTGATAAGAAAATAAACAATTATGTACATGCGGAAAATATACGTAAATATTGTAAATATTGAGCAGAAAATATATTTATAACGGTTTTAACTTATTTTCAATATCAGAAGTATATTCAGAAATCAAAATTAATATTTAAAATCAATGCATATTTGCAAGGTTCTTTAATAAAATGGAGAATGGATTTAATAATATAATAAATACTGTATGTCAACATATCGCTCATTTGCTGCAATAATAATAATAACTAAAAGAATAAAATCTTTCAGAAAATGAGTCTGAATATTTTAAATTATTAAAATTTTGTAATATTATCAATTTTTAATGTGATCTTAGTATAATTGATTGTAGAGAAATAAAAACGTATCTAGCTATACATTGTCTCTTTATTCACTGTACTGAATTCTCACTATTCTTTTGCAAATAATTAAAAAATGTCAGTTTTTTAATTATATTAGGATTATATAGCAAATGGACGATATAGTGTTGACATGAAGATATTTAATAATTATTATAAGTTGCATTTACTTTTGTCATATTTTTAAAACACATCTTATATAGTTTATCATTACATAATCTTATTTACCTAGATATGAATAACATAAAACGGATGATCAGACTAAGATTATACAATATAAATTAAGATAAGGGGTAAGAAAGAAAGAAAATAAATTAAACAACGATATTTGTATAAGACCTATCCTCAATATATCGTATGTCGGATGTATATATATTGCATTGTCATATAAAATTTTCACAAGTTAAATGGCGATGTCGCAACTGACAAACTCATCTTTTACAATTTACGACTAATGACAAGAGTCGACTTTATTATTATTATTATAGTTACGACTTTATTATTACGCTTACTTAATTTGCTTCGCGAATATTGCTGTTGGCATCTCTTATTCGTAAAAGTAATCTAATTCATGTATGTAGTCCAAATTAATAATAAATTAGAATATAGTATTAAAATTACATTACTGATGCTCAGTGTATATCGCAATTTGTAGAACAGCTGTCATATTGAAATTCGATGAAAGAGCGACAATACGACTTATTGAAGAACGGACTTAAGCAAAAATATTTTCTTATTAACTAGAAATTTTTATTTCATAGTTCTTTCGATATAATATCATGACGTTTATGTCAATACAATTATTTTCTCGCGCAGAAAACTTAGAGAATATATCACGCAAGTCTAAACCGATAATATATCGTTCATCACAATATGCAAACGATCTTGATTAAACAAATGTTGTGTATAATTCAAGTGTATAATTCAAGTTAATTTAAAAAATTAATCACTTTTTTTACAAGAATGTTTTTTGTAATATGCCATAATATATGTGCCGCTTATTATAATATGAAATTAAATCACAAGTTTATCGCTTGAGCGCTGCTCTTTTCAACGATTATTACATTGCATAAAAAGTTTTAATTAACAATTTACTTGCTACTCGTTTATTTGATTTTCATGATTGTACAAAAATAAAAGTTTAATTGATCAACTTATTAACGAATTCGGTAATAGCACACGCAAAACTTAATATAGTATCACTATATTAGTCTACGTAAAAAAAAGAAGTAGAAGAATGTCATGTGAACTCCAGATTCACGCAAAGTAAGCGGTAGCCAAAGTGTGACATACGTTATTTTGTACTTTCATAAATAACGTAATCGTCCGTGTACTTTTGACATAAATGATGATAATGGAGGATCTTACATTAAGTGAGAATCTATGACTAAATGCATTCTCAGCAATAAAAAAAGGATATATATATTTTTTGTGTTTTTTCTTCCGGTCGTCTTAGGTGGGAGATGAGTCCTGTGAGATGAGATCCAACTTGACGACGCCGGTCGCGAAGATAGGAACGTCCGTTAATCTGAAATAAAAATTAAAAGTAAGACCGGGAACGAGTGTATGAAGACGCGAGGTGCGTCATTCAGATGGGTATCGTAACGAAATATCGCGAAATGGAAATATTGCGTATTACGCAAGAACTGAGAGAAAGACAAATAAATACACGTGTGCCGTATAATGAGTCACCGCGCATAAAGATAGCCGGCGCCGATAGAGAAAGTAAGACGCAATAACGCGCGAGCGCGCGCTTGTTTACTTTTTGCGATAATTCGGAATGGAATGACAGGGCCATCTGATTTAACATGCGAATTTGAACGTCGATTTAACATGCGAACGTCGAAGAAGCTAAATCGACGGGAACGAGCGCGACCAAATGCGAACATTTTGATTTTTCCATTGTTATCTACCTGTCTGAATACACAATTTCTGTATGTACATATCTAAAAACAGATAAAATATTGTCAAACGATCGAAAATAATTTCTGCTACGTTAACAAATCTTAATTTAATCAGAAAAGAAAATTACACATTATCTGTTCTAAAGGCTGTGAGTATAATCGAGATACTTGCGTTTAAGATATATATGCGAGTTCAAGATAAATTTAAGATGATCAACTAACTTCACGCATAACAAGTCCCAGTGTAAAGTTCTCGAATTTCATCGCGAGATGAAGATAAAGTCGTGTCTTTCTCGCTCGGGAATAAGAGCGCATGAGATAAGAAAATGGATTGATCGTGTTTTTCTGATTTTTTCATTGTTATCTATCTTTTTGAATGTACAATGGAATGTATTTAACTCTCTAATTATTATGGAGGATCTTTACAAGCCTGATATTCAGTAAAATGTTTCGTAAATATATTCTTTCGTAATAAAATGCAAACGTCGCAATTTAAATTTTAAAAGTTTGAATAAATATTTAGATATAACGAGACATAAACTGATTTTTATATTGGGATATCTTAAAACTTTACGCGTCGATTTGTATTACAAAAAAATAGCACAATTAAAAATTGATAAAATACTGCAAAATGATTAAAAATAACTTCTGCCAAATTAACAAATTTTAATTAATCGGAGATGAAAATTACAAATTCTTTGTCATTTTTATATCATCTTAAAGATTGCTATATATGAACACGATCGAGATACTCGCATTCAAGATACCTGCATTTCACTTCCAGATAAAAATGCAAGATGATATCAACTTTAACGGCCTTCTGAGCGCAAAGTGCGTTCGGATCTCGTTGCGAAAGGAAGGTAAAGAAATCGCGTCGTCCTCGATCGGAGATAAAAGCAATTACGAATTGATTTATACATTTCGGATTGTGCATTAATAATATATCGAGCACGAGCATTCGAGAGGAATCGAATTCGGCGCGAGGTCTCACCTCTACACCTTGTCCTTGCTCGTCTGCCTTTTGTTGTGCTCGGTATTCATCAGCTTGGTGAGAATCTTTCTGGAATGGCCGCTCGGGTCGAAGTGATTCGTGTGCGCTACGGCCTCGCGTTTGCTCCTCTGCTTGCCGCCGTGAGCGGTGAAAATATGCTTGTCGTAGTCGTAGTTAAAGTGCTCGTACTCGTCGACGTGCGCCTCGGACATAGTTCACGAGATTTGATTTCTCGGGGACGCTTGTGGAAAGGAAGTCGCGACGCGACGAAAATTGCACGAAAATAATACGCTCGTATAACAGCTCTCAACCGGGAGGATCGATTGGATACTGGTCGCGCGGCGTACGTCGACTCGGGTTTATATATGGCGACCCGATTGCGCGAGCCGCACTGCGCACTTCGCGCGTCGCTGTGCCAGGCCCGGTTTTTTCATCCCGGCGATGATCCCTCGACGATGGCCCGGTGCAAATTTAATACGTAATATTGTACTTTCGTTAATTTCGTGTGGAAAAAAAAAGGAAGATAGAAACGTATGCCTTGCCTTGCACAAGTTTGCCCAACTGCGTAGTATCTGCACGTCGAGACGTGTACTATAGCGTTCACGACACCGATAACGTAGTTATCGAAAAATTTCATTTCGACCTGACTTTTTCGCAAAATTATGCAATTCCTGCGGACTCTGATTATCCGTATCAATCGCGACAAGAAAAATAAACAAATCGCGAGAAGCAAACAAAGTTCGTGGCGTAATGTTACGACAATATTACGTATATCGTGGAAATGTCAGTAAGAATTTTCTAAATTTTTATTTTCAGGATTCCTTATAAGGAATGAACATTTTCAAGAGTAAAAGTAGTCAGCAGGTGAAATTTACTTGGTAGCAAAGTAAGGATTTGCAAGGACATGCGCCGTATCGTTGTTCGGAAGCATCGTTGAACGTATGTATTTAGCTTTAATTTAATTTTTCAGAAATTTTAAAGGGGACTACTCCAAATCTCTATAAACTCAATTGGCGACTAACTTATTAAGTAGTATCTATTTGTTTAATCATTTTGTTAACATGGATAGCGGATTATTTATATAAAAAAAATTGTATACCTAGAAGTTTATATGTTTGTCTAATGTTACTTACAATCACTCTACCGGTTGAATTAATCAATTGCGATATTGACTAAAATCAGTTTCAATCTTAATTTATTTCGTGTATATTCTATTACGCCGACATATCAATACGAGTCAGATAATTTCTACATATAGATGTTGTTATCTGGACGCGACGCGGATATGAAAAATTTAGATAAAATAATTTAACATAACGTTGTCGAGTTAAACATGATCGAGTGTTCAGAAATAGCGAAGTATAATTTAATGTTATCGTGAGACCTTCTATAGTTCTCTTTGTACACGAGTTGTTCGCTTCTGTCGCACCTAGTAGTCATTACGTGACTAATCTATACGATCGGAGGCGACCTAGAAAATTCCAACACGTAAGCCCATCCGATGTCCAAGTGCATTGCCTTCCGCGAGTTCTATAGAGCGTGTATTTCCAACGCCGCAATGATCGCACAACGGCGCGCTGGCTTTAGCAGAGCATCTTTGCTTTCCGAAGGTAGCTTATACATTTAAAGCGATATATTTCATTTTATCTCGTTAGGCATTCGAAGAAACATTGAGGAATCGCGCAAACGTGCCTTGCGTCAAGTGAAAAATTTGAGAATGAAAGAGATAGAAAGGAATAAGATAAAAGATAAAAGCTAAAAGAAAAAGATAAAAGGGGATATTAAATAAATTGTAACTTATAATAAATTATTATACACTGTTAAATACTAAAGAATCAAATTTAAACCAATTTTGAGTTAAATAAAAAAATAGATAATTTTTTAATCATGTCATGTGTTTCGAAATTATTATTTTAATACAAAATATGTAAATTAACATATTATTTAATTTCATTATTTTAATTAAATTATCGTCATATTAAATAGGAGTGGCGACCTAAGGAATGGTTAAAAATGACTCGAATCAAGTATAATTTGACATTTTGAATTTTAACAGTGTAGCTAAAAATTCACACATGCAAGAAAAATATTATTAGACATAAAAGATCCAGCTCGACCGTATCAATCGCGTATATATCTTCTCTTTGTTTAAGCTGAAAGGAAACGGGTTAGCTGTACGAGTATTTAAGAAGTCAACGTGTACATACATTGCGCCGGCAAGAAAGGCGCTTGTTAGGTCGTATTCTAATCATTTGCGCGTAAGACGTGACAATCCACGTTGCGGAGGTGCGGCAAGACGTTCGTATCGGGAACGTAAACAACACGAAGAAATATTTTGTTGTTACATTCACCGAGCGGTTTGTGGATATCACCGTGAACGGTGCTGTTGCGGAGGAAAGCTGATAACACGCATTAACACACACGTAATTGAACGAGCTTATTTTTACGTCGTACGATGTCGACGCGGAGCGAAGTTATCGAAGCGTGAAGGAGAAATGGCGTTACGCGAAATTTTTAGATTAAACAATTTCATATTTTTCAGTCATCTCATTCCTGATCGCGCGATCGCAATAACGTGGCCCATAACTTTACAGCTGAATTTCATTCAGTAAATATTTACGAGGTTTTTCCCTTTGACGTTTGGCGAGCTGGGAACGATCGTTAAGAAATACCGTCGCAATAGGCACGGTAAAATTGATGAACAACATACTCCTGCGATATCGTATTCCAACATTTGCTATTCGCGTGAAAATTTGACACGTTTGCAGAGCCGGCAATTCCGCGGCCGCGTGTTTTCGCAGTGACGGGACATGTAATATTTATTCAAGCGGATATCATCACCGATTAATTAACTATACAAAAACAGATGTTTTATATATTCAAATGTTTATATTCGATTTCTCATCCGATATTGCTCATATAATGCGTCGTTCCTCAGGTGTCCTATAATTGGATGTCGCTCCTGCGAATCCGGCGCGGTCGTTTGAATATTCAAAACATTGAATTTCTGCCTCGTTTACGACGCAGTTTCATTTTCAAGGCCGAGCATTGATACGAACGACGGATTATCTCAGCTAGCTGCGAAATACGTGCACGTTCTCATACGCGCTCCTTCCCGTCGACACAAGGCGATGTTTAATTATAGCTCGTAGAATGCGCTATCTCTCTGCTAAGTCAGCCGAGATGACAAAGTCCGGCCACGGCTCCTGCTTTCTTTCTCTTTCTCACTTTCGGCGTTTCTGAAAATGCCACGCGAAAGAAATCGAGTCGATCGAATTCGAAGGCAACGATCGGACGCGGATATGCGTAATGCCGTTAATCCTGATATTTAGCATTAAGTCGGCCCCCGGTTTGCTCTTGAACTGGCTACTAGCCGAGATTGCCGAGGATACTCCTGAATGGCTTCGGGAACAGGTTTCTTCCGAGCTGTAGTAGGGGAATCGCTAATGCAATGCCTTATATTTGCTCTCGAAGCGCCGCCTCGGCATTGCAGAGAGCTCCGTGACCTCAGAAGTCAGAAGATGAGAGGAAGAAGGGACGCAGTGACGTATCAAGAATACGAGAAATAATTTCTTTCTAGCGTCGTCGTGACATATTATTATAATTCGTTTTTATTGAATAAGAAGATTGTTGAAACAAAAATTATAATAGAAAAATTCGTTGGACAATTTCGCGGTAGAGACTAGACCGGGACGTGCGACAATGAAAATTGAAACGTCCGGTACATGATACGGAGTGGTTTGAAACGGGAAATAAATCGCGGTATTGCGGTATCAAGGCTCTATACCTATAAAAAGCATAGCAAGGCTAGAAGATTTCAATAACTTCAATCACGTCCGCGCGGAACGTCGAACAGCGCTGACAATGAGAATTCGAATCAAATATGTATATCAGTTGCACGAATGGAAAAGAATTTGTCAGTTTTCAAGAATTTGCATTGTTGTCTTGTTTTGCATGCGTAAATATCACAAAGACTTAGTGGAAGAATTTATAATAAATTGAAGATAACGCGAATGTCGTCGGAGGGAAGAGCGATACAAGGATAAGATGCGATCGGTAAGCGAAAAGGTGTAAAAGTTGTATTGAACAATAATATTGACGAATCAATTTCTCAAACATGAACGTCTCAATGGTAATGATAACGAGACCGATCGCGTACATCGTTGTTATGGTAATCACAGGAAAACGGTTCGACGCTGCTTGAACAAAGTCGATTATTCTTTGCGGAAGATTTGTGCCACATGATAGCTGGATCGACGAGGTGATTCACGCACATGAATCAATCGATTCCATAAACGTCGCCGCCCTTGCGGTAATCGGCATTCGCGAAAATCGTGGAATTCTCGTATAGCACGACGCAGGCTACGCTGCCACGGACCCTGTAGCGTTCCACAGTGTGTCCTAAATATTTCAGACCGTCGACCACCTGCTTAGGTAGTCCATATTCGTAAAACAGCTTTGGCGGAAACAGCTGATGGTGTATTCTAGCTGAATCCACCGCTTCCTTGACTGTCTGTCCCATCCAAAGTATCTTCGCTGTCACCTGAAAGGAAATAAGTTTTATTTGTGAGATATTCCGTTTATTAATTTTGGCTTAATACGAGATATTCAGTAGTAAAGCTAGAAAGTCCAGAAAATATTCTCTTAACTTTTTTTCTCTTTCCTCTTACCATATATAACTATTCTGTTCTATTATGTATTATGAAGTTCATCAACTAACTTGTTTTTAAAAAAGATGTTATAAACAGGCAAAATATGACGAAATGGTAGTATCGTGAATTTAAAGCGAGAAGAAGTGGTATTTATAACGAAGAAAGGAATAGAAAACCATTTCATGGTTGTTACTAATAAATTCATTCCAAAAATTGAAGAAAAATTCACGCTGATAGGCATTTAATGATCGTTTAATGAACTTCACGAACAATAAAGCAGACTAATTAAGAAAGAATAGAATAATTAAAAGCCGGCGAAAGATTCTTATGACGTCGGAATTAAAAAATAGTTTTAAGGCTCACCAAGTGCATTACGATAACTATGTTAAAAAATAATGTTTTAAAAATGTTATAAATCAATTTCAAAATAAGAATGCTTTAAATATATTTTTTGGACTTTGCATTTTTATTTTCTGAATATAACTTGAAACTTGAACGAACTACTAGATATTTAAAAAGTTACTGACTTGTGACACTGCCGTTGTAATTCGCGTGCCACCGGCAGCACCCATGATCATTTTGACATCACCGTGCCGATCGAGCAGAACAGATGGTACCATCGAGGACAATGGTTGTTTTTTAGGTGCGATATAATTGTTGGGGCTTGGTGGCATACCGAAGTAGTTGAACCGCGACGGTATGCTGAAATCGTCCATGCCATTGTTTAACAAAATGCCGGTTCTCCTGCTGACTATTCCGCTTCCAAAGCTGCAAAATCGTTAGACGGACACAAAGGATACAAAGGATATTTTAACGATTCGAAAATTTTAAATGAAAGCCCTCTTACTAAAAATTGATGGTGCTGGTAACCGATACCGCATCGCCATTCGGGGCCAACACCGACACGTGCGCGGTACCATGATCTTCGACATTAGCATAAGTAGGAGAACCATAGTGCCGTGGATCCTGCCACGTTTTCGTATCGTCTATTTTCTCTCGTATCGCCCGCGCGAAGCTCTTAGACGTCAGATTTCTGGTTATCTTAAAAATGTTTAAAATATTGCAATTATTGATTGGAACAAATCAGCAAAGTTCAAAAAGAAGAGGGATTTGGCGTATTTACCTCGGTCATATCGACAAAAGTTCCGTCGCCCAAATTTGTTCTTAACGCAAACGCATATTTAAACGTTTCTATCATTCGGTGATATGTCAGAATGGTCGCGTTAAAGTCGGCTATGCTAGCCGGCGTGAACCCGTAATCGTCGAAGACATTGAGAATAAACGAGAGAAGAGTTCCGCTACCGGGTAATCCTGTAGTCACGAGTTTTTTCCCGCCCGAAAGATTCGTCTGTATCGGTTGATCCCACGAAACTCTGAGCGAAAATAAAAGAATATACATGGATACAAAAGGATAAATAATTACTCATACAGCAACAATTGTTACAAAAAGCTGTTAGAAAGTTTTAAAATCAATTTTTTATTTTATGTGCAACAATTCTAAAAGAATTCTACAATATGTCATATGAAATGTTGCAACAAAAATATTTTTAAAATCTTTCACACACACAAAGATTTATTAAAGTCTTTCAGTTAAGATATTCCTAAAATCTTTCACATGCAACTTTGAAAACATAATGTGAGTATTACGAAAAATGTTTGTGAAATAATTTTGAAAACTGTTAGTAATTTTTTAATATAATGATAATATATGCATTTGTGTATGATAAATCACACAAATATTCGGCGGTATGTATACTACTGTTAAAATTTATTTATTATTTTATTTGAAATTTCTTTCTATAAATTAATAAAATGAAAAATATACATATTTGTATGTATACAAAGATTCTCTTTAATAAAACTAATAAGTAACAAGTAAAAAATGGATTTTAAGAGTACAATGCGGTTAATTGTAAATTAACGTTATAACAATTTTTAATTATTAATAAAATATATAATTATAAATTGGACGTTTCGGACGTTTCATCTACTTTGAAGCTATCGTCAGCGATGCGGTAACAGTTAAATCATAATAATCTCATGTTCTGTGGTAAACAATAGGTGAATAATTCAAGGTTGGGTGATTTAAAAATAGTGTAATTTTTCCTAAAAAAATTCAAGTAGAATTTGGCTAATGATCATAATTTGTAATATGATCAAAACAAAAAAGGACTTTGAACAGCACTTCAAAACTTGAACGATAACTCACGCACTGCTAACCGCATTGTACTTTCAAAGGATATACATGCATACATATATTTTATTTTATTACCTGTACTCTGTAAGATCCTTCATAGTTATGATTCCTCCTTGTTCCTGCAAATCGTCAACGAGAAGTCGTCCGATCGTACCGTTATAAAATTCAGTCGCGTTTTTTTCAGCAATAATCAGTAGCGTTTCACAAAGCGTATGAGGTTTGATAACGGAGCCTGGTTTACGGAATTCATTCGTAACGGGATCCACAAACATTTCTCTGAAAAATTGATGACGAAATGATATTTTATTTGCACGCACCGTTGTGAATATTTCATTGTTTATGCATAATTATTTTACATTTGGCAAGCTCATACCTTAAAGTTGGATCATTATAAATGTTTTTCTTATTATACGCAAGGCCGTCATATTGTACCAATGTCAAGACATAGCCCTTTTCGCAGAGCTTGATGCTCGGTTCAAACAAATCCTTCCATGGCAATCTACCGAATTGTTGATGAGCTTCCCAATAACCGGCCAGTTCACCAGGTACGGCGATCGCTAATGCACCTGCCGATTAAAATCTGTTGGCATTAAATTTTTTTTACGTGAGAAGACGCTTATTTATCAAAAAATTTGTCGAGATTTACCAAAGGAAGACGCATTTGTAGGCTTGCTGTCAAACATTGTGGAATTTGCCGCCAAAGGCGCGCGGTCTCTTGCATTGAGAACAAAGGCCTGGCGCGTGGATCTTTGATAAATTGTCATCAAGAATCCACCGCCGAGGCCTAGACTCTGCATATTCACGAGTCCGTTGCATATTAGTGCAGCCAGCGCAGCATCCACTGCAGATCCGTTGCGCTCTAGGATTGACCTGAAAAGATTCGGCGAATCAAGTACATTTATCGAGTATATCGACTATTCTTGCGGATTAAAAAAATTCACGTTCAAAATTCTTTAACACACATACTTGCCGATAACAGCGCATGGTATTCCGTCCGCGCAAACGGCACCGCGTTTGAAAGTTCTTAACTTACTCCACGACGGTGGCTGGAAGCTTTCTGGATCGGGCGGCACTAGGAATTCATCAGTTCGCGAGTCCGACGTGCTATTACGTGCGTACGCACTCAGACCGATGATTACAGCAATTATCAACGCAGCTACGACGGCACCAATTATAATTACATGCTGCACGCGAAATCGTGATCTGGAAAAAAAATATTGATATATTGATAAAGATAGTACTTGTATCATATCAAAGAGGGTCACTTTCATACGCATAAACAGGAGTTATCATTGTGATAATAATTTTGAAGAACTTTGTTACTTTGCTACAACGCGATGGCATAACGATTTTAATTTATCAATTTATCTCAAATTTTCCAATGTCAAATCGATTTAATCGTTGCCTCTTTCTCGCATCACCTTTCCTCACTATACGCTGTACTTGTTCAGCTGTCGTTGTTGAAACATTAATACATAATAACATAGTAGCTATGTAGTAATATATTAATAGCTGTCTAAGTAATATAATTTAATATTATAATTTAATATTATTGATACCGATCCAATTGCATTGCATTAATAATACATGCACTGGGTTGTCTATCTTGTATAATTTGCAAGTAGAATTTAAGTTTTAAGGTTTTTAAGTAGTAGATAAGAAAACATGATTTGAGTCAAGAAGTAGAGCAGTAGTTTAGATTTATGTTAATTTATTCCTTTAGCTATTTTTCAGCTCTAATATCAAAAGAAAAAAAATACAAAAAAATAATCGATATGCATACGCGTGTATGCCATTTACATGTTGAAATGAAAACATTGTTCAAATACGTAGCGTTAATTATTCCTAGAAATTTAAAACTATTGATATTTTTATATTGAAATTTTTTATATTAATTTTTACAACTAAAAATATATGTTTAGTTTAAATATATACACTCAGATATTTTTTAAATAATAGAGTTGTATAAAAATTTTTTAATAAAAATTTATTTAAGAAAATTTATACAATGACAAACAAAATTTTAAGTTATTTTTAAAATGATTTAATGACAATTTTTTGAATAAAATAATATATCTGTTTTATTATAATTTTATAAGGTTTTGTAACAATACAATAAAATTAATTTTTGATAGTTATATATTTTACAAAATTATAATAAAATATTATATTATGAAAAAGTGAAGCTGTCATTAAGAAAATTAAAAAAATAATTTAAAACTTTCATTTATGCTACTGTACAAATTATGCTATTGTACAAATCGTTTTAAACAAAATAAATATTAATCGAAAACTGATTAATTATAAATCTAAAATAAATATTAAAAATATAATTGGAAGTGATATTTAAACAAAATATACTATACATATATACATAATACAGTGACTTTCTTACGGATACAGTTTCACGGCACGTGTGGCTGATCGCGCGTTCGCCGTGTGCTCGCGATAATTCCGGAACATTTTGTATATTACATGGTACAACTCATTAAAGAATACGCTCGAATCTACTAAGAATTGTTATAGTGCTTAATTAGACAGACCTACTCAGTGTTACTTTATCTATATTAATTTATTAATCTGCGAATAAGAACTGATCATGCTTCAGACGTATGCCGGCATTTCAATGGCCATTCTCGGTACAAGGCGAAATCCGATCGTTTTTGGCTGCCTCTCCACACGCGATCGTGAAACAGCGTTTATAGTAATTGTATTTTCACATATTGTTGTCCGACAAGCTAAATAAATCTTGTGAAAATCTCAAAGGTATGCAGAAATAAATGTATTTCTAATACTATATACGTACTCCCGGACAAAAGTTTCCGGACATCTCAAAATTAACAACTTGTCTGTATTAAGTAAAATAAATCTGTAACTGTAAAAAACTATAAATGTAAAATGTGTAACTATAATCAACGAACAAAAATTCAATTTATTTTAATAAAAATTAATTGAGTACCGTGTTATTCAAACGATCAAATTGAGACTTGTTTTTTTTTGTAAAAAAAAACGGCTACTAAAACGCGTTGTATTAATCGTGGTATCCTTTTTATATTTTTTCAGCCTTTTTAAGGCAATTTTTTAAAATTATGTCCAATGTTTTGTGCACCTGATTAGTTTCCTTACGATCCATTTCATGATAATTCAATAAGCCTTAAACTTATGGTAGCCTTTGCATAATTTTAAAGTCAGTGAAATCAGCGATTATACACTGATTGTCAGTGATAAGTATATTACTGAAAAATTTCAGTACCATATTATCACTGATAATCAGTGTATACAATCGCTGATTGACAGTGAGTTTCACTGAAGTTTCACTGATTCACTTTTAGAGAGTAATTTCTTGTCTCCTTTTTTAACATATGATTTTTGCTTGAATAACACTGTGTGTTAAGTTAATTTTTATTAAAATACATTGAAATTTGTTTTTGTATTCTTAATTATAGTTACATATTTATTTTACTTATAGACAAGTAATTTGAGAGTGTCCGGAAACTCTTGATCGGCAGTGAATATATACATATATATATGTGTGTGTGTGTGTGCGTGTGCGTGTGCGTGTGCGTGTG
>JAJVSH010000240.1:154027-197947 GCA_021460005.1 Tetramorium alpestre
TATAATACTATTTTATATATCTGATATACTATCTGATATACTTTTCGATGAAACTATAAGGTTTAACTTTGCAAATTTTTAAATTTCAATGTGATTTACAAAAGAATTTTTTACTTTTATTTATCGCTATTAAAATGCACATCAAACTGATATTATATAAATATTATTATTATGCAGATTACCATTATCTCTTAGCAATATTTATTCACAAGTTATAAATATTCTTCAAAGTGCTAAATCATTGTTCAAATGCTGAATCATTGTTATTTCTAAGTTCCCAAGAGCGAGATGTCTTTAAACCTTATTACATTAACAACAAGTCGAATCATTGACAATAAATATTCCACTCGAAATTTTTTATAAGGTATAGGAAGTGATTTCAGATTCGAAAGATTAAATTATGCCTTTTAGTTTTTATTTCTATACATAAGAAAATAAAGAATAATTATTTGAAGATTTTAAAGTTCAATATTTTGTTGTTGATAAGTTTTTTCTGCTATCTTTTTTGTATTTAGATATCGCAAATCGGATTATGACTTAAGATAGCGAGTTGAACAAATAAGTTGCTTTATCGAGTATAATCTAAATGAATTGATTCTAATCATTTTATTGACAATTTCACTGAACAAAAAACTTTTTTATTAGACATTGGACCAACATGTCTTGCATTCAAATGAAGAACAAAGTACAAATATCTTTTTTAACCATCGATTAAATTTATTATATTTTTCTATCTGTAATTTAAAGTCTAACGTTTAAATACTTTTTAAGTATATATGACAAGTTTTTGACCTTTATCAGTAACTCTTATTGACCTTACATTTATTTGTTTATTTTTATTTTTTTAATTTATATTTTCTGTTCTTCTCTATGTAGTATATAAATTCCGTTTAAATTAATAACTTTGTATTCTTTATTTTGTGCTCAAGAAGAGTTATTGTCAGTATAATCGAAACATTCACGTTGTTTCTTCAATTATCTGAGAATAAATTATAAATCATTTTCATAATAACCTTCTTACTCGTATTGCGGCGATTAGCCTTTCCATATTGAAACAAATTATTTATTCGTATTTGTGTCTTCTGCTTATTTTAAATCCAATTTTTTTAAAGAAAAAATTAATATTACAAGATAATAAGATATTAACAAGATGTTAAGAAAAATGTAATAAAATTATAGGAAACTTAGGCTCGTTATATGAAATGCAAAAATATAAAGATAAAAATAGTGAAACAATATATGTATATGTATAGATGTTTCAACTTAACTTACAATTAATCTTCTTCAATATATTTTAATTAAAAATTAATTTAATGGGAAAAATATAAGTTAACGTAAGACAAATCAATTAAGATATTATTACTTAAGTCTGTGTACAATAAATAATTAATACATCACCACTTAAATTTATGTATATAATAATGTTTAAAATTAAATTTAAAATATATAAAAATACTTGTGTCACTCTTTGAGAATAAAGATATTAGATATTAATTTTAATATACACTGTTAAACTCGTAGTGTCAAATTATACTCAATTTGAGTAATTTTTAACTATTCCATAGGTCGCCACTGCTTCTATTCAATATTTCATTAATTTTGACTAAAAGGAAGGTAAAATTTCGACCAACATGGAAGTTAAATTAAATAAATTAACAACATTATTGAGTAAAACTTACTCAATATGTCGCTAATTTTCTTATTGTTTTAGTCCGAATATTGAGTAGGAGCAGTGGCAACCCATAGGAGTTTACAGTGTATCCTTTTTTTTTTTGCTCATAGTAGAATTCCTTTACCTTTCTATTTTTGTAATAAAGTTTTCTTGCACGAGAGATTCTTTATTGCCAATTGATTTCTATCATATCATCAATGACGGATCAAAACTGCTGAGAATAAAAATCTTATTCGTTCTATGTCTCAGCAATTTAAAGTTCTGAAGTTTTTTTTGTACAATAGCTGCGTACACGCAGTGTGACTACGTGATAACGAAACAAATGGCATGATAAGAGTCGGTTCCCACCCCCATAGGCGCTGCTAATTTAAGAACTTCAGGAAAATAAACGTTAGCTACTTTCGCTTTTCTAATTGAAGCTGAAGTTTCAACTTTACTTTCCCAGGTGAAATTGAAATATAATATCTGAACTCCTTCCACTGACAAAGAAAAGACTATGTTACAGGCGACCGAGTTCCATAGTTACACTGTAAAACTCGTAGTGTCATATTAGAATCAAATTGAGTCATTTTTAATTATTTCATAGATCGCCACTGCTCAATATTTAATTAATTTTGACTAAAAGGAAGGTAAAATTTTGACTAACAGAAGTTAAATTAAATAAATTAAGTCCAATTTTAGTCAAAATTTACCTTCCTTATAGTCAAAATTAATTAAATATTGAGTAGGAGCAGTGACAACCCCATAGGAGTTTACAGTGTACGATAGCGGATGCATGCTGTCACTCACTTATCTATTTTAAATCTCTCGAGTACTCGTTTCGATCTATCGTGCGAAGAGTGCGAACCAAGGAGCCAGGCCGTCCCGATATCCTCTAAATCGAGGAATTGACTCCTCTCATAGCCAGTGCATCGACGCGCATCGTCGGCGCTGGTGTATACAGAACTCGTACTAGACGAGGCCGAGGACGTTCTCATGGTTTTTCTCTGTGAAAACTCCGCTTGTTAGTACAATAAATAGAGTCGCGCCTGTACTTCGTGCTCGATTAATTCGCCTCACTTACTTGGACAACATACCGTCCGTTCTTCACCATCTACAACCGTATTTCTTCGTATACCTCTCGGCCGGCGCGCGTTAATAAATTCCACGCCATGTCGGCGTCGCTGGCTACATTCTGTGCAACATGGAGCACTATTGCAAGTACAAAGAGTAATGTCGAGTTCAATTCTTGACACGAGTTGAAGAACGCACACGTGAGTGAGAAAAGTCATTCTTCAAGGTGACAATTATCGGGCATATTGTCGACAGGAACATAAAATTACACTGATAACAAGATAATGATTGCACACGACTAAATCGTAAAAAAGTAGTTGCACTTAGATGTCAAAGAAGCATGCCTATTACGTGTTTTCTAATACGTTTTAACCGGAGCAGAACTGCGAAATGTAGTGGCAGATGTATCAGCTGAGCAAGCAGGATCGATGCGAGCCTGCGCAACGACCGCGTCCGCACAAGACAGGTCTGTAGCCACACGATAGACGAAATGTCTTGTGTGTGCGAATCAACTATCAAAACAAACGAAATTGAAGTTTCACACGAAGGACATAGATATAATCTCTGCGAAAATCTTTGAAAAATCTACGACAAGCATGCAATATATTCATACCTCCGTTCCTCCTCTGATTCGAAAGTGCACGTTAAAGTGTTTTTCTCTGTCATCTTTCTAAAAACGAAACCTATGAAACTCCAGAACGCGAATGTTCTACGCGTTTAATGCTCGACCGCTCTTTCCGCTCAGCCGCGCGTGCGAGTGCGTTTTCCAGCAAATTCTCCACCGATGTTTAGGTTTAATCGAATCAATGAGCTGTCTTGCACTCCCGGATAAACGCACTGAGATTTTTTTTTTATGAGGCCGTTAAGCGCGAAAAAATTTGCGAACGATGCTAAACTGCCGCGGGAAATGCAACGGATGCGATTTATTCATGAAGAATGAAAGCCGAGGCTGAAGGATCGCTCGTTGCGCGGTGATGCGCACGTGCTCTACCGGCGAGTGTACGCTGCGATGTGGTAAGGACCGCGTGAGGAGATACTTGAGGAAACACGTTTTGGAAACAGGATCGACGAAGAGGATGAAGTCATGTCCATCTTTATTTAAATTCCAAACACTGTGAGCGGTCGAACGTCAGAAACGAGATTCCAGAACTGGTTCGGCATATGCGTCACACATTGTTACGAGCGCACGCGTTAGAAAGAAATAGAATCCACACTGTTTATCCCTCTGGCAAAGGTAAAACAAACGTCGTATGAGATTCAACGAAATTACGACAGCGTCCAGTTATTTTTTTTTTATTTGCTAACTATTTATACACTCAGACATCGTTTATGTCGGAACTCTTTGTAATGTTAACATTGATACAACACTCACACCCGACAAAGTTCCTGAAATTTTATCATTGACAACGATAAAACAGCAACTAGCCGAGCCGCGCTCGTCTAACCGACGAGATCTCGGTCACGAGCTCAGCTGCTCATAAATAAGCGATTCTGGTAAATCGCGAGATCGCGCATGGACGTCATAACGCGTTGTTACGCGTGGAAACGATCAAGTCTCGTGCGATAATAAAGTGTTGCTATAACAGTGTATATGTATATTTAGCAACAATATTATATAAATTATATATCATAGACACTGATACAGAAGATGATCCGTATTCACGCCGCGTTAAGCATGCATTCTTTATTAATTTTTTCATTACAGCCATCAACTTATAAATTATATATATTTATCATATATATTAATATTACCCCTAAATATTATATGTATATCGGTGGAATCATGTATAAATTAAGTGTACACACAGAAAAGTGTATCATTCTACAGACGAGAAAAGCAATTATTTATTTTATTTTGTTTAAGTAATAGTTTTCTTCAGCAAAGAAAATTTTCTTAATAATAGTTTAAGATATATTCGTCACAAATCCAGAATATGTTTTAAGTAAATGTGATGACTTTATCATAGACTTACGGATATATAAACTTACCAAATATACTTACAATTAGAACAAGTATATTTACTCGTAGGTAGTATATATTTTTCTGTGTGTATACGCTTGGAATGAGAGAGTCTAGCTTGTATTAATCGTAAAATACGCGAATACGGACCGACTCTTGCACGCTTCTAACAATCTCTCATCAAAACGAAAACATTCTTGTTACAATCACATCGTCAAACGTCCAGCGAGAACGTCGAAGATATCTGTATACATAGATTTGTACGCACATATATGCCCTAAGCAGTTTCTTTTGGATCAATTCCAACGGCTACTTACATTATCAGCTAATTGTATCTTTATCTATGTTGCTAGTTATCGCGTAGACGTCAGTCGCAAATGAATCATGGAATTCACGTCTACTATTGCAACTACCGAGCGAAACTTGACATTTATAAACACAAACCTGTATTTTTTTTAGAGATATACGGACTATTCGAGTACGGATTGAATTGAATCGTGACATTCGGTTTGATTCGAATTTAAACTTTTATGATTCGAATCTAAACTATTCGATAATTCTGAATCTAGATTCAAATTGAAATCATATGCAAATATTGTCAATCTTTTAAAATTATATTTTACATTAATAAGTAAAAAAATATATAATCATGTTAATAAATGCATTCATATTATTTTTCCACATCAAAATATTTTCTTATTATTTATGTATTAAAATTCAATCTAATATTAAGTAAAAAATTATATATTAACGATTTAATTTATTATAATTCGATTCGGTTCGATTCGAATATAATTTTGTTGATTTGGTTCGATTCAATATCAAAAATGTTCAATTCGTACAACTCTACACTTAAAAAAATTTTTTTTTATCTTTAAATTGTATACTCGGCGTTTGATGATCTTAACGCTCGAACATTCCTCAGAGTTCACATGTTTGATTCCGTTGTTGCCATTTCCTGTCAAAAGAACTTTCTCGGGTGTCCGACTTCCATCTATTGTTCTCCGCTCTTGTACGAGTCTCTATGACTTACTTTAGAAAATTAAAGATAATTGGACCGGAACTTTCGTAGATAACGAGTTTTTGCGAATTCATTGCTGACGCAAACTTTTTTATTGGGATTTTGATTGGAAACGATCATTGATTAATTCTTCGGGACGAGCAAACAAATTTCTCGAAATCGAGTTTGCCGACGGTATATTAATTTCTTCTTCAGTTCTTCGGTTTTTGTTGCAAAAAGTGGTCTCATGTTATTATCGCGTCATGTAACGTTGCAGAGTAAAAGTACAAAAATATAATTTCAGGATATGTCGATATATATATTAACGTCGAGCATAAAGATCTGCAAAGATCAAATTCATATTTTCTTCAAACTTTTTACAATGCGTTAAGACACGTAACGAGATCAGCCTACGAAATGTATGTTCTTGGACAAATTATTTGTCGAATTTATCTCCTCCTTGCTCTTGTATCGCAAACACGAGTATTATTATGTAAATGTAAGTTATCAAAGTAATTCTTTGCTGCAATTCACCGGCTAATTTTATTTTCGCGAATTCACGAAGTAAGCACGTCACAATTGAATGCTCACTTATTTAGAAACTTCTTGTGAACGCCATGTGTATCAGTGTCGCTTAAATAGACGCTGTGAAATTTCATTTCATTCGTGACACACACACACACACACACACACACACACACACACACACACACACACACACGCGCGCGCGCGCGCGCGCGCGCGAATGAATTATCCAAAAGAAAATACATTTAAGAGAGTAGGCCTAAGAGGAGGGAGTTAGAAGTGGCCTCAGCTGCGCAGCCTCCTCGCGGTCTTCAGAAACGTCGGGTTCGGCATTGCTGCTTCTTGACTTTCGTCTCTTTTGAGGTCTTGTTTGCGGATCCTCCTTCAATCTCTCAACATTGTCATCTTCATCGTTCCTCTCTGCCTTGGTTTCGATTTCTTCGACACTGCTCCAACTGCTCTCGCTCTCGCTGAACTCTCTTTTCTTCATGCTACCATTCACCCTTTCCTTTTCTCTTTCACTCTGTTCACCAGTCTCCTGCATTCGAGTAATTAATTGTAAATAAAAGTAAATTGTAAATTTAAAGCGAGAATTAAATTATAAATTGAATTATATATTGAAGTGTGGAAAGAGAAAATTATTCCATTCTTAAAGGTTAAAGCTATTGTTTCATGTCGACAATCGTTAAGAGAGAAAGATTCATTATACTTTGAGTTGAAAAATTCAATTTTTTTCCTCCGACATTTTTTTTAAGGGCCGGTTTTTCCAATTTCTTGGTAAGCTAACTAACAGTTAAATCATCATAATCTGTTTTTGTTTTATCTTTAAATTAGACCAGTTCAGACGTATTATTAATTAATTTAATTATTAATTAATTTAGAAGTTGGAAAAACTGGCCCTTAATAGATAGGATATATCAAAATTGGCGATAAATATTTTAATGACAAATTCTTCGTAATATTTTAAGAAAGTTTAAATACGAAAATGCCAAGGCTATAATAGTTTTCAAATGGGAAAGATTTAAAAATTACAAATGACATAGCCAAGATTTCGCGCGCTCAGGGTTGGAGCAAAATGGCTAGTGACAAAGGTGCTTTTATAAATTGAATATTTTTGACAATGATAAAATTATTGAAAAAATATTCAAGGATTTTGTTAAGACTCTATTTCTGTTTATCTGAAATGAATTATAAAAACAGACATTAAAATGTTTTTATTTAATAGTTTAATGTATTGATATTGATATGTGTCAGCTGTAATATTTATTTGGTTATGTATGTGAAATAAAAAATATTTTTTCGATCGATTTACGGCGAAGACTTATCATATGATCCAAATAAATATGATAGCTCATCTATCAATATCAATATATTAAACTATTTAATAAAAACATTTTAATATCTGTTTTCTATAATTCAGATCAACAGAAATAGAATCTTAACAAAACTCTTGAATATTTTTTCAATAATTTTATTATTGTCAAAGGTATTTGGTTCATAGAAGTACCTTTGTCACTGGTCATTTTGCTCCATTTCTGAGCGCGCGGAATCTTATCCCTGTCATTCGTAATTTTTAAACTTTTTCCATTTGAAAACTATTATGGCCTCAGCATTTTCGTATTTGAACTTTCAGCTTAAAATGTTACAAAGAATTTGTCATTAAAATACTTATCGCCAATTTTGGTACATCCTGTATAAAAGTAGAATGTCTTCTACTAAATAATTATATGCATGTATAATATATGTATATATGTATAATATTATTTATTCCCTATAAGATAATTATAAAATATTGTATAGAATTTTGAATCCACTTTATCTTTTTACCATGGCGAGAGATTTAAGCAGCGTAGTTGTTGTCGTGGCCGTAGTTGTATCCGTGGTATCGCTGCTCTCGCTGTTATTGTTTGGCTTGATCACAGTCGACAGTGCGCCTTCTTCTAAATTTTTGCCGCGTACAAGTCGCGTACGTGACGACCAGCCATCCGAGTTCTTCGCCGTACCCTTGCCGCACTTTGGTGCCACGCCGGTAGTCCATACGCTCGCGTCGCTGCTCCCCGTGCTGCTCTCGCTTCCGGTGCTGCAGTGTCGCCAGCGACGTTCTATGCATGTGCGATAAACGAGGGAGCTTTCTTAAATAAGGTCAAACGCTAATCCAGTTGTAAGTAACTCAGTTATTTGAACGATCTATTCATTTGCAAATCTCCATATGAAGCTAACGGCGAACACGTTCAACGATGTTGAAAGCTTACTTAATTTCTTTTTGCTTATAGAGATGATGTTATGCAACTGCGAGATTTTATATGAAAGAAAAAGAAAGAATATCCGCGTCGAAAATGTGAGCTAGAGGCATGCGAATTTTCATGAGTTTCGATTTTATTTTAAAATTACAAATGCAAAGCACTACAAATGTGACGTACTTTCGCACGGTGGTGGATTAGTATTCGAATTGAGGGATTTTCTCAGTAGGGGACTGCCTCCGTCTTGGCTCTCCTCGCTGTACGCGCGCGTTATGAGGATCCTCGGGCTTCTCTTCGGGGTCTCGCACATAGTTGTGGAGCATCCCGCGCCTAAATCCGCCCCGATAAAGTCGCTTCGATAATGGGGACCCATCAGACTGGCGGCACTCGCGCTCGCCCTCATCAATTTGCTCTGCTCACCTTAGCGCGCCACGATGAAAGGACATGACGCTCATATCAGTGTCGAAACAATTTATCCATATCAAGGATCAAGAGGATTCTCGATTCATTTCATTAAAGCTCTTTTTTTTCCTTTTTTATAAAGATATTTGCGTAAAAATGCAGGAAACTATGTCGATTACAAAATAACAATAAAAACTAAGGAACTATTTGAATACGGAAGCACGGATTGTATCTCAATAAAACGGTATCAGCAACAGGGATCGTGTACCTGATTCCGTGGTCGGCACTCTGAGAGTATTACACGAGACGGCGGGTTGCAATCTGCCGCGCGGGAAACCCAGATTATTACTTTCAAAACTACCCCCAGCCCTGCACGAGCCGAGAGCTAATAACGCCTCGCTGAGCCTTCGCTGGAGTGGCGGGAACGGGAAGAAGGAAGTGTTTCCGCTGCCGGAAGGTCTCCTGGAGCCCGCGACGCTCGGCGTTCTCGCCTGTATCTCCTGGAACGAGCGACTTACAGGTATTTTCGCGCCACCATATACGTAATGGAACATAAGAGCAATAATAACCGTAAACTGCGAAAATTACAATTGTACCCTTCGCGTCGCTCGAGCGTTTCTTTCACGAGCGCGTTCGTTCTTGCGTTTCGTACCTGCTGCAGTTCCGACTTGGTTGCCTTTTTCCGCCAGTAGTTCCGGACGGATCGTCGTAGGGTCTGCGATTTCAGGCCGTAGAGGAGGCCGTTGATGGGCGGTGAGCACGCGAGGAGGAGAGACGCCAGAGAGGCGAGATTAGGATGCGCGTTAACCCGGTGTTGATTACCGGCGCCGCAAGCTTCCCAAAGGATAAATCCACAGTACGGGAAGTAGAGTAGATACAAAGAGCCGACTAGTTGCATCACCTGAAAAATTGTTTGTCGTTCGAGAAACTGAGAGACGAGAATCGACAGCAGCCACTTGATCGTCAGATCGAAGCTATTTATCTTTTACTTGGCGATAAACCAGCGCGCGCCTGGATACATCTGCCAATATATTAAAGTTTAATTAATTATATTCAAGAGTTGGTGGATCGGCGCGTCGAATAGAAATTAAACGGCGGTCCATAATCACGAGACGCTGCGAGCAAGGAAGTTTCGGTATGTACTTGGCCGATGCCTCCCAGCGTGGCGTCTATCGATTTGACTTGCTAACTCCGGGGGCAGAAAATTAAATTACAGATTAGTCTTTAATTACGGGTGCTTTTCATTACCCTGATTAGCTTAAATTAAGTGACTCGACAAAAGCTAAATTGGTTAGACATTCTTGTTAAGGAAGAAGTGATTTTGACCGTGAAGTCATTACGTTAAGGCTCTTGGGTAGTAACTGCAGCCATCTTGAAACGTGACGTCAGAAGCGAGAAATTTGGAGAAATTTTATGGTGACAATTCCTGCAAACCACTAAAAATAAAGAAATATTTCAATAAAAACACACTACAGATCGTTTTAACACACTTGTAAAATGTGCAGAAAACTAAGATTACCAAGGTAATACACAACATCGAAGACACAGTGTCTATCTCTTTTCAGAGTTGTCAAATCACGTGTGTGTTAGTGTGTTTGGTTATGTATGTGACTTGCTCTGTATCATGTTTATTTTAGTACAAAAACATATAGTGTTTTTAAGAATAGTGTTCTGCACATTTTACAAGTGTGCTACAGCGACCCACAGTATATTTTCATCAAAATATCTTTTTATTTTACAGTACGTTGCAATATAATTTTCGTGTAATGTCTCGCTTCTGACATCACGTTTCAAGATGGCTGCAGTTACTATCCAGGAACCTTAAGAGATATCGTGAAGATAATAAAATTTTTTTCTATAATGCAGGATAATTTTTTTAAAAGTCAGTTTGCCGTGTCTAATATATACGATGGTCTACCAAATCGAGCGATATTACATATCGCTCTGAAGTCACGTTGCGAACATATTATATTCTACTTTATTTTGCAAAATAAAGCAGGCAAACGAAAAGAAGTATCGGAGTGTGAGGCCATATTCTGTACCTCTTAACGACAGTTGTCGTTGCGCAGGTATTACATATAGTAGAAAAGCTGTGCAACGATACCGACAACTGTCGTTAAAAGGTGCAGAATATGGCCCCTGGATAATTTAGTTAAAGTTAGAGGATGGTAAAGCAGCCATCCGGCAAGCGGAAGGTCCAGGTTCGCATCCTGGTCTAGTCTCTTCGCCTCGATATTTTTTCTCGCGCAAATCTCTACGTAGCGTGGCAACCTCCCTGAAGGTATACCCTATTTCTTTTTCGATTTTGGAAATTCTATAAAGACGTCTGTACAAACCGTGCTAGCGGCACTGTGAAAACGCGGTGGTCCGCCGGCGGAAGGTGCGGTGACGGTTGGCACAAAAAATGGGTTTCGTTGATGAGTGATGGTCACCTGGGCGCTCAGGGTAACCTCGTAGATTGCGCTGGCGATACGATGCCGATGGTACCGCGCTATACCCAACACGCGTAAATTGCAAACCGTCACAAAGACGGCCGGCAGTCCCAGGCCCAGGATGGCGTAAATGGCGCCGTAGAGCGACGCGGCGGATCCCCAGGTGTCGTTCCCGAAATCCGGGGCACAGCAACCCAATCCTGGGTTATACCTGATCGATGTAGAATATTGAAACAAAGAGAAAAATGGGAGTCAATTTGAGCGCAATCTCGCGATTTTCATGGCATATTCATATTAAGGATGTATCGGAGGCACAATCTTAGACAGAAGTGCATGACATTTGAAATATTTAAATATTTTACTCATAGTAACTAGATGTAAGGCATTCGAACAATAATTGGAATTTTACTCCTAGAAAAGCATTTTTCATATTACAAATATTTTTCCAACATTATTGATTTTTTTTATTTCTGAGTCTATATTTCAACCGTATAAAGTCAAATTTTTTTCAAAATTAATAACATTGCAGCAACACAGTGCAGCAGTGTTGATAAACAAATGTGACTTCAATATAAAAAAAAAGTAGATATGTATCATAAACAATAATTTTGAATATTATTTACTATAAACATTGTTATGCAAAAAAGAAAATTAAATGTGACAACAGTGCATGATTCACGATTTGTACGTTGGCAGCTTTGCACTATACCAAAACAGCGCAAGATTTGATACAAAGTTTGAGATTAGTTCTAAGGCATAAATATATATGTAGCAATAGTTAGGTATAAATTTGCTACGCATGCTCAGCTGATTGCAACGTTGCCACGCTTTTACAAGCCAAGAGGATATATATCGTGCCAATTTTATAATTTATTTCTTTAAAACGATGTAGTGAAGACGATTGAAACTTAGCAGATATTTTTATCTATCCATATATCTAGATGTACAAAAAAAATTAAGAGCATTGGTACTATTTCTTCAACATTTTTTCAGTTCTTTTATTCGTCAAGAAGACCGCCTCTTTCCATAAGAGTACGTATAAAATCAGTGAAAATAAAAATCGTTATAACTCAGCAATCGTTTCGTGGATTCATTAAAAATTGGTACTATTTTGAAAAATAGCTCCGATACATCCTTCAGCGCACGTTCGAAGATAAAAGAAACCGACGGGATTCGGTGAAATGAATTTGCTCTCGTATTGTTACAATCTGTTCTGTTCACTTAACTAATTCGCCGCAAAAGCTTCGCTCCGAATGGGAATTCTTCGCGAGTACGCGTCGCGAGAAGCCGGCGCGGAAATTGTCTCACAGCGCGGGCCTTTGTGCGACGTGAAACAACTTGGTTCAATGAAGAGACAGAATACGCGGAGTAAATTGAATCTCGTTCATTATGCGAGGAAATGCCAGCAATTGCCAGGCAATGTCGTGGAACGTGCGAGCTGCAGAATGCGACGGTGGGTTCATCGGTGTGATGGTTAATGGTAGTATATAACGCGTGTATACAAACCTGTAAGGCGGTACTAGACCCGAGAACGGCGGCAAGCACAGGAGTAGAGCGCCCGTCCAGGAGGCGACCAACCCGACGACCACGCGTCGCGGAGAGACCAGAGCGACGTAGTGCAGCGGTGCAGCAATCGCGTAGTACCTGTATGGAGTAATTGCGAAGCAACGTTGATAGAAAAAAATCAACGAGACATATAATTTATGCCAGCGCGAAATGTATGTTTTACCCTCGGGCGAGAATACTTAACGATTTCGAATGAACTCGTTAGTCCCGGCTTGTCACCTAATAGGATTAAATGGTGACGTTCGGCAGTACATGTGGGACGCGAATGACGTCGTCGCTGGACAGGAAAAATGACGAAAATACATCGCTTTCTCACGGGGGCGGGGAAATTCGGATGCGAGCCATGAACAGGTGAAAAATGGGGTGATTTGAATCTGTTTAAACTGCTGAATAAAATATTTCGTGGTCGATCGAGCTTGCGGTCTTAGAACTTCTCCTTTTGCATAGGAGAAAAAGGAGAAAAGTTTTCTGTATTCTCAGATGCATCTTTCGTATTTACTTAAAAGGTTCCTGCGCGAGATACGATGGAACTCGCCGAGATTCGTGTATAGAAGGAGAAATACGAAATTTTAACGGAATTTTCAAAAACCACTTTCAAACGACGTGCTCGAGTTTGAAACGATATTTACACGATATAAACGGATAAAATTATTCTGGTCCACGCAATTTAGATCTTAGAAATCGCGTAGCCTGCTGACGCGAATCTACGGTGAGAGAATAAGCAACAAGTAGAAACGAAACGACGAGGCAATTCTGGGATACAGGCTATATTGAATGAACAGACATGTATCATATCGTCTGATACAGCTACGATGATATTGTTTGAACCTGTGAAATACTTATTTGACATCCTATATCGGATATCTCGTTGCCTTTTGTGTCGGACGAAACTGAAACCTTGTCCATATCACTCGTTACGCCATATATCGAGATTTTTATCGAAAGCTGCAAGAGGAACTCTCTTTCGAGCCTCGCAGGCTTTTCATTACTCGAGCAACAACTCTTCCTTTTATCGGCAATTCTGGTTAATGGTATTATATTTTACGATGGATGCATCGTAACTAGAAATGTGCTCGTTGCTCACACTTTAATTAATGTAAATAAAAAAATTCTCCGAGTAATTATTTGTAAGTGATACCGCGAAAATAATTTTATTAACAAATCGTTGTACAAAATATTTCGATTGGAAATACATAGGATGCGTATTCGAATCGCGTAGCGAATACTTTAAGCAAGTATTTTAAATACGCATCGTATAAAAAGCGATATTACGCGCGATTGAGTGTAATGATTAACAAATATTCCTTTGCGTGCATCCCGTTTACAAATTCTGACGCATCTTTACTTTATTATTCATTGAAAAGTCAACTGTGTTGTTCGCGTCACTGTGAGCGATGAATTAAACGAGAAACCGATACTGATTTTGTTCATCTGGAAGTCTTCGACTTACCTGATACGGACACTTTATGTCTGAATGTTGAATAACGATATTAGGAAGAAAAAGTATATGGGATTTAATAATAATATGAAGTATATCATAGGCCACATTAACGAGCCACATTAATTAAAATGGTGAGATGTTAATAATCAAAGTTTACTATCTACACAAATGAAGAAATGAAGAATTGAAACATGGAACGTTCAATTTCACTAAAACTATTTCAACCATAGCATGAAATTCGATTCGCAAAAACAAAATTGGAGATCATAAAAACTAAGCATAATAAATATAAACAATTGAAAGATAAAAGAAGAAGAAAAATTGTTAAAAAGGAAAAATATCGAGTCGATAATCAAGTCATAAAAATAAAACATGCTGGAAAAAGTTAAAAAAAAGTGATAATTGGAAATTGAATGAATTGTGTAAATTATAAAATAGTTCTCAACGAGTCACAGCATGATTTGATTATTATGACGGTATTAAAAGTAAACAATTAAAAAAAATATCAAGAATTGAGTGGTTGCAGTCGAAATCGAGAAACTCGGTGCCTGATTAAAAACATTGTCCATAAATTGATTCTTCGTTCCGCGGAGAAAATGAATTAAGTTGAAATGAAAAAAAAATTGCAGGAATATGTGAGATTCACCTGTCGCAGTTTAATCCGGTGACGGTCCACAGGGCGACCGGATGTAACAACGCCAGCAAAAATCCGTGAAGGACGCACCACGTACCTGCGTCTGACCACGAGTCGGTTGCGAAAATCAGTAGTATCAGACACACTGCCGCTTCCACGGCGCCCAAGTGGATTAGCAGTAAAGTGTTCGCCGCCGTCTGTTGCTGCTGCGTCTGCGGGCATTATGTGTGACTCGTTGATTCGCCCTCGATTTCGACCTCGTTCGCATTATCGTAACTTTCTGCCGCATGAGTCTCAATGCCCGAGCAGAATTTTGTAGTAATTTAAACTTTTAACAGGCCGATATAGCAATCGCAATTCGTTTTCTCCCTCGCACATTCTGTTTTATTAGGGTTTTATTATTTAAAATTCGGAATTATCTAAGATTTGTTTTTTCTTCCTCTCTCTTTCCCTTTTTTTGTGCGTGATGAGAACATTCGAGACAGTAATTTCGGAAACTTGAATATAAATAAAAAGAAATAAATAAAAAGCCGCATCACTTTTTGTTGTATGGTAAAAAGAGATCGTGATTTACACATTTATCCCGATAAATAAATCGTCCAATAATGAAAAGTAAATAAATCAAACGTATTATACATATATATTTTTTGTACAGTTTATTTTTTTTCTTTGTCTCTTTTTGCAATTTACAGTTGCAGCCCATACGCTTTTTATGGATATCTATTAATATCATGAACCCTTTGATCGAAATGCCGGGAAAGTTTACAGTTAATTTACATTCGAAAGAGTGGTCCATATGCGAGCAATCTCCTGAAGCTGTCATCCCTGACACAAGCGAATGCAACAATTGCGAAAAAGAATTCGTGTGATTTCGCGGTAGGTTTATTGAAATTATTCAGGACATGTCGCATTTGATTGAAGGTCTGATTCGCTGAGAGAGCGTCAAAGACACGATCAGAAAATATATGAAAGTAGAAAAATAGACTGGTATTCATAGTCCGTTCTTATTTCAAGAACGTGATGTCTTAAGATGTTAATACGACTTTGTGTTGAGAGAGAGAGAGAGAGAGAGAGAGAGATTGATTTACATTTTAAGATATTTTACTTACAATTAAATATAAGAATAGACCTTAATACCAATCATAGAAAGAGGCAGAGAGAAAATATTTTGCGAATATTAAAAATATCTGATCGTTACTGTTCACCTGTTTGCTAAGACCGAGAACGACAAGGAGAACGTAACCATTCAGGAGAAGACCCAAAGTTGATATGACGATGAGGCTGAAGGCCCAAAGGCCCATTCCTCTTCTTCCTTCCGTGTGCTTTATTTTTTTTGTTTTTTGTTTGATTTCTTCCTAAGCGAAAGAAAGAATCCAGTTCAAGTGAATTTGTCGACTTCGTAGAGTCCCCGGATTCCTCTTTGCGATGTCATAATGGCGATTTTGCCTGAAAAATCTAAAAGTTATATACAGTTACTCGCATTAATATTCGGATATCATGAGAAATTATTGTTCTCTAAACATAATTTTTATTGAATTAAAAACTTTATGTTTTTTTAGTAATTGAAAATACTTGTTATAGTTGTTAAAAACATTATTTTAGAAAATGCTCATTATAGTTGTTGAAAACATTATTTTATTTATTTAACTAATACACATAGCTTTTAACGTAAAAAATAGCAAATAAGATAATGCTTATTGTATATTAATTAATTATATATTAATTGGAGTTGCAATAACATTCAAATATTTATGCTTTATCGCTTATACTGAGAGAAAAATATAGTTACTTTTAGCCTTAATCACAATTTTATAATATTTCTAATGATAATTATGGTTAACATAATGATGCATATAGTTAAGTATTTATATAGTTAGTATTTATGCTATAGTTAGTTAGTTAGTGTATAACTATAGCATAACTATGCATATAGTTAGTATTTATTGTTAGAAATATGATAAAAATATAGTTGAGGCCAAAAATAACTATATTTTTCTCTCAATATAGTAATCTTTGGAAATCAATTAAACCATTCTCTTTGATAAATATACCTATAATAAAAGATATGTGATTTATTTTGCAGTGAGTCTTACTTAAGTATTTACACAGATTACACAAATTAACAATAGGACGCAAGATAAAAATAGTTTATTTGATAAACGCCAGTTTATTATTTATTATTACGAAAAAGACAAATCGTATCAAGAAAGCGGTAATTTATTAAATTTAAATACGCCACAGTAATTGATACTATAAACAGGCATATTTATGAAAATTGCATTAAATCGGTATTTCAGAAAGGATCCAAAATAATCCACAAAACTATCTTATTTTAATGAGAAGTATATATACATATATATATATATATATATATATATATATATATATATATATATAAAGTAACAATTTCTAAAGTATCACGATGTCCGACTATTAATTAATACGAATAACTGTATCTTTAATTAACATAAGCTTTCCGATAATAAATTATTTTATTTAAATCTTTTTTCGAATATATCTGCCTGCTGTAAAGCTACTTGTGCTATCTGGTAATTATTTTCATTATTTTATTCTACAGCCCCATCGGAAACATGACTTGCATATTATGTGAAGTGATACCAAGCGAACCTTGTATTTACAGCAAACACATAGTGTAAACGATATTATCTTCAGCGGTACGCTTCGGCTCACCTGTCATTAACATTAGCATTGTAATATCAGTAGATATCGACATGTAACACAAGTTAAATTAGATAGTCAAGGACATCGTATACACGCAAAAGGTCGCATATCCCAGTTGAATGCTAAACGAATACTCGTATGCGGTTGCGATGACGTTGATAGCAATCTTTCGACTTTAAAGAAATAGATGTGGATCGGATTTCTATGCAAGGACATTCTTGCGATTTTATTCATTTGGAATTTATCGAAAGGAAACGTTTCGCGATAGTACAACATCAAACAAGTAGATAAGACATTTTCAAACTGAATGTGGTTGAACAAATATCTTTATCCTTCGATGCAAAGAATTTATATGTGTTGTACGACTTTTTATAAACGAATCGGAAAATTATTTGATAGATAATATAAAATTAGAAATCTCACACAAATCATGATCTTGCTATAATAATAATAATCATCAAATAAAATAAGCTGTGGAGAAAGGTTGCATATTTGTATAACAACGCTCTGTTTATTTTTTATCTACACTAAAAAAAAATTCTGGTTATTAGAAGTTATAAAGAATTGAGTTCTATTATAAAACCAGAGTTTCTATTATAATAACCAGAATATTTGATCCTACAATATTTTCTGTTGATTCGTTCGTTTTTAACCAGAATTTTTTTCATTGTAGATTTTTTCAGTTATTCTTAATACAAGAAATGCGAGTCGTTGACTCGTATCTAGCGTTCGACCACGTCATACTTTCCATCATATATTGTTTTTTGGATCACAGCAACAAGCAATTGCCGAGTGGCATAATTCGATTTTGACGGTGCCGTGGCAGTTCCATTATCGACCATTAGCGTATCTCCTAGCAGACGACGACGTCGATACGATTTGCGAGATGCGGCTGCTTCAATTGGCTAGCATAGACTGCCTGCGTCTCGCGACGAAGGGAAAAAGCGACCTCGTTTGCCGTTGTTGAATTTTACAACGCCGAACTATTAATAGTCGTTAGCCTACAATTTAAATTCGGGAACCATAAAGCGTCCATGGTACGCTTTGACGAAATCGTCCAGGCTAACCGTTGAATCGGATTAGACTTTCTCAAACATTTATAAACTTTCTTAAACTTCCTAAAATGAATAAATTTATGATTGGCATAGTAAGATAAGCCTGATATCGTCACTCATAGTATTAGAACTCATAATCAGTAGTTGACATTTATAAACTTCGCCTTTCAACTGCTGATATAGTTCGATTTGTTTCGAAATAGTTATGCAGTAATTTGCCGGTTACTGCATAACTAGCTGCAGCGGAATGCAAGTAATCCCATTAAAATCCTAAATTCCGATAAAATCTCATCTTGATAAACCACTGCCGTCCTTTCGAATACAACACACATCGAGCCCACAAATATGGTGAGCGGGGAATTTCATTCAGAATTCCTCCACGCCCATATACGTGATTGCACGCGTTATATAGGTATTTACAAGAATTTATTGGATACGTTATCGATTGTATTTCCTGTATATTATTACATCACATTTTAATATAAATCACAAATACTTGGAGCTAATATAGATATAATAAGTTTGAAGCAAGTCGGAGAGCAGGCATTTCAATAAGCCATTGAAATCGGAATGATAATTTTATCCGAAAGACGCGAGTAGTAGGAGAACATTTTTCCCGTTTCAGACGGCTTCTTAATAGATTATATCGAGTCAAGAGACGAGATTATAGGATTCTTACCTTTAGAAAGTTCTATATCGATTTTTTAATAAATTACCAAGCTGAGATTACAGATTTTACATTTTTATAGAAAAGCTTGCTTCAATTTTTAATCCGTGTTCCATATTTCTTTTTCTTCACGTTTTTATTTAGCAATTTCAATTTAGACGATGTCCTTAAAAATTAAAATACCATCCAAAAGAAGGTATCACGGTAATAAGAAACAAATTCTTTAATTTTATATTTCAGAAACATTTGATAAAATCTCACCTTGTCGCGTTAAGCCCGCACATATTTAATTAACCACAAAATTGAAAAATTTAGGAAAGTTAAAACTGAAATGTTATTAATAATGAGCGCGTGGCGGCATACATCTCGAGTTCTAAATCGCGAGTTTTAATTTGTCGGTCAATTTGACGCGGAACGATCCGGAAGTTTCTCCCGTTCGATGATTAATGGGCGCGGATGAGCGAGGCGATCCATGAAAGTGAAGTATATACGAGCGATGGAATAATAAATCTCCGCGAATGCATAATCGCGTGTTGTTTAGTGATCGATTCTGGTCCCCTGCAATTTTATTATATCGAGGGCTCCTCCCCGCGGGTTTTGGGTTATTGTAAAACCATCATAGCTCGGTGATTTGTCAGTTTCTATAAAATAATCCTATCGTCTTACGTCCCGAAACAGGACGTAAGACATCCAGTGTGTCCGCTTGAAGCGGTTTTAATTTCCGACTTTTTATGAAATCGAAACGCAATGGTTGGGAATCGAATCTATCGACTACGAATTTGATCACTCTCACACAGAGTTACGGCTAGCCCCAGCTTACACAGTTTACATGTATAAACCAACACGCCACCGGTGCTTTGCGAAATGGAGACAGTTCGTATTCAGGGACGACGAAACTGTCGTGGCAGATAATCACGTTTCACGGGAAATTTGTAAAGGATATATCTGAATTGAAGGATCAGGATTGAAGAATATTTCTTTTTATGGATATGGATATGCCGCGGCAATTGTTATCGACCCTTTTGTCCGTTTTCATTCGATTCCCCTGTGAAACCACCTGTATTCCGCTATCACGCGAGCGGCAGGTACACGTGCATCGACGTTACCGCTCGACCTTCTCCCTATTCTTTTTTTTCGTGTCCCACTGACCGCGAATTTTATACGAGAATCCCCCATAATTCATGTACACGCGACGCTGCCGTGAATTCGCAACATCGCCATTAATCCCGATCTGTCGTTTCATGATAAATTAACCCGTCCGTCATTGTACCTATGCAGAAGGGGACGGTAATAGCATTTTCACCTTCATTTGCATCTCCCGTACGCGATTGCGGAGATTTCACTGAGAGAAAAGTATGTATTTGCAACTATAATTACATAGTAAAATAATTATAGTTAAGAATGTAATTTTATAATCATATTACTATCATATTGATAATAATCATATGCTCATAGTGATGCCAACTGTGGTTGCATCTATTACATTATTTTTTAGTACAACTTACTAAATTAAAATCTTATTTTGGTTAATAACACTGTCCGACACCATTTTTGAAACATGAATATGAATAATCATTTTCAACGTATTTTTGCCTCCTGAACACGAATCCATTATCCAAAATTGGCTATCACATCACAATTTAAAAAAAAAAAGTAGCGTCAAAGTGGCCAAAAATGACGATTTCAAGAGTATTTATTCATGACATAGCATCGGTACCAAATTTTTTTTCAAATTTTGTTTATACCATTCGAAAGTATCATCTTTCAGCTTTAAGAATGTTCTGGCTACAGTCCTAGCCAAAAGTTACTTCAATATAAAATTGGTAAAATTCTATGCTTTTAAGGATTGAAATATGCATTTTTTGTTCATATCATATAAATGTCTTAAACAATGTCATTTAATATGATATTTGGCATCATAAATATATGATACTTGCCACGTTTCGGCAGTTGACATGTACATTATAATCTTTTTTCGAAACTTTGCACTGTATTTTTATTAATAACTCGGTAATGAGATAGTGAATCGATTTAAACTTTTTTAGATACGTTGCTTAATGTTTGATTTACTTACCAATAAAGTTTCAGAATATTGGCAATGTTGCTTCTTTATTATTTTATTCATATAAAGAGAATGATGCTGTTTTTCCACAAGAACACATGTCAAATTAGAAGTACAATAACTTGTGAACCAGTTAGAAAATCGACTTCAGGTTTTAACCACGTGTTTAAATAACAAATGGAAATCATCTATAAAAGTTCTGCGATATTTTTAATGTAACAATGTTAACGCCAGAACATTCTTAAAATGCATTTTGTTTCGTTTCAATATAATTTTTCATTATTGAGATATTTCGAGTTTTGTGCCATAATCAAACTACACACGGAGCAGCATATTTTATGGTAATGAAGGATGCATTAGTGATGCACATCTGTTATATTATTTAAGTCTATAAAAGCATTTATTTTGTACATAATGTAATATTAAAATAGAATATTAAAATGTCATGCACGTGTCGTTCATGTATAGGAAAAAGAGCTATTTTTAAATTATTATATTTTGAAAAAGAAAAATTATATCGATACAAAACAAAATGCATTTTAAGGCTAAAAGTTGATACTTTTTCGAATATCATAAACAAAATTTGAAAAAAAATTTAGTACCGACGCTATAACATCATGGAAACTCTCGAAATCGTCATTTTGGCTAAGTTTTCTCAAAATCGTGATGTGATAACCAAATTTGCATAACGGATTTGTCTTCAGCAAAAATACATTGGAAATGGCTATTCACACTTGTGTTACAAAAAAATGTCAAATTTTGTCGGATAGTGTAATAACCATATTATAAGTAGCATGGACCAAATTATGATTATAAGGACTTTAATAAAACGTTAAACTAATCATAATTTATATTATTTCAATAACTATAAAAATATGATTGGATCCAAAAATCACTATAAATTAAAGTAATATTATAGTACTGCAATTATTTTTTTCTCTCAGTGTTCTATAAACGCTGAAATTTGTCTTTCCTTCGATAGCGAGAGAGACACGCGAAACTTTCCCGAATTATTCCACGACTGATCGGTTTGGCCGATTAAGTTTACTGGTGAAGCTGATTGCATGATGGAACGATGGTCTCGGGTAACTTGTTGCGCTAGCGGTGGTCGCGCAAACGAGATACGGGTGTGGTCAGGAGGGACCGTTTCTTGCGAAAGATCCGAGCTGCAGAGCCCTCAGAGGTCTGTCACTTGTCGCTAGGTACTTGTTGCACGATATACTCGGCACATCGCGTCGACGGCACGAGTCCTCGAAGGATCCCACGGCCGATCGATAACTTCAAAGCACTCGCGCAGCTGGAATTTCCCGCAGGCGGTATCGTTTTGTCGTTCGTGATTTGACTTTCGAAGAAAATACGCGCGTAGCGACGTTGCCATCCATCTAATTCTCTCTCTTATGAAATAGCGGAAAATTAACGGAGAACTTAACTGCCTCTGCCAATCTGGCGACGTACGATGCACGGCATGATTTATGATATAATTTATTTATTGGATTAAATCCGGGCGGTTTCACGGTGTCGAAATTTAATCATGGTTATAGAGGCTTAATGATTCCTCGATAACGAGCACATGCGTGGACGTGCGGAGCACCGAGCTCGACCTAATTCGGTCGACGACCGTTTGGCTCGTGTTCTCCGCGGTGGAAGATGGTAAACCGCGCCGGGAGTGTGGAGCACGGACCGAGCTCGTCCGTAGAGTTCGTCATGTCCGAGAAACTATGCGTTCTACCCTATCGTCGAAAGCGAAAACTTCTGTCGGACAAGAGTGTTCTTGGGATATCGATGTATAACACAGACGAGGTGACTCGATATTACGACACAAGCGGAGACCCATTAGGAGAGAGAAAATAGCCGTAGTTCTGGTTTGCTAAATAAGTTTACAAACAGCAGCAAATTTGTTTGCTTACTATTACTTAATAATAGTATAGATCTTTCTCATCAGAGTATTCTTTGTTTTTTTTTTCTTTTTTGAGAGGGACGGAGGTAATATGAACAAATCAAATGATTTATATATTTGACGTAAAAAGAAAAGTACTTTCTGATTGATATTCCTTGATGCATAATTTATACTCTAATAGCACACGTGATAGTTTCTACTTTGTTAGATTGCTAGATACTTTTATTTAGAACGTACTAAAAATGTACCTAATGTATCGAGAACTATTCCATAATATCCTATGCTACGTATGCTTATTTCTTCGATTTGTTGAAATAAGATATCGCCTTTATTGTATTGTATACCTATAATAATTTGAATCAGTCACAATGATACTTGAAAAACTCACTAATGTAAAGCTATTTTTAATTACACTGACATCACAGAAGATAAGGTACAGATATATGGTCACTCTCAATTTTATAACGACGTTTCCTACACTTTTGCGATATCCACCAGAACATTTTCGAAATCTACTTGTGCTTTTAAGGTACATACTGCTGTAATCATTATTGGAATTATTACAAACATTATCACAAGTTGCTTTAAACACTGAAATGTTGCAATGAAAAGACTAATATATGGATAAAAACCTTTGGTTACACTGAGAGAAAAAAATTCCGCCCGCCTTCGTTAACTGACATGTTAACGAACAAATCAAAAAGAATCTACTTCTAGGGGTAGTGGACAGAATTTCACATCACTTGTAATTTCACTTGAGATTGGGATAGAGACGACACAAAATAGAAGGACTCCTTAATTGCAATTCTTCTGGATCCGAGAGATCGATGATGCAGATTAGAAACTTTACCAAAAAACCCGACTTGATTAATAAGTTGCAGGTTGGACACTGAACCAAGACTTGACTGACTGATAAATTTCTCTGATCTCTGGATATTATGCCCTCCCAGAAGTCACATAATTGTGATAAGGTTATTCTTGACACAATAATTTCGTTCGAGGAACAGAAATCAAGGTCTGATTGCCGGCTAATCTTTCTGAATGATAGAGAGATGCTAGCCATTCCTAAGTAGGAAAGATAATTGGTGTCAATTCAATAGACACGTGCCTTGCTGGCTTCCTCAGTTTGTTATTTAAGGAAGAAGACGAAAAATTAAGATGTTCTTTAAATTCTGTGGTAGCAGGTCGTTTCAATCCAATCGGATGGCCCATAGGTCTGTAGATAAGATGATCCTCCTTGTAATCAGTTCAGATAATGATAGATTCAAGGAACATTGAAAGGTATCGATTGTTGGATGCCAACACAGATCAATAATATGTATGACGAAGTCGCTTTTAATAGATATCAGTGTTGAATTAGTCCGTTTCATCTAGGTGATAAGCTGCAGGGTTAAGGGTGTGTGAATGATCCAATATTATAAGGTTAAACCGCCCGCCATGCAGAGCTGGCTTAACTAAATGACAACTTCTTGATCTTGTTCTTCCAAATGACGACACCGCATCATTCAATCATGTGTTTTCTCTTGGTAGCTTGAGGATTGAGTGTGGCATTTAAGGCTCATCTGATTCCGATTTAGTTTCACTTTCGGTTGGACAATTCATGGTAGTGAGCTCGGATTCCGACTGCGTACTGGTTGCAGTATCAGCTTCAGACTGAACTCTTTCTTCGTAACTTTGATGTATACTAGTATGATGCCTCTTCCCGCACTTGTAACAACGCTTGGTATTATGGCAATTAGATACTCGATGAGGTCCAAGGCAATTATAACATAGCTTATGTTTAGTTATGAGAGACGTTGCTGAACAGTCATTTCCTTATACTGTGGGCAGACAGATACAAAATGTAGAACATACAACACACGACGACGATGTAGTAGAATTCGCATCCTTCGATTCTCTTTGAGAATTCGTTTTAGTTGCCGTTTGTGGATTGAGATTCCCTTTAGTGGTTGAGTTCTCATATGCTTGCAGAGACTGTAGCCGAGCAACAATAAATTCACACAGCTGTTTCCATGTTGGCGGTTCTGTAGATGAGCCTAGTGTATTCTCCCAAGCTTTTATTGTATCTGCATCTGTATAAAAATTATATTCCTATGTAAAAAGGGTTTTTTTGATTAGGCGCTCTAATCGTCGTGAGCGGCGTCCGAGGGATGGCACGCATCGCGCTCCCCGGGCCGCGAGCGAGCTCGAGCGTGCTCACGCGTCGTGCACAGTCCTTACCTGTGTGAAGATAGCCCCGTACTTTTCGAGTTTCGTATTTATCTCAATTGTGCTACATTGTGCTATACTTGTGCCAATTTGTGCCGCAAAGCACAAATCAATAACCTAAAGCTATCTCATTAAAAAAGCAAAAAAAAAAAAAATGAAATTTTTATCAACCCCGCACTTTTCGAATTTTGAATTCTTAATGACTGTGCTATATTGTGCCACGATTGTGCCGAAATGTGCCACAAAGAAAAAATCGATAACTCAAACAACAACCGGGGAAAAAAAAAATAAAAGAAAAAATCCTAGCCCCGCATTTTTTCACGATTGAGTTCATTTTTTTTTCCTGAACTGGCAGTAATTTGTGCTTCATTGTGCCGTAGAAAAAATTACGATATCTNTTTACGTTTCAAAGAAAAAAAATAAAACAAAAATTCGAAGGCGATCAAGAGTAAAGTACTCTTAATATCGTTGTGCTGCAAAAATCTCCAGTTATGCCGACTTGTGCTAGGCAAGCATAGCTCAGATATACAATTTCGCGTATGTATTTTTGCAGCACAATGATATTAAGGGCACTTTACTCTTGAGCGCGGCTCTTCGCGCACGTATTCTTTGTTCGTAATTCGACTTTGTAATTATCGGACAGGGGCGAAATTGTATATCTGAGCTATGCTTGCCTAGCACAAGTCGGCATAATTGGAGATTTTTGCAGCACAACGATATTAAGAGTACTTTACTCTTGATCGCCTTCGAATTTTTGTTTTATTTTTTTTCTTTGAAACGTAAAGAGATATCGTAATTTTTTCTACGGCACAATGAAGCATAAATTACTGCCAGTTCAGAAAAAAAAATGAACTCAATCGTGAAAAAATGCGAGGCTAGGATTTTTTCTTTCATTTTTTTTCCCCGGTTGTTGTTTGAGTTATCGATTTTTTCTTTGTGGCACATTTCAGTACAATCGTGGCACAATATAGCACAGTCATTAAGAATTCAAAATTCGAAAAGTGCGGGGTTGATAAAAATTTNATTTTTTTTTTTTTTTTAATAAGATAGCTTTAGGTTATTGTTTTGTGCTTTGCGGCACAAATTGGCACAAGCATAGCACAATGTAGCACAATTGAGATAAATACGAAACTCGAAAAGTACGGGGCTATCTTCACACAGGTGTCTTGCAAGGACTATTGCTGCGTAAAGTCGTTAAAGTATCTTGAATTTAATGAAATATTCAACTGGACAGTATCTAAGTTGTGTCCCAATGCAGTATCATTGGGAATCTCTCATGTAAGAGGCGAACTACAAGGAAAAGGTTATTCGGAAATCTATTATGAGAATATCAGTCTTGCCGATTTCAAAGAAGGATCGAGTCGGTACAGACGAGGTTTCTGGTTTCGGTAATGGAACGAACATCGCTCTCATTGTCTCATTAAAGCTAAGTAAACCCTTTATGCTAATTTCTAATCGAATCTTTCATTATCAGATCAATGCGTGCGTTAAGGATTATCGGATCATCTTTTCAAGTATTGCATCAGAAAAGAGCACTGTTATCCGCCATTGTATACAAAGGAATTGCGCCACCCCTTCTTTTGCTTCTCTTGTAATCACTGTCGGAATTTGTTTATAACTTTGTTTAGCGTGTTGGCGGACACGCTATTTACTTCTTTGTAAATTTGAGTCGCGTTTACGTACATACGTCTGCTGTTACATTCGATTATATTTCAGACATTCTTTGTTCTTTACGCGGAATATTTTCACGTAATCGATCATTGCGTCATACCATTATCTTCTTTACTTGCTATTGATTTTCTCAACTTTTAGTTGTAGAATCTCGAGCGATCTCATAATCCAGTTCATGACTGATTGTAATATATCTATCTATGTTTGATGTATTATTTGATATTTATGATTTTATCTTGTTGTATTTATGATTTGCCATGTATTATGATATATATCTTCTTCTAATTTGATTTATTCTATTATTTGTGTGATTCCGTGTGTTTATGATTTATGCGATATAATTTGAATTATGACATACGTTTATTCTTGATTATTGCTCACAATATTCTATATCCGGTTCGTCATTAAATTCAATATTTCTGATATATGAGAGTGAGTATTCATTGATCTTATTCCAATTTGAGTTGTAATCATTTATCGAGTTTATGTATTTAGTTTTCTGCTTATAATTATCCAATTAACTTTAATTATTCATTTGAAATAAGAGAATAATAGCTAATATTAATATTTGTTGTGTATATATTGTTGTAATATGTTATATTCAAGGAACTCATATTTAACACTTTTTATGTTTCTCTCAGAAGTTTGTAAAATATTTCTGTATTCGAGTCTTTATTATTTACCTGTAATTTGAAATATATTTCTACTTCAGTTTATTTCATTATCTAACATTTGAGATACATTTGTATTTGAATTCCATCTGTATTTGAACTCATCATTATTTGTATTTATTAATAATTCATATCATTAATTGTAAGTTAGTAGAAGTTATCACTAAAGATTTAATTGTCACTTATCATAGAATTCTCACATTCTTTCATTCGATTACGTCAGATATCTTTGGCTAGTAAATAATTGTGTTCTGTATTACTTCTTGTGGACATTTGGTCCATAGATCGCTGGTTCAAATCTGGCACACACTATTATATTATTATTTGGAATATTCGAAATTATCTGCTTTAATGCTGTTTTACCTCATGAATTGCAATCATATATAAATTTTCTTACGATTATAAGAATTCTTATGTGTATTTTATTTAAGGCCTCCCTCTCACCGTGCTTTCCCTATTTCGAACCGTAATTTATTCGTTAACCGCGTTAACAAAAATAATTGCAATAACAATAATATAACTGTAATTTAATTATTTTTGGACCCCAACTATATTTTTATAGTTATTCAAATTATATAAATTATGATTGATTTAACATTTTATTAAAGTTCTCGTAATCATAATTTGGTCTATGCCACTTATAATATGGTTGTTATTAACCAAAACGAGATTTTAATTTAGTAAATTATATCATAAAATAATGTAATAGTAACCACAATTGGCATCATAAATAATAATCATATATGCATATGATTATTATTACCAATATTATAATAATAACTACTATAAAAATAATATTCTTGACTATAATTATTTTACTATGCAATTATAATCGCAAATACCACATACTTTTCTCTCAGTGTATTTGAGCATCTCTTTTTGTAAAAGTGTCCAAACATCTATATATATCCAACGTTAATTTCACTTAATTAATCAATGAAGATATATGAGTATCAAGGATGATACAATATGTGCCTATTTCCTAATTCATGTTCGTTGCTCTATCAAAGGCGATACCGATAAATCAGCCGAGTATCTTTTGAACTCGAAAATAGAAGCAACAACCAAACGTCGGAAAGAAATTTTGCCATATAGACAGAAACATGTGCGGAAATTCTTCGCTCGCAAAACGTGCCGTTCCACCGTGCAAGCAGAATTTTCCGTGGAGGAAAAATAATTAACCGTTTTTTTTTAGACTTTGTACATATATCTAACAGTTTTGCTGGTACACCGACGATAACAGAAAATTATAATTTATCGCATACCGCGAAAAATTTCAGCCAACTTGTTAAAGGAACGAATTTTGCTAATTATTAATTATACGGTATTATTGCAAAATGCATTCGTGGAATTGTTTTTTTTTCTCAACGCGTTGAATATACATATCTAAACGAATGCATTGGGGAGGAAATAAATTGCAGTTTTTCCAACTTTACAAAAAAAATGTTTTATATTACTTATTTCTTACTTTAATAGAGATTTCTGAGATATCTAAACTTATTTTTGCTTGTTTATCTGTCTAAGAAAGCGGCGCATGATATTTCTGTTTCGTACTAACAATAAGTTTATCTGTCGTGTCCAGCGGCCACTGTTGTTTTATATTTAATTTTGACCAGAACGATCATATCTTTCCGTGTTCGCCCGGCGGTGGCTGGTCGCGGGAGCGAAGCATAGCAATTTACTCGGTACGCTATATTGGTGTGACTTGAAAAGAAGCAGTGACTCCCTTTGCACACACGAGCGACTTTTTTATTATACAACTAAATCCATTCAGGGTTTCTCCTTTTGTATGTATATGACTCATGATTCCATCGCCTTATCCCCTCGCTCCGGAAATAATTGTTTCTACAAATATTGGACGAGCCCCTCCGTATTACGTATCATGTGATTTGGATTATGTGGAAATCTCTTAAAGCGCCGCTGCAAAAATAAATTCCGATAACATGGGTTACAAAATACGAGCGCGGAGCGAAGCGAGGAGAAAATAAAGAATGATATATCCCACCGTGGCTGCCAGTATTATCCTACTGCAAATAGGCGTTCACCGTTTGTCAATCGATCTCCCATGTATCCACGCCTTCGTGTGCCCCTTTTCTCTTCTGGAAGTGCTCTTCCTTCCGACCTTTGTGGCAAACTATTACTTCACCGAAGTGGAGCACTTTGCAGCACAATTGTGTGCGTTCTTCATTTTGTCCCATTTTGCGCCCGTGAGAAGCGTGGCAACGAAAAGATGGAGATTAAGATACCGAAAGGGGCGCGTCAATAAACCGCACTACGGACGGACGTGCGTTATCTGTCATCATAAAAGTTACACGTCAATTTGTGTGACTTGATAAAATAGGTGGATATAACAATTGACACTGCAAATAAAATTGAACGCGATTCAATTCCTTTCATTTCCTTTACAGCACAGAAACGCCGTGAGAGATGCTTAACCGCCTTTGAAAGAATCCGGATATAAATTTCGCCGCATTATTATTTCATGTCGAATGTTAAAATAACCTCAGGAGAATTCGTTCAAAGGGATGCCCTCGACCTACGCGATGATTATTTTAGCCAAAATGATTCTACATTTTCGTCTTTATCGTCTCCAAGATAGCGGATCGGGAAACGACCGCACCAAGAATGATAACGGAATGAGTACGTGAAATCCAGGGTAAATATCCCATGGACACAGTATAGCCTTTTACAGAGCCGCTAGTACAGTTTATCACGCATCATGCCTTCGCCAATTCAAGTTTGTCACGGAAGAATCGTACGCTAAGAGAGAGAGAGAGAGAGAGAGAGAGAGAGAGGGAGCGAGCGATAAGCCGCCGTTCGGAATTAATCTTTCGCTCCTTTCACGTCCCCATGGGACAAATTAAAGGGTGGGATCGCTTCTCTGGTTTCGGCATATATCTCAGCCGAGAATGACATTATAATATATCGTGCGTCAGTTAGCGTCAGGCTGGCTTCGTTAATGGATTTTAATTAATATCATTTGCCGAGCAGCTGCGGAGATCCCATCCCTCTTGTCTGCGCCTAATTACAAGAGGCTCCACTGGTCCTACCGGCCTCACCGGGTGTTCCGTAAATAATAAAACGAGTCCTTGGACGCGAAAACGCTCGATCGAGAATCGACCTTCAAAAGCGCGTGGAATTATTCAGGAAGCATGATACAAATAAATCTCCATAAATACGGCACAGCGATTCGATCGTTGGCCGCTTATCTTTTACGTAAGGGCGATATATCGGAAGAAGTCGTAAAGGGAGATTCAGCAAGGAAAATCCGACGAGGGGGAAAATTTTTTTAGATTAAACCAATCGAAACTTTGAGAATGATTGCATTTATACTCTTTTCATTTCGCGTTTCTCAAAGAAATTGTAATCTCAACCTCAAGATTGGCGAAAATTGGGAGTATAGTTGTTCGACATTTAGGACGCTCGAAATGCCACTCCGTGTGCGCGAAAAACGATTGGCATGTAAAACGGAGCGTGCGCTTGTCCTTGAAAGAAGGTCACGCATTGACGCATGACCTTGAGAAAGAGAGAGAGAGACTTTCTCGTTCCCTCAGTCGAGGGCTTCGAGTACCGCGATCGATCAGTCCTTTAGGATAATAAACGATATCGCGAGGGAAAAACGAGAGTAATACCTCGGGAATCTCGGACGATCGGGCGGATCAACCAAAAAGTGTCATGTTTGTATGTGGAGAAACCGGTTAAAATTCGATCAATCTGAAAGATCGAAGAGAACTTGAATTCAAAATAGAAATCTCCGGAATCGTCGGTCGGAAATGGCGACGGGAAATCGCCTTCACTTCCGACAGAGTAAGTAGTTTCTGAAATCACTTTACAACCCAGCTGAATAGGCAGGAGACGTAGGGTGGGTCCTCGTAAAAATAAATGCCCTTGCAGGAAGGACACGGCGAGGATTAAGTGAAGATCGGTGTCTTTTCGTCTGCGACAGGCGCGACTTATCGGTTTCAACATATACGCACGTTCTCGCAAGCGTATAACGTACGTCCTAATACGTCCTGAACGTCGACAATGGAAACGAGCGTAGTACTCGATTCGCTTGGATGACTGATGAAAATCCCGAGTCGATGGGGAACCATTATGCTCCCGGAAACGGCCACTTGCGTTCGCTGCGAGGGATTATTTCAAAATTATGCAAATTCCGTCCGGAGTTTGATAAGAGCTAAAGAGATTACGAGAGCTAGAAGAGCTGGAGTCTCAAGCCGAAACCACGCCGTTTGCGGTTAATATCACCACGTATTACGGGGTCTTACATATCAAATTTTGTGTATAACGCCTCATTAAGTTTGCATTTAAGCCAGATTAAAATTTTAAAGGGGGTCTGTTTAAGCTTGTGCTGCATCGAGAGTTTTAAAACCTTCGCTCTGGGAGACCATTTTTCTTTTACCATCTTCTCGGCGTGATGGACGATCGCGGAGAATTATGAATAAAATTATTTAAAATTTCTTCAAAATCCGCTTGCATTTGGTCATATTTTCGCCAATAAGAAGGAGCTTAAATGTTAAATTGAATTGTAAATGCCAAAAATTTTTTAACCCTTTAACGCCACTAATAACTATAGTTACCAGAAACGCATTAAAAAATTCATAATTCAGCCAAAAATTGAAACATCTTCAATTTTTTGCACCATCGTAAAGATAAATTCTTCTATTAAAAGATATCAATTATACGTAGATTCAGTTTAGTTTTTGATATAGAGCGTCAAGAATGATATTATGTTTTAGGCAAACACCTAACGAAAATGGTTAAAACTGTTACTACCTAATAGCGCATTGTAAATGAATAGATTCATATCTGGTTTACATTTAGGTGAATTTAGGTGCTTTTTAGTTGCAAAATTTGATCCCGAGAGAAAACATAAATCCAAAATGGTGGACATAAATTTAAAAAAATCAACGAATCTCCATAAAATTTGATATTTTGAGGTTTTTTGGCTTGCAGAATTCGAATATGACATCAGAATCCAAAATTCGAAGTGGCGGATCTAATATGTCGGACAAAAAGAATTCGGAAAAAAAATTTTATTGGGTTATGGGTAGTTTTTGCTTGAAAGGGTAGTTTTTCGTGAATAGAAAATAATGCTATTATTTTTTGTAATCAGTTACCCTGTTTAACTTCCGTAAAGTTCCAGTTTAAATCATAAGACATAAAAAAAGGCGGGTGTTGAAGAGTTAAACTATGACTGCGTCATTATTTCTAATTGTCGCTCGCAAGTAAGAGATGCTTACTTTAAATTTTTAGCATTTGGTACGAATATTATTCGATTCGTTACAAAAATTTGAGTTCATGTCTCGTTAGTTTCGCACTATAAATGACGCGACACTTGAAATCCTCGTCTCGGTAACGAATCGAAGATATTATTGTGACGTATTATAAATTCAGAGGTCGCGGATAGAGAAGCATATACTTGGATATACTCGGACAACTTTTATTCTGTTAAAAATGATCGTTACGACCCAGAAAACTTCTAGCGCCAGTTTGCAACGCGCGGCAAGGATAACAGTCTAACGGTAGAGTCTTCGGTTTTTTTTTCCGAACTCTCCTCTTGTATCATTCGCGAGTCTCCTACGTTTGTGCGCATAAATATTGGAGTTAGTTTTAAGAGCGGTCTCGTGGCACAGTTCGCCAACAGTATGAAAATCCGATTCTTCATTATTTCTGTATCCCACATTTTGACTCGCCGCTTTCGCTCTGTTTCTCCCATCCTTTCAGCTCGAACTCTTCAAAATGCTAATGCAGGCACATCTTCGTGCCTTCGACTTTACGAGGCACATTTAACTCTCGCGAGATAAAGCAAACGCTTAAGCCTAATCGGCCGGCGATCTTAATTCTAGCGATACTTACCGAGTTGCTGAATGCGACTTACTCCGCGATAAAAAGTTAATTCGACGAGTCAGATTTCGGAATAGCGATAGAGGGGAATTTTGTCATTATTACGAAACGCCGAGAGCCCGATGGGTATCGAGCGAAAGACATCAGGATATTGAAATATCCCTTTGTTTGCGAGACGAGGCTGTCGATTCCTACCGTTGTGATTTCACGTTAACGTGCTTTAATTGGCATCTTGCGGATTCTGCATTTTACGCGCGATTAGATAAATGGCGGCTTGTCTTACGCTTGGGCATTGTTCCCCGCGCGTTAATTGATCGCTCGCTTTTGTATCATCAGCTGAAAAAGAAAAAAAACGCCTGGCAGAATTCTTCCGTTGTGTAATTTAACGTAATTTAGCGAAGGACAAGCGTGACGTGTTTTCGTTGCGTAGCGCTCGTGCAACCGGTGTGTTCTAATCTGAGGAAACGATCATTAACTGCCGCGAGTATTACCCTAATATTCTGCGATGTAACGCGAGTGTAATTTATCGCCAGTCGCTTTATACTTTAGCCGTTATTAAATATTGGCGAGATTTTCAGAAGGCGCACGAGGCGTGCTCGCCGCTCGCGCTCGCCGGATTCTCCTCCGGGCGTGATAATGAGAAAATCGAACGGAGATCCGGCGGCGCGACGAGAGGGTAACCCTCGGCGACAAATTACGCGGCTGTCCCACACTCGGGTGCTTCGCACCCTCCTCCTTTCCGTCCTCCTCCTCCGTCTAACCCATGCTCTTTTTATCAGCTGGTTCAATCTGAAAATGACGGATCGACTCTTAACGAGACCACAGACGGGTGGCGGCCGCTTTTCCCTCCTCGAAGGAGGGAAAGCCCCCCTTCGAGGAGGGAAAAGCGGCGGCCCCCCTCCCTCGTCTCTCGTGTGTCTATTTTAACAAGTTCTACGTGCGTCGACAGAACGTTCGCAGCTTCGTGTCGGAGTGAATAAACGTCGCGATATATCGTATCACGCATGCGGATTTATCCGGAGAGAAGCGAGTTACACGTCGCTGCTTGATCCTGTCAAACACGCGTGAAATTATAAATTTGCGATATCTGATCCGCGCGTGGCGGTCCCGGATTCGCGCAAATGACTAATCGCTGCGAAATGTTGCCCCGTTGCTCAAAATGTTTTCGCGTTTGAAACGTAGCAGTTAACACGTATTTAACGGACGTGTCTTTAAAACAGCTTCGGACATGTGTACATAAAATACAGGGGCCGAAATACACGGTGCAATTTGAAAGAGGTGATAATTCTATGGCTCGAAATAAGAGAGAAAGAACACTTTTTTTTAATCAATAATTAAAATTAGATCGTTACATAAATAAATCAATTAGTAATAGGAGGCCTTATATGGTCGATGCTGGATCTCTTATGCATTATAATTTCTTCGAGTACATTTTGCGCTCAGTCAACTACGCGCCGTTACTAACGGTCTTTAAAAGTCTCAAGCTGGAACTAAAATAGTACAATTATAAATTAAAACTGATAATCAATTTCCGTAATTAAGATACTAATATGTATCATTAAAACTTATATAGGGACTGAGTGTTGCGAAAAAATATTACCTCAGCCAGGATTCGAACCTGGAACTTAACATTTTTTCTTCGAATAACATTTTTGAGGAAAAAGATTTTTTACGATATATTTATAGCCCATATATCACTGAAAGAACTATCGTTAAAATTTACTGCGATATGTTAGACACAATTAAAAGCAAGATGGATGATCATTTGTGGAATTTTCTTGAAACGAAGTCCCCTTGGGGTAAACCGGAGAGAGAAAAAGGAGGAAAGGAAGAAATTGTCATCCTGAGATTCCACGCTCTTGTGACGAGATTCATCAAGTTTTTATTGTATTCTTGATGTGAAAGCGGTTTCGCGTCTATACTACTGCTCATAACGCCGTCTGGTTTTTTTGTAATGTTATGCAATGATAATGCTTGTATCTGATATCACGGGTATCCTGCTCGAACAAGCGAGGGGAATAGAAATGTGGCAAAAAATAAAATAAACGAGATACGAGAGGAATACTCGTGGAACAACGCGCGACTTTTGTTTCTATCGAGGGTCATCATCGATGAATTCTGGCTGCGTTCTAATAAAATATAAAAATTTAATAATATACGAAATTTCAAGGATTTCACTTGCCTTTCCATATTTCTGTATTTTAAAACCCCACGAATTTTTTTCGCAGCTAATTTCTCGCGCTGAAGCTTACACGAGAAATAAGAAGAAAATTGGAGAATCGAATATTCAAGCTGACGATCTCGCGAAACGAGTTATTTTCTTGGTTCTTATTTTCCATGAGTGAAAGAGCTATTTTGTACTGCTGTACATACACGTGATTGCCATTTCGTTAGCCGTTTCGACCGTGATGGCTATTGTAATCGCGGCATGTTTCTCAAGTAATTATTGCAATTATTGGGTTCATGAATTCTACGAACAGCTGCGTACATACGCTCGTTATTCGGCAGCGAGCACTCTCCACGAGGAAATCAGATATTTCGTTGAATAATAAAAGAATCGCCACGTGTTCGTGTCAATCCACGAACATCCTAATGTATTCGGGTTGCCACGGGTATTGGACGATCGATAATGTATATTTCGTTCTACGTGCCTGTGGCATTCGTGCTTGCGAGGGCCGGAGGAATATTGCAATTACAAAGTAGGTACCGGCCGCGCGTAATACTCCGTATATCCGTTTCCATCTCGTATTTCGTATTATAGCGAATACATTACCCGTTTGCACAGGTGTCGGTTACGGATTCCTGCATCGCAGGTGCTTCGAGGGATTTAAGGGGACCTTTTCGAAATTCCAATTTTCAGGTTCCGTCTATTTGCAATAATTGTGTTTGTCCGAATATATTAAACTGACATGTACTATTTATTAGAGAGAGGGCGGGGGGGGGGGAGATTTGCAGTAATTTTTGTAGCTGAGTATAATTCTTTTTTCCAGATTTTTATTATTAGATTATATTTTATACAACATTGGGGTACTCGATATTTATACATTTATTATATAATTTCATTTATTTTTATGAGGTTTATTGAATACGTTATGATGAATTAAGACATTTATGTTGAAAAATTATTTTACCTTTTGTATTAAATTATATCATTTTTATTACAGGATTAAAATTTTTATTTGTGGCATTAATATACAATATGAAAAATTTATAAAAAACTTAAAATCTCTTTAATATGTTTTTAAAACATAATCTTGTTCAAGATTACTGTTTTATTTATTATTTATTATTTTCTTTTATTTATTTATATTAATTATTTTATTTATTTATATTAATTATATTAATTTTAATATTTATACAGCGCGTGTCACTCTATCTTTCACGCTGTAATATCTCGAAAATGAGGCACTTTGGTAAAAAATGTTTCAGACAGAAATTATATAGCTTGAAGAGGGACAAATAATGTTAAAATTAATTTTTGAAATAAATTTTTTTTTATCACATAAAAGTCATTGACATTTTTAAAAATAAAATGATATGGTTTTTCTTACATATGATACCTCTAGATTAAAAGAAATATGTAATAGCATGTTGCAAATTGCGTAATTTTTTTATAAAGTAACTATGTTTTTTTAATTAATTTACCTTATTATTCCAAATAAAAGTATTAAGGTGCAGTTGTCGAAAATAAATAGTTTATAAAATATTTTGTACTTTATGTCAAAATGTGCCAGAATAAAATATAAAATATCTCGTAAACTATTGATTTTTCAACAACTTTATCTCAATACTAAAATATAATTGTGAAATGACTTTTGAAAGTCGAACACACGAAAGTCAAATTACATGAAACAGCAGTTTGTACGTTTCGGTTACAAATCGAATCATCTTCAATAAATAATTTTATTTATTAAAGATGGTTCGAATTGTAACCGAAACGTATAAACTGCTGTTTCATAATTTGACTTTGTTAATTTCGCCCGACTTTCGTGCGTTCAGCTTTTGATAGTCATTTTACAATTATATTTTAATTTTTATTTAAATAGAGCCTTATATTATTGTAACTATTTTTTGTTACCTCAATATACATACTTTTATATGTATACAGAATAACTAGAGGAATCATATTATGTTAAAGTAAATCATATATAATAATTTCATCAAAAAATTACGATAACCTTTACATGACTTTAAAAAATCAATTGTTTCAAAAATTAATTTTAATATTATTTCTCCCTCTTCGAGTCATGTAATTTTTGTCTAAAACATTTTTTACCAAAACGCCATATTTTCGAGTTATTACGGTGTGAAAGTTAAAGTAGAACACATGTATAAATTATTTATATACGTACATGATTAATTTAGCAATTGTCCTCTCGATTCTTTTACAAAATATATTAAGAATATATTCAATGCTGCGGTTATAACATTACTACATGTAACGTAAAAAGGAATAGAAAAGTGTTTGTCCAAAGAGGAGTCTTATAATTGCGCGGTCATAGACAATTAAATTAAATTGAATAAAAATCGTTTAAATTTAGTAAAGACAGCGTACTTTTCTTCCGCTCTTGAATCAAAATGAAAACTACTTTCATTTTGAGCCAAGTAAAACAGACCATGGCGGCGACTTCCGCCGGTTTCTAATGGCAAACAGTCTTTATATAGACTTAGCAACGGCAATTTAACTTTGAGTAACCAATTCACTGACCACACAAAGTGCACTCAAGTCCACGTACGAAATGTATGAACATATCCTCAGTGAAATTTAATCAAAGATTGTCTCTCGTTCCCTCGGGATTTCACTTTGTAATTTTTCAATATGATGTATACTATCTAAGATAAAATTAAAGTCCTAGCGCGCAAAAATTTGTTACGAAGCGTCCCTTGTATCAATCTTTATCGCGCGAAAGTCGTCTCACAATCTGATAATAAGAGATAGTTGCCTTTCTATGCAAGAAACATGGATTTTCTAGTTAGAACTCATAGGCCCCGATTTCCTTCGCGTTCTCCTTCTCCTCCTGTCAGCCCTTCTTAGTCAATCTTTTTAAATGACGATGAGCTTCAGTTTGCACGAGCTAACTGATGTTATCGATCCGGAATACCGAATTGAAACTGGACGGGACAACTGATGTATCGATTCCACGGCATGTCCTAGTTTCGTCAAGTCAGCCGTAAAGGACGTCGCTTTCGTGCCTTTCTTTTCAACTTGCCCTTTATGTCATTTTGTTCTGAGTGATTGCATTCAATGGACTCACTTAGTTTCTAACTTTGATCGGGGGGGGGGGGGAGAAAGAATCCGTGTAGGAAACGATTCGGAGGATCGAAGGATCCAGTAGAACAGCCGGACGACGCGATTCCGGAAAGCATTCCCAACGTGCATCGACCACGACGACCTTGGCACGGTTCCTTCAAGGTGCATCGATGTATCGCCACGATTTCTTCGTGGCACGCATCGATCTGATAATAGCAGCGCGAGATTTTCTCAGAAAGTTTCTCCGGGATTTCCCTAAGCACGGATACGTTCTGCAAACAAATGTTAAATGCGTGCAAATATAATAGCCATTTAAGTGCCAATTTATATAAATGTTAATAATACCTTCAGTCTGATTTACGAAGCGTAGCTTTAAACCCTTTCAGAGGCGTCCTAATGGAAATAGAATAACAAAACCATAGTTTTTTTTTTAGTTTTTATGAGTCTTTACAATTCTAGTCTCACAATTCCAAAATTTTAACACTTATTATGGTGAATCCAACATGACATATTAATTAAATAGTGCAATTTGCATGTTACTTTATATAGGTTTTTGAGGTCGCTAAATTCAAATATAATCTCAAAATTGCCAAATTCGAAAAGACAAATCAGTTACAACAGAAAACATTCGATTTATTTCTGTATATTCACGAGCTAATAATATGAATAATGTTAAAATTTTTATTATATTGTTAATGTATTTTTACTATACTGGAGTTATCAGTTTGAATTGTGCAATTTTAAAGTTGGACACGAACTTAGCAATCTCAAAAATCTACATAAAGTGAGTTTCGTGTAAATTGCATTATTTTAAAAATTTAGGTTCGCCATATTGGCTCCGCCATTTTAATTAATTGAATTTTCAAATTCGAATAGCTACGCTATGAAAATGTACATTTTCTCTATAGATTTCATGAAAATCGAACTAATAATTTCCGAAAAGATCTGGTACTAAAAGAAACTGTTCTGAACGGATTAATTGCCTTTAAGCATATATGCAAGTAATAAAAAAGAAAGAAACGGCAAACGGCCGATCTTCGAATGACTTCGAATGACGACGGAGCTATTAAATGTGTGTTTTATCCTGGGCCGTCCGTAACATGTCCCATCCTAAAATAACGCATACCGTGATATTGCAGCTGAAAGTTCGTTATGACATACACATCTCGATTGGATCTTTGCGGTTTGGAAACGCGAAATGAAATTTTCAGTGGATAAATTCGGCTTAAAGCTCGGGGATCCGACCGTGACGTGAGTCAGTGCGCATGTTATTTGTCGGAGCACCGCATGCGANTGTTTGTGGAACAACTCTCTCTCTCTCGCATGTGCTCGACGAAATGCGCAGAGGAAACTGCTTCTCGAAAACGTCGACGGTCATCTGGGAAAAATACACCGGGGGGAGGGAGACCTTGGCCCAGGAGGCAGAAGCCTTCCGACGACGCCTTGACACGCAATCTTTCTCCCCCTCCCCTCCTTTCCGTTAATATTTCAATCATTTCTAAGTATATTAGACGGATAAGATCTCTTATCCGCACGTTAATATCTCAATAGACCAATTATAATATTATTCCGCGTTGTTCTCGAAAATAGAAGGGGAATGTCACGGCACTCACGATCCATTTACTAATATTGATTAAAAACGGCTCCTGCCCCCCCCCCCCTCCTCCCTCGTCTTTCGCATCTGCCAGCGACCGCAGAGTTATCGCCACAACTGACCGTCCGGCACTTCGCCGCGGGGATTTGCTACATCTGCAACTCCTCTTTAATATACTACCCTCCGCCGCAAGGAAAACAAATCGAGAGATGTTAAATTCGGAATCGGAGTTGCCTCGCACGCGCACCGCATTGGTGAATCGGGAGGATGCGCGGCAGGACACTCAGGAGGGAAGGGGGAGGGGGCGATATCCTCTGATTATTACCCAACTTCGAGAGTATCGCCCGCAATAAATACCCCACTGGATAATGCACGCCGTAGGCGGCACTTGAGCGGCATTTAGCGCGATGTAAAGTTTCATTCGCGGTATTTCTCTCTTGCCCGACGACGATTGCGACGATCAAAGGAGGAATTTATATCGGTTAAGATACTTGGAGCGTAATGGTGTAGCGCGGCAGAAAGTCAACACGACAAAGCTTGCTCCGCTCGCTAACAACTTTTGCCGGCGTGATTGCTCGCGAAAGGCTGGCACGGGATTCAGGATACAGCAATGCGCCTTTACATATATCTAAGGATAAAAGGAAAAACTCTGACGTTGACGGCGTTTCCGTCGTGGAGGAAAGGAATATTATTTCGCCTCGCGGGAAACGCGCGCGCGCGACACAAGGGCGCATCGGCAACGTTCCCTGAAAGCGCCCTGCCACGCTGAAAGAGCGAGAAAGAACATGCCCTTTAGTAAATTCCGCCGACAAATGGATATTGCGCGAAACGCCGTGTCCTCGGGCAACCGTTTACAAACGGAGCCAACAGCGCGGAGGTACAAAATTGTTGCGTTATAAAGTGAAAGAGGCGGGGAAGGGGCAGCAGGGGTCCCGAGATTCCGTATTTTTGCATACAGATCGAAATTTCTCTGTCCAGCCGGGAAACGATGGAAGAAAAAACGCCGGCTACGTTCCCCGCTAACGACTCGGAGCGCGCATTTCCGTCACCGGAGGTGGAGTTGCGCAGCGGGGAAGCGTCCGTCGGGATAATACGGATGGCGGGATTTTTCTTACGGGCTCTGGCGCGTCTAGCCAGACATTGTTCTTTTATCAAGCGACGGTGCCTGAGAGTCTAGCCAAGTCTAGTCCCGTTCTGCATGCAAGTTGGCGCGTACCCGACACTCTTCCCCTCTCCGTCCATGAACCTTCTTCTGTCCGCTCATGCAGCTGCATCGCGTTGGCCCTCCTAAAGCCCATCAAACATACTTTCAGTAAAACGTAACAGTAAGTTTCAACCAATCGCGTTGTTCGATTGGTCGAAACCTTACATCTTAAGGAAAGTGTGTGTGATGGGGGCTTAAGCGGGAACGCCGCGAGGACGTACGGCACCGCTAAGGGCCGTGGCACATAGAAAAACTTAAACCATAAGACTTAAGACTTAAGAATTTCATCCATACGGAATTCCCGGTGTCGCTTAAGTTTCAAAATGGCTACCTTACTGCTCGACCGTGATTGGTTGATTCGCTTATGTCTTAAGTTCTACTGCTTAAGTTTTTCTATGTGCTGCGGCCTTAATTAAATCCCTTCCATTTCGGAGCGTTTGCACAATTGAGTGCACCCAGATAGGAAAAACTTTTGTAATAATGCACAATTATTGCTTCTTTCTATTCACAACATTTCACAATACATGTCATAAGGTGATTCTGCAAAACACACATCTTTTGCTAAAAAGGAATTTTATAATTATAAGTTGCAAATATTAAGAAAATTGTGAAAAAATTACTTAAAAAAATAAAAGAAAAAATACTTACTATTACTTGAATTATAATTGTATAATTTTATGCTGTAACGGTTTTTACAATAATTTCAAAATTAATTTATGAAGATGAATCGCTCTAATATTATAATTATATAAGAATTTATTTTAGACATCAATTTTTTTTAAAGATTGTTATATTACAATGATTAAATTTAGAATTAATGATTCTTTTAAAAATTAGATTTATACGTATTACACGATATATTATGCATTATATTTTAAAATTAAAATAATGCTAAAATGTTTCTGTATACGTTCTTATCTAGACAAATAACGCGAGATAGAGGATGCGTTTCTTGCGCGAAATTTAATCGTTCGGCGACTTAAAATTAGTTTAACACAATTACATTGGGCTCTTGCACATTTAATTACAATTGCGATCGCAATTTCAATCTCGTGCAATATTCCTCGCTCAGTTCTGTCTCACTGCTGGACACACGCTTGCGGCATCATTAACATCTTGTAGTGAATATAAGATGTTTCGTGTTACTCCGTAATATCTTCTTCCCATCGGATATAGTTGTTATCTAAGGTTGCCTAACGAGGCGTCGCTAATCAAGCACGGTAATTTAATGGGTCATAATCTCGACTCCGCGCGCGCTCGATGAACCAGCAAAATAAGCGATGGAAAATGCATTTCCATCGAAACCCGAGTTTCGCGTATTACATTTCACAATACATCAAAGAGAGGGAGAGAGGGAGAGAGAGAGAGAGAGAGAGAGAGAATGCGAGAACTAACGAGATCCTGAAGTAATTAAGACGACATAAAGGTGATTGAGATAAACAAAAATACGAGAAGAAATTAGAAAATTATAATAAAAAGATGCGGAATTCTCTCTGCATAAATTCACGTTTTTCCTTTCACATCAGCGTATATCTCGATATAAAACAATCCCGCGTAGTCGCGCTACACCGCACTTCGCGCCTGATGAAAAATGCTCGAGAGGGAATGAGGTGAATTGGAATGCGACTCGGATTGAAAACATCGTATTGGTGGAAATAAGGGTCGGATATTGTTTCAAGCTCGCGCGAATTCGCGAGGCAGGAAAAATTTGCATTAGCCGGGCGTAGAACGGAAACGGCGCGTTTTTGCTGTTAATGAAAAACGCAATCACTCCGTAAACTGCGTAGTAATAAACGTAACATTTGGTACGCAGAACGGCGTAATGAGATCAGCGAGAGATTCTACAATTATACCATCGCGATTAATAGTCGCGCAATTATCGCGATGCTAATTCCCCCGTATGTATTCGTTCGAAAAAGTTCGCGAACGATTCGACATTTATCTCGATTCGTGACACGACTGAAAACGGATGAGTTGTCACGCAATTCACGACAGAAGCGGAATTGGAGTTTTCGCACGTCGGCATGTAGAATTGCCCGCGAGAGAGAGAGAGAGAGAGAGAGAGGGGGGGTGAGAAGAAAGAAGAAAAGTCGCACACTTGCGTAGACTGCGAAAGTCCTGCGATCGCACGTCCGCGGAAATGCCACGCGTAAAGAGAACGAGAGAGAGAGAGAGAGAGAGAGAGA
>JAJVSH010000025.1:0-21253 GCA_021460005.1 Tetramorium alpestre
TATTAAAAGTAATCTATTGTATTAATATAGATTTCACAATTTTTACTGCATATGGTTTATGTACCGCTTAAATTTTGCGGGGTCGGATTTTTCCAATTTGGTTCCAAATTTCTTCACAAGGTACGTTATAATATAATTACATACAATATCTTAAATAAATGATAAATATTTAAAAAAAGAACGTATATATTATCTTCTTTTTAGTTTATTATGTATATTGCAACTGTTTTAGTTCTAATAATACCAGCGCATGAAAAAGAGTAAATATTTTTCTGAAATTACAAGTTTATAAAAATTAGTTAAAATGATAATCGATGTATATTATCCAATTATTAAAATGCATTGTAATATTTTCTGAATAATTTAATATACTCACATTAGTACTGTAAGAGACAATTATTAATTGAAAACTAATAACATTTTTATATAGTACAAAGTAAACGACAATGTTCTTTACTATACTTTTATATTGATTTCGCCTTTTTATAATTCTCTTCATCTAATTGTAAGAAAATATTTTTTTGCCTAAAATTTTTTATACAATTAATTAAATTATATTATTATTACTATAGCTTCTATCAAAATAAAATAAAATTCGTTTTATATATTTATAATATTTGTACATCATCTATTTGTCACAGCTGTAATTGTGATTAAAATGTATTTTATGCTATTTGAAAATATATATATATTTATATGCTATAGCAATATGCAAACATTCTAGTCAAGAAATAAAAAATGTGAAGAACTATATTCATATTATATTTGTTGTGTAATATATTATAAGTACTTTATCTATCATCTATTCTATTTCAATAGATTATGTTACATAAATTTTAGTAAATCGATTACCTAATATCCATAAAGTGCTTTAATAAAAATTACAAAGACCCGCTACCATTATAATTCGATGCAATTTATGCAAATATGAAGTCAGTAAAAGAAGAGCAGTTTGAAATAGCAATGTGCGCAATGGCTCAAAATATTCAGGCGATTTTAATGCCGCTCCTAATAATCAGTTATGTTTTTGGTTTAAGGATTGCTAATTTATCTATAAATCACGCAAGACTATGGCTTAATTTCTTATATATGTTGATAGTTTGGATAATTTATTATTTTCTTTCGATGTTATTACTAATACCTAATTTATGTAAGTTATATTCCATCGAGTTTTATTTTTGCTATTTGCTGGAATTATTTATAACAATGATGTCGATCATGTTTGGAATATATTATAATGAGGTAAGAAAATATTAATATATTTAATTATTAATAATAAGAAATTATAAAATAAAAAATGCACAAGTACAATACTTAATAGACAGTTATATATTTTTTAATTTATAATTTATTATTTTATATATCGATTTAATAAAAAAAATTGTCAAAGAAATATAAAATCTTAACATATTAATTTGATCCTATGTATGTGTATATATACATGTATTATTATGTAAATTTATATATTATACATATATATATTATGTAAATATATTATATATAAGTATATTAAATAAAAAACGTGTAAATATAATGCAATCAAATTATATGTTTAAAAACTATTATATGTTTAAAAAATAAGATACATATGTATATGTATTATTAATTGCATAAATTGTAATAATGTCGTAAACTTTTCATTTTTTTCTCAAATATTATTTTCGTCTACAGAAATTCCGCAACTGCTTGAAAAAACTCGATATTATCGACAAGACATTACTTAAACTCGGAACAGTGACAGATTGTGACAAGCTGCATACGAAAATATTGTGGATTATCTTAGGATGGTCCATTATAGTTATATTGATGAATTGTAGTACAGCGTTGTATCTAAAAATTCAGTATAATTATAATATTCTAACAGCTATTCTTTTCGTTTTTTTACTAAACTATTCTTTTCATAATAATGCTATCGGTGATTTAATTATTGCAAGTGTTCTCGGGTTAGTATATCTTTTTGTATATATATGATCATTATATACATATTTTGTAACATAGTCGTTAATATAGATTTGCAGTCATAAATATTGTACATTAATTACTAACATATTTTTTAAAAAGTTGAAATATTATAGCTATAATACACAAATAACAATTTTGTTACTCATCAATTTTTTTTACATTTAGATACATAGGAATAAAGTTTGATCAAATTAATGAACACCTACACAATATAATAAAAAATAACACACAATACAATAATAATAGAATACAATGGGCTTGGGAAAACCCTATGACACATCCGCAACAACGCAGATTTTTGAAAGTTCTAAGCAGCAAATGGATCATATGGACAGTTATGTAAGAAAGCTTAAGAAAATTCTATTTATTACAGCAATTTTATTCTATAAAATGTAATATTACAGACATCTTCATTTGGAGTTACATAAAATATCCCGAGAGATAGATTCAATATTTGGAATAGAAATGACTTTAAAAATGGCATATTATTTTTCTTGGATAGTGATTGACTTACAAATAATTTTCTCCGCAATACTTATCGACAATTATGCGAAGACAATGTATGCTGTCCTATATGTAATTTGGTTTTTTCATAACTTTTTGAAATTCCTGCTCATTAATTATGCGTGCGAAGTGACCACTATCAAGGTGTTTATTCTAAATTTAATTTCGAAATATATTAATTTAAAATTTACTTTTAAATTTACTTTAAATGTTAATGATTAATTTTAAATTTGTGAATTAGATATGATTTAAATTTTATTCAACATTATTCAACATTACAATTTATAGGCAAAAGCAACAAGAAATTTAATAAATAAATTATCATATTCTTCTTGTGATGCTGAACTTCGTGAAATCGTAAGTTTTAATATAAATATTATTAAAAGAAACATTGAATAATATATAAATAATTGAAATAAATATAAATTAGCTACAAAACATATATTGAAAATAATCCCCTGCGTTAATATAGATTTCACAATTTTCATTACAAATGGCTTATGTGCCACTTAGATTCTGCGGAATTGGATTTTTCCAATTTGGTTTCAAATTTCTATATAAGGTATGTTACATTTATTATCTAAATACATACTGAAAATAATAAAATCTATAATAAATATTTCAAAAAATATTTATAAGAACTTATACTGTTTTTATTTTTAGTTCATCATGTCCATTGCGACTGTTTTAGTTATAGTAATACAAGCAAATATGAATAAGTAAATAATTTTATTATGACAATTTTAACAAGATTATATTAAATCTATAATATATATCGTTTAAAGAACATGTTAACACATATTACATATGACAATGTCATATGTGAACATATTACAATGTCTTCTTGATATAATTTTTTATTAGAACTGTAGAAAAAAGTTATTAATAAAAGAAAAAATTAATAACATTTTTTACAGAAAATAATACAATTAATAAATATTCTATTATAAAAAAAATTGTTTTTATAAAAATTATAAAATTTTTTTATATAATAAATGAAATAATATTTCTACCAAGATAGAAAATGACGCTTTGATTACATAATTATGATATTTGTATATTTGTATTTATTTTATTACTAATTATAACTAAAATTTATTATGTGTGTGATAGTTAATAATATTTTAAGATTTCTGCTAAATGATTAAATAAAAAAATAAAGAAGAATTTTTGTAGTTTTGTTATATTATAAATACTTTATTAATTAATTTTATTCAAGAACAGATAGATATAGGTAGTAGCCATCACATCTATCTTGTATTTCAATCGATTGTGACGCATAAACTTTAATAGATTGATAACTTCAATATCCATAAGTGCCTTAATAGAAATTACAAAGATCTATTACTATTCAATGCTACTTATACAACTATCTACTCAATAGAGATGCAGTTTGGAATAGCAAACGGTATGTGCAATGACCAACCAAAGTATTCGAACGATTCTAATACCATTTTTGGTGATCAGTTATGTAATCGGTTTAAGAATTGTTGATTTATCTAGTCACTTTAAACTATGGTTTAGTCTTTTATATATATTACTAGTTTGGTTGACCTATTACTTTCTCTTGACGTCACCATTAATATCCTTTTTTCATAAATATTATTCCCTCGAGTACGAAATTTGCCATACAATGGAATTATTTACAACATTATTGTCAATCGTGTTTGGTGTGTACTATGATAAGGTAAGAAAACAGTAATATATATAATTATTAATAATAAACATTTTGAATTATATCTGACTCCTCCAATAACTGAAATAGCTGTAAATTTTTCATTTATAAAATTCATTACTTTAAGTATCTATTTAATGGTAAAAGGAAAAAATCATATGTTGACTCAATAATAAATTAATTTTTTCTATTTATATTAATTAATTTATATTGTATGAAATAATATATAAGAAAAAATTATTATTAGACAAAAGTTATATATAAACTATATAAAATTGTCAAATTTTCGGTATAAGTATTTATATATAATAATTATTATTTATTTTTTATACATTACATTTTTATAACAGAGATTTCGAAACTGTCTAAAGAAGCTTGATATTGTGGATGAAACATTGCTTAAACTTGGAACAATAACAAATTATAATAAGCTACGCAAGAAAGCAATATGGCTCGTTTTGGGATGGTTTGTAGTAGTCGTGTTAATGAATTGTGCGACATCATTATTCATACAACACGAATTTAAATGTGGTATAGTAACAGCCATGCTCCTTATTTTTACACGAAACTACTCCTTTCATATTAACGCTATCGGTGACTTGACTACTGCAAGTATTCTTGCGTTGGTACATTTTTTTATATATGTAACTTTTTTACATTATGTCATAGCAGTTAAATGCAATTTATTTAATAGAGCTAAATTATTGTGCAAGAAAACTTTTTTGGAATATTTTTTAAAAATATATCTATTATCTATTAATACATTTATGTGCTAATAAAATCATTATTAATTCATAAATTTTTTTATATTTAGGTACATAGGATTAAAGTTTGATCAAATCAATAAATATCTTCAAGATTTGACGGAAGATAACGGATATGGAGTAAAATTAACTTCGAAAAATCTCATAATACATTCGCATCGACACAGACTTTCGAAAGCTCTAAGCAATCAATACATAATATGGACCGTTATGTAAGAAAATATACGTAAATTCTATTGCAATCTAAATGCAGCAATTTTATTTAGTAAAATTTAATATTGTGTATAAGCAGACATCTACATTTGGAGTTACGCAAAATATCTCGCGAAATCGACACATTACTTGGAATACATATGTCTTTTAAAATGGCATGCTATTTTGGTTGGATAGCAATTGACTTACGAATAATTTTTTTCGCAATGCTTATTAACAATTATTTGAAAACTAACAAGTATATCTGTGCTGTCCTGCATTTTATCTGGTTGTTTCACAACGTTCTGAAATTTCTACTCATTAATTACGTGTGCGAAACAGTCGGCAACAAGGTACTGATATTCATTTAATTTAAAAAAACTTGCATTTAAAATTTGCTTTGAAAGAGAACTTGACTATTAAATAATATTTTTTATTATTAAATTAAGCAATATTACTTTTATTCAACATATTGCAATTTTAGGCAAATACAACAGGAGATTTATTAAATAGGATATCTTTCACTGATGATGTTGAAATTCGTAAAATCGTAAGTCTTAAAATAAATTTGTTGAACGTTATTAAAATAAATATTATATAATTAATATCAAATTTTACATGAATAACCAATGAGATTGCATTAAAAGTGATTCATTGTATTAATATAGATTTCTCAGTTTTCATTACGTACAATTTATACACCACTTAGATTCTGTGGAATCGGATTTTTCCAATTTGGCTTCAAATTTCTTTACAGGGTACTTACATTATACTTATTATATAATTACATACTATAAATAATTACTTTTATAAGAAATATTTAAAATAAGAAAATTTATATACTGTCTTTATTTTCAGTTTATCATGTCTGTTGCAACTGTTTCTATCTTATTAATACAATCGTACATAATTAAGTAAGCATTTATAAGATATTATAACAAAATTTACAAAAATAAGTGTATAGCAAAATAATCTGCACATAATGTATACATATAGCTTAGAAAACATATTAAATGATATTTTTTTCGACATCATTTTGATATTACTGTAATAAAATGAAACTTCATATTTAGAAGAAAAAACTAATTTTTTACAAAAAAAAACGTGATAAGGTAGAATATAATAGAATATATTCTTTATTTTGCATTTCTTTATATCAAATTTATTTTACTTCAATTCAATTTTCAATGAAAAAATAAATATTTCTCTCATATTTATATATTATTTTAATATTATACTTTCAATTATTTAATCCATTGAATATATTGATTAAAATCAACATTATATTGTAATTTGATAATATTTTTAGATAACTATAATATAATAGCTCCTCAATATAACTATAATATAATAGCTCCTCAATCAAATAGTAAAAAACAGAAATGTCATGAACAACATTAATATCTGTGTCTTACGTTTGCTCTGGAAAACAAGCGACATATCCATCATCAATTCTGTTCCGACAGAATGCAGTACGAACTTGAATAAATTGATTGTTCCTGTATCTATAACCTCAACGGAAATTACGAAGATCTATTATTCTTACTATTTAGTGCAACTAGTGCAACCATTTGGTTAGCAAAAATTGTAAAAAAAAATTTCATATCACAACAGTGATTATCATACGAAATGGAAAACCTTCGATCAGTTTTAGTGGTTCTCTTAACGATCACTTATGTGTTTGGTCTAAAAATTATCGAGTTTTCTACATATTATCAAAAGTATTTCAATCTCTTGTGTATACTGCTCTACTGGGCGACTTATTTATTTCTCATAAGATATACAGTAATACCTTACATTAAGATTTATGAATCTCTATTTCATGTTTGTCTTTATGTGGATATTTCTACAGTATTATTTTCAATTGCGGTTGGAGTGTATCATAATAAGGTAAGAAAATCTTAGAATTCCTCGCTCATGATTAATAAACAATTTCATTTGTATTTTGAAATAATACAATTTTAATATATGTATCAATATAAAAGTAATAATAAAATTTTTAGTTTATAACTTTTTAGATTTAATATTATATTTTATATTATAATTTATTATCATTATTCTATCATATCTCTGTAATAAAAAAAAATTATCATAACAATTCAATAAGATACTTTGCATGTTCCTGCAATATAAGTTATTGTTACATTTTTTCTCGATTTATTTAGCACATTCTTTTAGCATTTTAATATTTTATATTTCATATAAAGAAAAAATATATATGTATGAATGCCATTTATACTCAATTATACCTCTTTAAAGTTAAAATAATAATGTTATTAGACACAAGATTCAAATTTTCTAATATGCATTAATTTTTTTATGCATTATTAAGCATTATCTTTTTTATCAGAAATTTATAAGCTGCCTAAAGAAACTTACTATTGTGGATGATACATTGAAAAAACTTGGAACAACAACAGATTATCATAAGCTGTATATAAAAACAATATGGTCTATCTTAACTTGGATTATAACAGTCACATTATTAACTTATATAGAGGCTGTATGGTTGCAAAATCAGTACGATTATGATGTTACAACAGCTATCTATGTTGTCTGTATGCAAAATTATTGCAGTCATCTTAATTTTATTAACAATCTAATTGTTGCGAGTATTCTTGGGTTGGTATACTTACTCTCTAAAAATTAATNAGTGTATAATCACTAATTATCAGTGTATAACTACTATTGTATATCAAATAGTGGTAAGTACAAGTGATACCACTGGTAATTAGTGCCTAGTCACTGAATTATTTAACGAATTTTAGTCTATAATTAGGCTTCATGCAATAGTGATGTTCAATCATACTCAGCGTCACGCGTGACAATAATCACTGTTTATAAATAAAAAATAAATTTACTGATAAAATCAGTCAAATTCTCACTAATTTATTTTCACAGAGTATCTCATACAAAAGAAATTATCTTAACAAAATTATATATATATATATATATATATATATATATATATATATATATATATATATATATTATATATGTATCTTGCTGAATATTTATAATTATTAGACTTTATTGAATGTTTATTTTAATATCCGACGAAATTATTTAAAAACTTACGATTTCACGAACTTCAATATCACAAGTGGAATACATTAATCTACTTATTAAATCTCCAGTAGTACTTGCCTAAAATTAAAATACTTATATTGAATAAAATGGAAGTTGCCTCTAATATTACTTAAAATAACAATAACTTTTAAAAATCAAATTTTTGTTAGAAATAATTTTTAAGTACATACTATTTAAAATTATATTTGAAATATAGATGTATGTCTGTACCTTAGTGCTGACTGTTTCGCATATATAATTAATGAGGAGAAATTTAGACATATTATGACATAACCATAATAAGTTTATTGCGGCGGAAAATATTTTATCAGATTTCACATAATTATCGATCAATACTGAATAGAAAAATCCATGCAAATTATACACTAACCAACCAAAATAGCATGCCATTTTGAAAGACATTTGCGTTACGAATATTGAGTCTATCTCACAGGATATTTTGCGTAACTCCAAATGAAGATGTCTGTATAAATATTACTATTTTATTCTGTGCATATTTATATATAAATATTAAATTTTATTTAATAATATTTTATGTATAGATAGTGGAATATAATTAGTTTTACGTAAGTCATAGTCTTACGTAATAATCCATATCATATGTTTGCTATTTATAGTTTTCGAAAACTGGTGACGATGTGAATGTAGGTTGAGGTGTTCCCAAGCCTGTTTCATTTCATGATCGTTATGTGTCGTCATATAATAAAGATATTTATTAACTTGATCAAATTTTAATCCTATGTATCTAAATATAAAAAAAATCAATAGATCATTTTATTAGAAGATAAGTCTATCGCATCACTTTCATAAAGATTTTAATATACTTTAAATTTTAATATCTGATAATTCAGATTTATTTATATATACACATGATAATGCTATGAAATGATTGTCATACATATAAAAAGTTGTACTTACCCAAGAATAATTATAGTAGTTAAGTCACCGATAACATTAATGTGAATAAAGTAATTTCGTGTAAAGACAAAAAACATAGCAGTTAAAGTATCACAATTATGTTCAGCTGTTATAAGTAGTGATGTTGTAACATTCATGAATATGACTACTACAAACCATCCTAAGACGAGCCACAATGATTTCTTATGTAGCTTGTCATAATCTGTCACTGTTCCGAGTTTTAACAGTGTATCGTCAACAATATCGAACTTCTTCAGGCATTTTTGAAATTTCTGAAAAAGATGTAATTAAACAAATAAACAAAATAAAGAATATAGAATATGGAGAATATAGAAAGTAGAGAAAATAATTAATTATTTATTAAAAAATTTAATAATATTACACCTTCTATCAAATACTAATGCAATTTAATTTAAAAAACAAAATAATTCTGCATTGCGTTATTTTGCACAATTTTACATAAATATAGAATTTTTTAAAAATAAATTATTTTATCAATTATGCGAATAATTTGTTAACATACACTACATTAATATTTTATTACGTTACAGTTGTGGAAATAGAATGTTTGAAATTGCTTGTTATAATAATGATCATATACATATATTAACTTTACTTACCTTATCATGGTATATACCAAATACGATTGATAATAAATTTATAAATATCTCCAGCCAAAAACATATGTAATATTCAAATGAATGAGACTTATGAACAGCATATATTAATTTACACGTCGAAAGAAAATAGTAAATTATCCAAACTAGGAACATATATAAAAGACTAAGCCATAATTTCGTATTACTTATGGATACATGAGCAATTTGTAAACCAAACACATAACTGATCGTTAGAAATGGCCTTAAAATTGTTCGAATATTTTTGGTCATTGTACATATCGTTACTATTTCTATTTGCAAACTGCACCTTTATTGATCAGTTGCTTGAATAAATTGTATTGTACAGCAACGGTAGTGGATCTTTGGAATTTCAAAAAAGTCACTCATAGATATTAAAGTAATTGATCTACTATTAATCTAATTTATATGTCACAATGTATTGAAAAAGGATAATGGATATACCACCTTTTCTAATATAAAATAGATATATTCATATAATAGAAATACATTATTTTTGACAAATTTGTTTTTTTTTATTTTTATAATGTGCTACAGTAAGGACTTGGTTAGAAGATGTGAAAGAGTGAGTGTGCGAGAGAATGTACTTGTTCTTAGAGAATAAGATATTTATGTTATTACAAAGTTAAAGGGCATAAGATAGGGATTTATATGAGGTGAAGGATGGAAAGAAATTGACCATGTCGTCTTCAAACCTTAATAACTCGGTCAAAAAAAATCGTACCGCGATCAGCAATCAACTCAAATTAAAGGGGAAAGTTCCCGCTACAAGACGCAGACAACAGAAATTTTCTACGATTTTTTGCACGCCATATGTAACCCAGCAAAATTTTTATTTTGACGGACCAAGCTTTATCATTCTGCCATTTTGTAAAGGAAAGAGATGATTAAAATCCGTAAAAAGAATTTGAAAAAAGAAGTTTCAAGCTTCAAAATGTTTTTTAGATTTTGTTTCTGCGATAACTCTTCGCCGAGTTACAGTGGTTTAAAAATAATCCAAATTCTTAACATACAAAAAGTGTTCCCTATATTTTTTTGAATAGTGTATATAAATTATGAATTCTTAGCCCCTTAGTTTAACCCCTTTGTATGATTTTCGTTGAAACTTGATAAAAATATTTACTTATTTCCTTGTCCTTGTATTATTATAATAAACACGGTCGCAACTGACGTTATAAACTGAAAACAAAGTAGTGTAAAAGTTATTTTTTTTAATATTTGTCACAAATGATTATTTGTAGTATGTAATTACACGATAAATATAACGTACCTTATGAAGAAAATTGAATCCAAATTGAAAAAATCCGATTCCGTAGAATTTAAGTGATGTATAAATTATATGCAATGAAAACTGAGAAATCTATAATAACACAATGAAATATTTTTAATGTATATTTCGTTTACTTATACGTTTTTAAAAAGCTTTTAATGTTTATTTTAATAACATTCCAACAAGATTTTAATTATTTTAAAACTTACGACTTGGCGAGTTTCAATGTCACAAGTAGAATATAATAATCTATTTAACAAATCACCTGTAGCACTTGCCTAAAATTATAATATATTGAATAAAATGGAAGCTCTTTCTCATAGAACCGTTTGAAATAGAATTAGTAGACAAATTTTTGTTAAAAACAAATTTTAGATACACATTGGTTGAAATTAAATGTAGGATTAATCATACCTTGATGCTGACTGTTTGGCATACATAATTAATAAGGAAAAATTTAAAAACGTTATGGAAAAACCATAGTAGGTTCTCAATGACATCTATTATTCTATTAATTGTTACATTATTTTCGACAAATACTGTATGGAAAATTCCTTGTAAATCGAACACTAACCAACCAAAATAGCATGCCATTTTGACAGATATTTGCGTTACAAATATTGAATCTATTTCATAGGATATTTTGCGTAATTCCAAATGAAGATGTCTGTATAAATATTATATTTTATTCTGTATATCTACATAAATATTAAATTTTATTTAATAATGTTTATGTGTAGGTAGTAGAATTTAATTCTTACATAATGATCCATATTATGCGTTTGCTATTTACAGTTTTTGAAACCTGGCGGTAGTGCGAATGTATCACGTCTTTCCAAATTTGCTTCATTTCATGAACGTTATTTGTCGTCATGTGACAAAGATATTTATTAATTTGATCAAATTTTAATCCTATGTGCCTAAACATATAAAAAAATTGTTAGATAACAATTTTGTTATTAGAAGATAAATTTATCAAGTTTAAATATATTTCAATATAACTTAAATTTTTTACTCAATGAGTTAATATTATTAATTTATACATATTACTGATGCTATGAAATAGCTGTCATCTATGTAAAAAGTTGTACCAACCCAAGAATAACTGCAGTGGTCAAGTCACCGATGGCATTAAGATGAAATGAGTAGTTTCTTATAAAGACGGCACTCATAGCAGTTAACATGTTATAGTTACGTTGAATTTTTACACTCACTGCAGTTATACTATTCATTGATATGACTGCTACGAACCATCCTAAGATTAGCCATAGTGATTTCTTCTGTAGCTTGTGATAATCTGTCACTATTCCTAATTTTAACAATGTATCGTCAATAATATCGAATTTCTTCAGACAATTCTGGAATTTCTGAAAAAGATACCATTAAACAAGTAAACAAAGTAGAAAAAATAATTAATATTTATTAAAAAAACTTAATATAACACATTTTGTATCAAATATTAATTGCATTTAATTTTTATTAAAACATATAATAATTCTTTATTGCGTCCTTTTCACATACTTACGCAGAATTTTTAAAAAATATTAATTATAAATATAATTATTTTATCAAATATGTAAAGGACCTTGTCAATGCAGACACTTTAGCATATTATATTATTATATTATAACTATGGAAATATATACGTTTGAAATTACTTATTATAGTAATTATTATATATACAGGGTGTCCCAGAATTGTGGCATAAATTTTCATGAGCTGATAGAGCGGACGAAATTGAGTCGAAAAGTCCTCTACCATTTTGCAATTTTGGCAATAGTTAACGAGATATTAATGATTAAAAATCGCAGTATTAGTCCGGCCTATCGCCGAATACAAGCACGCGGCGAAATACGACCGCCCAGCGTCATTGTTACCAAGACTGCGAGGAGTTGTTTGGTAAAAAACAGGGGGACAATCGCAACTCAAAACCGCCGCTTTTAGGCATTGCCGCGTATAGTAAACAATTCCTCGCGATCTTAGGAACAATGACGCTGGGCGGTCGTATCTCGCCGCGCGCTTGTATTTGGCGGAGGGTCGGGCTAATACGGCGATTTTTAATTATTAATATCTTGTTAACTCTTGCAAAAATTGCAAAATGGTAGAGGACTTTTCGACTCAGTTTCGTCCGCTCTACCAGCTCACGAAAATTTATGCCACAATTCTGGGACACCCTGTATATTAACATTTTCTTACCTTATCATGATATGCATTAAACACAATTGATATTAAATTTACAAATATTTCCATCCCTAAGCATATATCATCCTCAATTGTACGTGGCTTGTGAATAGAATATATCAATGGATACGTCAAAAGAAAATAGTAAGTCAACCAAAGTAGTAGTATATATGAAAGACTAAACCATAATTTCAAGTGATTTGTAGATAAATTAGCAATTCTTAAACCAAACACATAACTAATTGTTAGAAATGGCGTTAAAATCGCTAGGGTATTTTTGACCATTTTATACACTGTTGCTATTTCAAACTGCACTTTTCTTGGCCAGTTGGTTGTATAAGTTGCACAGTTTTGTATTCTAAAGGGAGTCTTATAATTTCAATTAAGGCACTTAAAGATATTAAACTAATCGATCTGCTGTAATTTATATACCATAATTTATTAAAACGTGGATACACTGTTTTCCAAACACAATTGATATTAAAGTTATAAATACTTTCAGCCAATAGTAAATGTAGTCCTCGATGGTATAATTATATTAATATTCATAAAAAGGAAAGATCAATGTAGAAGTTGAAAGGAAATAATACACTGACAATTCTATTAGCGCGAAAGTTTCGTAGAAGTGAATTCCAAGTATTTGACTGCTACCAGTCGAGCTTTATGTTTTTCGAATGATCCGTCTGCCTTATGCTTATTGCGCATAAAAATCAAGTAAAAAAATTAAAAATTAAATTGATAATTCTTGTTTAATAAAATTATTATACATCTACTATAGTATAATAATATAAATAATAATATAATAATATAATAATATAATATAGTATAAAAAAACAATGATAAACAAACATATTAAGAATATTCACATTTCTGGAAGATGAACACATGCGTTTTATTTTAGAACAAATAGTATTTCCAGAAATGTGAATATTCTTAATATGTTTGTTTATCATTGTTTTATTTTTATATTATACTATAGTAGATGTATAATAATTTTATTAAACAAGAATTATCAATTTTATTTTTAATTTTTTGACTTGATTTTTATACTATATTTAGTACATATGTGCGATATTTAGTACATATTTAACAATTCTATTAAATAAAATATATTTTCATCATCACATCACAATATATTATGCCTCTATAACAAATACATAATATATTTATACCATAAATACGTGCAATTATAAAGTGCTTCTTTTTACATTACAATAGATATTATATTATTTGCATAATCATATAAAACTGTATGTAAAAAACGAATAATTTTTTTAATAATGAAGAAAATTATGAAAAGGTATGGCATCAATACAAGCAAAATAAAGGAAATTTTATTATTTAGTTTTTATTGCATAAAATATTTTTAAATCAATATTTTTAACTCTGGATACTAATATGTCTAAACCAAATCCAGAAGATAATGCATTTATACACTTTTACATAATGCATTTTATAAACTTTTTACCATATGTATATGATTTTTATTTAAACTATTTTGCATGAACTTTGTTATAATTTAATGGAAATGTTTACTTATTTGCGCGTGCTTGTATTAATATAGTTACAACGGTTGCAACAGACATCACAAACTGAAAATGAAGATAACGTAAGTTAGATTTCAAATATTTATTAGAAATTTAATTATTTGTAATATGTAATGATATTATAAATATTACATACCCTATGGAGAAATTTGAAGCCAAATTGGAAAAATCCGATTCCGTAGAATCTAAGTGGTGCATGAACTAATCGTAATAAAAATTGTGAAATCTATATTAACAAAATACATTATTTTTAATATACATTATATTAATTTTTATATTTTTTGTATGCTGTTATGTAAATATTACATATATTTTAATGAATTGATTTTAAACTTACGGTTTCACGTACTTCAATGTCATAAGTGATATACGACAACTTATTTAATAATTCTGTTGTTGCGTTTGCCTAAAATTGTAGTATATTAAATATAATTTAAAAATTTCCTAATTTAGTTTTAACACTTAATATTAATAAAAGTAAAAAGTTTTTAATTTGTTTTTGTAGTTTGATTTATTTATTATATGCAAATTTTAAATTTGTGTTTCTTTACAATTAAATATTAAATCAATACCTTATTGGAGACCTTTTCGCATATATAATTAATGAGTAAGAATTTAAAAACATTATTAAAAAGCCATATAAAGTGCAGGATAATTTTAATTTTTGTAGATTTCACATAATTGTTGATAAGGATTACATAGAGAATTTCGCGTAAATCAATCGCTATCCAACTAAAGTAGCATGCCATTTTAAACGTCATTTGCGTTCCAAATATTGAGTCTATTTCACAGGATATTTTGCGTAACTCCAAATGAAGATGTCTAAACATTCACATGTATACATAAAGTTTCATTCTGTTTATATTATTATTGATAAATTGTTTTAGCAACATTATTATAGTTACAATTGATGTGAATTTGAGAAATTTTTAGTTATATTACCTAGTATTATTTAGTAATATTACTGCAGTTCAATTTACACAAATTTACTTACATAATAATCCATATTATGCATTTGTTGTTTAATGTTTTTGAAAATCTATGTTGATGTAACATGGAACTTTCCGAAACCAATTTTATTTTGCGTTTATTATTTTCCATCAAGTTTTGAAGGTGTTCATTGACTTGATCAAATTTTAATCCTATGTATCTAAAAATAAGTATAAAGACAGAAAGTGGAAGATAAAATCTTTATTTGTAAATAACAGCTATATTGAATTAATTTTTACGAAAATACTTAAAAAAATATAAAATTTATGCATTAGAACTTAGTTTTATTAAGTTTTATAAATGTCTACTATAAAATAGCTATAAAATAATATGTTGATAAAAAATATACTAACTCGAGGATACTTGCAGTTGTCAAATCACCGATTAAGTTTAAGTGAAAGGCGTAATCTCGTAAAAATGCAAAGAACATGGATGATGCAATATCACGGTCATATTCGTTTTTCATGAAGACGCTTACACCGCATACCGTTAATGTAATTGTCATGAACCATCCTGAGATAAACCATACTGTTTTCCTGCATAGTTTGTCGTAATCTGTCATTGTTCCTAGTTTAAATAATGTGTTGTCGACAATATCGAATTTCTTCAAACAGTTTTGAAATTTCTGTCATAAGAATAGACAAATAATTATTATTTATTCGAAAAATTATCAATTTTATTGATCTTATGTATTTAATAGTGAATATTTTACATTAAAAAAATGTAATATATAAGACATTTTATTTTCCTAATTTATTATTAGAGTTTGTTATTCTTATACATAGTTTATAAAATTTAAATAATTATTTTTCAGATGTGTAGAGAGAAGTGATTAGCGCATACAATATCAATATGTGCGAAATTTTTTTTGTCGTTTTCATTATTATACAATTGAATTTAATGAACTGCGCGTGCGTGTGTGTATATGTGCAGATTATAATCTTTATGTATGTGACTGTAGACAAAAAATAAATTGTCTGTTATTAATAACTATGTATGTTAATAACTACATATCGTACCTTATTATGATATATTCCAAACACAATTGACAATAAAGTTATAAATACTTCCAGCCAATAGCAAATGTGGTCCTCGATAGGATAATATTTATAAAAAGAAAATATCAATGTAGATGTTGAAAGGAAATAATACACCGACCAAATTAGTAGCACATATAAAATATTGAACCATAATATTGAATATCTAGATAAATTAGCAATTCTTACACCAGTTACATAACTGATCATTAGAAATGGCATTAAAATCGTTCGAATACTTTTAGTCATTGCACAAACGGTTTCTATACCATACTACACTTTTGTCGATCAGTTCGTTGAATAAATTCCTTAATTTGAATAATGATCATAGATTTTTGCAATTTTTATTAAATTGCACTTATGGATATTAAAATAATCGATCTACTGCAATTTATGTCACAATTTATTGAAAAAGGATAATGGCTACACCACGTTTTCTAATGTGAAACGGATATATTCGTATAACTAAAATACATTATTCTTGACACATTTGTTTTTTATTTTTTGATTTTTATATTGTGTTACAATAAGGACTTGGTTAGAAGATATGAAAGAATGAGTGTGCAAGAGAATGTGCTTGTTTTTAAGAATAAGATATTTTTCTAAGAACAAGTTATTAAACAGTTGAGAGACATAAGATAGGGATTTATGTGAGGTGAACAGCGGGAAGAAATTGTAGTAATTACTGAAACTCAGAAAAGGAAGAAATAGATAGACTAAAGGGTTAAGAGAAAGAGTTGGAATCTTTTAGATTATGATGAATAGAAGTACAAATAGAGCGAGCAAGGAAGAAGAAGACAGAGATAGAGTAGTAGATAATGGTAAGGAAAGATAGGATGATACGTATGAGATTTTTAAATTTAGTAGAATAGATAGGAGATTATTGCTTAAGAAATAAGTAGGGTTAGAGAAGAAAGACAAGAGATTTCTGGAAGTTGTATAAAGAAATGTGATTTTATAAGTTATGTAAGATAAGGATAGGAAGAAGGTTAAATATAATAATTAAAGATAAGAAGATTGGAATACGGAAGAAAAGAATCTAAAGAGACCGAGCAAAACAAAGCTATAAAAGAGAGTAAGCGAGAAAGAGGACAATTTATAAAATCGAGAGGTAATAATTATTCGGTGAAATGAGAAATGTATAGTTATTGCAAAAATAATTAAGAAGAATATCTCTGTCTATGAAAACATCAGAAAAAGGATAGCGGAATTGAAAAAAAGGAGATAAAAAAGAAAGAACTCTAAAAATAGATTAGGAATATGAAAGAAGAGAGAAGATTTCAAAGGGATAAAAACAAAAATAAAGAAGGAAAGAAACAATGAAAAAGTACAGAAGGGTAAAGAAGATAAAGGTATTAGTACGAAAAAAGTAAAAAGTAAAAGGATATGGATAAGAAAGAGTATAGAAAGAGGATAAACGAATATAAGAACGGCTATAAGAAATTATTGAAAGAATCGGAAGGAAGAAGATTTTGAAAAGGATGAAGAGTAATTGAGGGAAGAAAAAAGAGAAGACATGGTGATGAGGAGAGAACAAAGAAAAGAGAAAAATTAGAAAAAGAGAAAGGACGGAAGAATTAACCAAAATAAAAAGGGAGATACAATTGATACAGAAACGAGATTACAAAGAAGAAGAGGAAGGCTTATGAAACAAGAAGGAAGTAGGAAAGAGTAAGAGCTATTAAGAAAAGATAGAAGAAAGGAAGCAATTTGGAAGGAAATAGAGAAGATTGAGTTAAAGAAGAATGGAAAAACTACGTTTCCAAAAAAAGAATTAAATGAATTAAAGGAAAAGGAAAATGTAGCGATCATACAAGAATGGAAAAGTGAAAGAGTTAACAGAGGAATAGAGAGAATAGAAAGGAAATAATAGAATTAAAAAATGAATGGTAGCAAAAGAAAACTAGGATACATGTATACAGGGTGTCTCCAAGCAAAGGAGAAGGATTGCGTGTCGTAGCTCATGATTGCATCGTCGCTCCTTTTTCTTGCCACGCACCGCCAGCCAATACATGTCATATTGGGCCGCACGTATCTCGAAAAGCTTCGCACAGCACGCTATCATTCGTCTGATTTTAACATTTAATAACTCGATAATTATTGCGATAATATCGCAAAATTAGAAGACTTTTTGTTTATCTCTATGTCTTCTATCTCCTCATCATAAAATGATAGAGGACATTTTTGTTTATCTCGATGCTTTCTATCTCCTCACGAGCGTTAGTCGCAGCTTTGAGACACTTTCCATATATGGAAGAGAGGGAAGAATTTTCCGGAAGGAATAAAAGATGCAGGAAGAAAAAAAAGCTAAAGCTGAAGAGAAGCAAAGAAAAGATAAAAAGGAAGGAAAAGAGAAAAAGAAGGATTAGGAGGTAAAGCAAGATAAATATAGATGAAGATATATACATAGATGTAAAAAAGAAGTTTTAAGGATACTTGGAATAATAGAGAAAAGTTCTAGAAAAGTGTATAGAATTAAAAAATAAGATTATACATATATGCCATAGCTTTAAATTTTTTAATGTAATCAATGTAAACCAAGTCCCGCTTCTTGGCTGTAAAAATATTGAAGTGAATAAACTATCTATCTATTTATTATGCTACAGTACTTATACCTTTGTTACATAAAATTTTTTTATTTTTTTTTATTCATTAATTCTTCATATTTATACGAGTATGTAAAAGTAAATTTAAAATCTATCACATATAATACATTTTGTATAAAAAAATATATATATGTGTATAATGAATTCTTAGTTTAACCACTTTGAATGTATGAACGTCATAAAAATATTTACTTATTTCCTTGTCCTTGTATTATTATAACTAATACGGTCACAATATACGTTATAAACTGAAAACAAAGGTAGGGTATAAATTATTTTTTTAAATATTTGTCATAAATGATTATTTGTAGTATGTAATTACACGATAAGTATAACGTACCCTGCGAAGATATTTAAAACCAAATTGAAAAAATCCAATTCCATAGAATTTAAGTGGTGTATAAATTATGTGCAATGAAAATTGAGAAATCTATATTAACACAATAAAATATTTTTAATGTATATTTCGTTTGCTTATACTTTTTTTAAAAATCTTTTAATGTTTATTTTACATTCCAACAAGATTTTAATTATTTTAAAACTTACGACTTCGCGAGTTTCAATGTCACAAGTAGAATATAATAATCTGTTTAACAAATCACCTGTAGCACTTGCCTAAAATTATAATATATTGAATAAAATGGAAGCTATTTTTCATAGAACCGTTTGAAATAAAATCTCTTAGTAGACAAATTTTTGTTAAAAACAAATTTTAGATACACATTGGTTGAAATTAAATGTAGGATTAATCATACCTTGATGCTGACTGTTTGGCATACATAATTAATAAGGAAAAATTTAAAAACGTTATGAAAAAACCATAGTAGATTCTCGATGACACCTATTATTCTATTAATTGTTACATTATCGACAAATATATGGAAAAATGTTTGTAAATCGAACACTATCCAACCAAAATACCATGCCATTTTGATAGACATTTGCGTTACAAATATTGAATCTATTTCACAGGATATTTTGCGTAACTCCAAATGAAGATGTCTGTCAAAACATTACACTTTATTCTGTGTATACTCTATATCTATATAAATATTAAATTTTATTTAAAGCTAGAAGAACTTATTTCTTACATAATGATCCATATTATACGTTTGCTATTTACAGTTTTCGAAAATCGGTGATGATGCGAATGCATCATATTTTCCCAAACCTGTTTTACTTCATGAACATTATTCGTCACCATGTAACTAAGATAATTATTAATTTGATCAAATTTTAATCCTATGTGCCTAAATATATAAAAGAAAATTGATAGATAGATTTGCTAACAAAAAATAAATTTATCCAATTTAAAAATATTTTAATATAATATAACTAAAATTTTTTTATATCTATATGAATTAGTTTATGAATTTATACATATTACTGATGCTATGAAATAACTGTCATATATGGAAGAAGTACCAACCCAAGAATAACTGCAGTGGTCAAGTCACCGATGGCGTTAAGATGAAATGAATAATTTCTTATAAAGACGGCACCCATAGCAGTTAAAATATCACAGTCATATTGAATTTTTACATGCACTGCAGTCATACTATTCATTGATATGACTACTACGAACCATCCTAAGATTAGCCATAGTGATTTCTTATGTAGCTTGTCATAATCTGTCACTGTTCCGAGTTTTAACAGTGTATTATCAATAATATCAAATTTCTTTAGACAGTTCTGGAATTTCTGAAAAAGATGTAATTAAACAAGTAAACAAAGTAGAGAAAATAATTAATATTTATTAAAAAAACTTAATTTAACACATTTTGTATCAAATATTAATAGCATTTTATTTTTTATTTAAAACGTATATAATATAATTTTTTAAAACATTAATTATATATATAAATATTTGATAAAATAT
>JAJVSH010000025.1:60925-87062 GCA_021460005.1 Tetramorium alpestre
GAGCGAGAGAGAAATGCAAAAAACCTTTCGAAGACATTCATTTCCAAAATAGAAGAGATTCATTCCAGTTAATTTCAATGGATGATGTATTACTTGTAAACTAAACTGATAAATCTGTAAATAAATAATCATTATTTAAGTTTAATTTATTTGTTTTATATTTATTATTTGTTCTTTGGTTAAAATACATTTACCTCTTTCCGTACGTCAGCGTATCGATGAGTATTTGTCAATTGAAGAATTATTTTGTTAATTTCGTTTGCCTGAAATTCAGAATTTATGATTATTGAATACATATTTTTATCTTACAATTAGATTAAGATATTATCTTAGATGATTTTACCTTAATCATGACATTTTCACATATATAATTTATAGCGAATACTCTTATTAATAATCCAAAGAACCATAAGTTGATATTAAACCATATATGCGGTGATTGTAATATTTCCTTTGGCAAGTTCTGCGTTAATAACACGCATAAACTATAACACAATGTCGTTATAAATATAAGACACTCTGCCATTACAAAAGTAATTTGTGTTCCGAAGATAAAGTTTAATTCGTGAGCAATGCGACATAATTCTAAATGAAGATGCCTGGAAAGATAGACGTTTTTGACGAATTATAAAAATTTATTTTACAAAATGAAAATTTACAAAAGATAGTTATTTGAATTATTTTTAAAAATAGAGAATTTATAAATTTTATATAAACTTTATTATTGAACATGTTCAAACGTGCGTTTCGATTTACATTGTAGTCCATAATGCGTGCTTGTAATCAGTACATAAAGTGTATTGATTAGTGACTTTAGATATCTTCCATGTACATCTGAGACCATGATCTTCTGTCGCTAATAAGCGTCGTATATACTCGTTTATTTTATCAAATCTGGTACAAATATACCTGTGCAAATAATATTTCATCATAAATTTATCATAAACTTCCTGAAATTATATTACTAGAATTTAGAATAGTATTAGCTATATCATAGAAAGTTAAAGTTTTTTTGACATTTTTGACATTTAAATGACATGCTTTTTAAAGTATAATTCAAATCCTTTAAAGAATGATATTAAAGAGACCACTAAAAGATTATGTTATTAAAAATTTTGTAAAGTTTTTATTATAAATGACAAAAATTATTTTTGTGAGATAATTATACTTTATTAATTTACACATATACATACACATACACACACATAAGCATGTGCGTACACACATATTGCGAATATTATACAGACCATAAAAAGAAGGTAAACAGTAAATCCACGAATGCATTGATATGAACACAGTAATTTAATATATGAGATAGAAATAATCCCCAATAAGTAGTTTCATCAAAAGTTATATAATACACTGTTTCTAAAAAATTTATAGTGAGACTATAAACAATCCATCCAATTATCGTTAATTTCAAGTACGTATGTATCCTTTCATACGTCAATGGAATACCCAATTCTTTTAAAGAATTATCGAAAGTAGAAAGCTTTTTCAAGGTTATTTCAAATCTCTAAAATAACATATGTATATAATAATAAGGCGATAATTGATGATGATGGCGATATGACGATGATGAATTATTTTATATATAATATATAATAATTAAATTATTAAATATATACATAAATTACATTAATATAGAAAAGGAAAAATGTAATTGTACCTTTTGATGACAGAAACACATGATCACACATATAATAGTAGTACTCATGTTAATTACCATAATAATTTTACTTATCATATCTGGACATAATACTTTCCATGTAAAGAGCATTATTATATAATAAAAAAGATATACATAAGAAAACCATATTATCAAACGATATAAAATACTTAAGTATGCAATCTTTGAATTTGGTTGTTTCATAGGATAGGCGCCTAAACCCACAATGAAATACATAATCAAAAGAGGACGTAAAACTTGTTGGATAGTGACCATGATTATTAATAATATAAACTAACACTATTTTGATTAAGCTTATTTACTAGACGCATCACGACTGTGCAACACGGATGGATCTGATCGCAATGTATAATAATATATATAATTCTTACAGCACTTACGCAAATTAAGCGATTAATCCTCTCTAATCGACGAGAGAAATAATTCATTGTATGCAAACTATTGTTACCTAGTAACGCTGCTAATTAATTTCCTGTACGTTTTCTTGTATGAAACATAGACATTTAATAATGGCCTTGTTCTATATAATGACTACATATATCCGAAGCATGACTACATATATCCATCCGGACAAGACAATCAAGCATAATTTAAATCGAACTTCACTCAGGTGAGTTCGTTTGATTAAATAATTATTATTAAACAATTTATATTAATTAATTAATATTTAATATAATTATAGAGAAGAAGAAAAAAGGAAAAAAAGAAGAAAAGAGGAAAAATTTGATTTATAAATTTAAGTTTTCTAATTTTAGGTTATTTTTTTATTTATTTTCATCTTTAATACAAAAGATAATATTTTTATAATTAAAATTAATTTTTCGTTAATATGAGATTTAAATAATATAGAGCGTAAAAAAACTGAAAAATATATCATACACTGATGATCTTTCAGCGCGTAGAACCACTATGTCATATTCGCCACAAATGAATTATCTAATTAACATTCGTTTTGTATACGCGTGTAGTTTTTGCTACATTTTCGGAGTACCTAGTTTTTCCAATGTATCGTTTACAGCAACAATTTTTTCATAAATAATCTAAATTTCTGGCCAGTATTAAGTTTTAATCCAAAGCATTAAGTAATATCATCAAACATATTTATTTTTTAAAACGTAACTGTGGAAAAAAAGTAACTTAAAGAAATATTAATTTTAATATAAAATTATATGTTTACCTTAAATTTTGGACAAATATATACCTTGATATGTAGTCATGACAATGGAAGTAATGGTAGCAGATATGCTAATCTGTATATGAATATATTAGAATATTATAAATTATAATAGAAATTGAATCATTCTTGCTTTAAGTGCGGTTAGGTATTTGATAACAGGCAACCTGGTCCCTACTTAGATTATAAAGGCATAACTGGTCCCTACTTAGATTATAAAGAATTAGAATATTAGAATATTTAAATAAAATTTCTTCAGGGAGTAGACAGTTATGTTGAAAATAGAGCAAGTCAGAAATAAGCGTTATACAGCCTGTTGAACAATGGTTACCATAATTATCACTTTCGCGGTTTCACTGCCGCAAGCTAAGGTCGTTTATTATTAGAAACCATTTCATTATAGTTCATTTATCAAGGTGACGTAATCGTCGTTAGATCAATGCATTAGCATAATGCGTCATTTAATTCTCATAAACATACACAAGTAGTCGATTGGTTGTCAGACATCTTCTATTAATAACAATAATTGAGAAACGGCTTAATTTTTGGACTAATGGCAATTAAAATATCTTAATTGATATTAAAAAATGTATGACAGATAAAAATGTCATACATTTGTCTGTAATACTTTTCAGCTAGTAAAACTTTTTTAGAGAGTGACTCTTTATAATAAATAATTGAATTTGTTCCCATATAAAAAATAATTCCATATATTACACAATCAGTTAATTATAATCAGAATTTACAATCGAAAATTTTATTTAAAATTAATTAAAAATATGTGTAATTACTAGATAAAAATTAAATCAATACGTAGTATATAGGTATTGTATGTATAAAATTAATTAGAAAAACAAATATTAAATGAATTAAACTGACAACATAGAGAATTTCATTATTGTATATTCTTTTTAATTGCAACTGTTTTTAGTTGTAACATGTTAAATTACTTCTACCAGGGATTATTATTTCAGATATGCGAGAAGTATCCATTTGTAGCATAAAAACAACACTGGTGAGAATCCAGACAAAGAACTGAAAAGAAATATTAAATATAAATTAATAATGTTGTTTATATTTAAAATTTTTTTATTTAATAAGCTATATTTTTGAATATAGATATGAATAATATCGAAGATTTACCTTCCGAACAAATTGATAACCAAACTGAAATAGACCAAATCCGCTAAACTTCAATGGACAAAGTGATATTTGCAAAACAAATTGGAATATCTATGTTACATAATAAAGACTGTTAGTTAAAAATAAAAATTATTTACTATCGGAAAAGGTTTAAGAAACTTATTTTACCTCTTCGCGTGCTTCGGTAAAGCAGATAAAATTTGTCAATTTATGAATTACATCCTTGGTCTTCTTTGCCTGAAATAACGTAAAATTTACTATATTGCTTAATAATTGTATTTTTTTTTTTGATAATTTTCTATATGTGTATAGATAAAATTTGTATTTCTTAAGAAAATATAAGACTTACACAAAAAGTATATTTTTGCAATTTGTTTATTAGTTTTTATTTTTATTAAATGTCATTTATTTATTGTAAAACATATATAATATTTTTGTTTTATAATTATTATAAAAATAAAAGATGTCACGTAAAATTTTTATTGATGAAAACTAAATGTTTATTAAACTGTACAATCTAGCGAAATTTAACTTACCTTGGCGCTAACATTTTCACAAATGTGATTAAATGATATGACTTTTGTTATAATTATAGTAAACCATACGTCGCTGCAAAGTACTAACTTTAAGCGAATCGAATCACCTCCGTACATTTTTTTTAAGCATAACATTGTGTGATATTGAAAATAAAACATTGCAATTAAAACATAAAAATAAGACACCATCTGTAAAGTCATATGTAATTCGAATAAGTTATGCACACCGGAGGCTATTCTGCAAACTTCCGAATGGAGGTGCCTAAAAAATAGAATTAATTGATAAATTTATTAATAAATACATAGTTATTGAGAAGTTGAAATACATTTTTTTTAGTATTTGTTATTTTCAATTTCTAAAATAGTATCAAAGTAATAAAATAGTATAAAATAGTATAAAAGTAATAGTATAAAATAGTATCAAATTATAAATAAAAAGTTTACGCGTGCAGCATTTACCTTTTTAAAATTAGCATTTAAAAGTAAGCATTATAAATTCAATTTATACAAAAAAACTTATTTTTTATAACGGTGTCTTGTTAACGTTTATTTTTGTATTGCAAAAATTATGAACATTGTAAATTTATAAATTAAACAAATTTAAAAAAGTAGATAAAAAATACACACAATATATGTATATGCAACGAATTATCCATTATTTAAAAATATTAATTATGATTATAATTATTTTGATTAGCACAACATTTAGTGAAATTATTCTTTTTTTACGTAATAGATTTTCTTGTCTATGTTAGAGTATATATCACTTTACATTACGATCCATAATACACGCTTGCGATTTTTCGTGCCACACATATATGGTCGAATAAAAATAATAGACTTTTTCCATGTGCATCTTAGTCCATATTCTTCATTCGCTGACAATTCTTTAATGCAATCGTTTATTTTATCTAATCTAGCACCGATAGTGCTGTAATTTAGAAAACATTAAATTAATTGTTTATTCTTTTCTTCTATATGTATTAAAATAAAAATATATGTATAAATTATCGATTTATAAAATTTACATCTATTAACATCTATTTACGTTATATAATATTATATCTAATTTTATAAAAATTATAGTAAGCTATTTACATTTTTAAATTTATAAATTATTATTATTATGTAGAAGATAATATAAATAGGAAATAATTTAATTAATTGCATTAACTAGACTTCAATAATAGATTTATTAAATCTATTAAATAATTAAAAGAAACAAGCTTTACAAACCTTAAAAGAAACATATATATTATATCTACAAAGATATTGATATATAAAGGATAACCCTTAATGATAGGAATAAACAAGGCTTTTCTATCATGATATTTTTCTATAAACCATAAAGAATCAATAATCCATGTTGTGCAGATCATTGTGAACCATATAATAAATATCCATTTTATTGAATTGCGTGTTCTGTGATATTCCTTAGGCGTTCCAAGTAATTCTAATGTATTATCCACAAAACTCAGCTTTTTTAAACATATACGAAATTTCTAAGAATAATAAAAGCGATTAGACAATATGTCTCTAAAAAAATGCATATATATTTATACTGCTTATACATATATGTTCACATTGCTTTGTTACATAAAATACACTTAAAAAATATATATATATACATATTTTAAAGGTATATTTTATGTAATATATATAAGTATATCCAGAATGAAGATGATTCTGGATTGGAAGATAATTATTATCATTCGTTTTTAACATTATACTAATACAAGATACTACGTTAACAAAGAAAAATATACCTTATATTTAAAAAAAGTATTGATCATGGATGACATCGTCACAAGCACATTCATTGTTGTCACGAAGACATCTACATTGCCATTAAAAATACTTTTTGGAGAAAAAAAGTTTATTACATTATAAAGCACGTAGACGTAAAGACTCCACATAGTTAATAGATAAAGAATACTTAAACAAATTCTCGGATGGTCGATAGGATATTTAACAATTCCAACACCGATGATACAAGCCGCTACGGAAAGAGGATGTAAAGCCTGTTCTATAGTTTTGATCATGATCTCGCGATTTCGTACACGTAACTATTATGTCTTGTATTGAAAGTCGTGTGCAATAGAAATGTCATATTCATCACGATGATGGGATGACACTTCATTAGATTGACACATTAGAATTGTTAAATCGTTAAATAGTATCGCAGATATATGTATACAGTTGAGATAATCGATCTTCATGCAAAGTATTAGTTATTATTTTGAATTTAATTTACAAATAGAATGATATAATGAAATTAGCTATATTCATAATTTGATCTTAATTGTGAAAAAATGTCAATGTTTGTTTCATTACTTTTTATATAAAAAGGTTATTGTAGAGTAAAAACATACAAGAAAACTAGATAGTTAAACGATATAAAACTTATGTGCAATGTGCCAAACTTTTTAATATAACACATTTTTTATTATACTACATTATACTATTACTACTATTTTTTAGTATACTACATATATGTATGTGTAATGAAATTAGAGAATGTTAAAATAATAAATAAATCTATAAATAATAATACCGTATTTTTTTATGTTACTATTCTTTTATCTAATAGTTATACGTAATAATTTAATATATTTACTGAAAAGGAAATAAGAGAAATATACATATATGTATATTTGTAAAAGTTTATATTGCTTTTTATTTTATTTTTAATATAAACAATATTTTTTTAATTAAAATTAATTTTATGTTAATGTGATTAATACAATAAAGTTTAGTTAATATATAAAGTAAAAAAATAGGAATTATATATTTACAGTACTACAATAATTACAACTATTTATCGTTACACTATTATCATAAGAAAAGATTTTAAAGACAAGAAAAAAAAATACTATAACTCATAATCAGGTATAGATTATATAATATTCAATTTCTAATATCAATTTTTTAAAATTTATCATTTTGCACATTTAAAACATATTTTATTTTACGTAAACATAATTATACTATGTACTATATAATAATATACATTCTATAATGAAAGTGTTAAATTTTTAATTCCATTTTAAAAATCCACTGCCCTTTTTGGTATGCTCGACATTTGTATTATAATAATCAAAAATTTTGCAATTGTAATGACGCACTAGAAGAAAATGTATAAGTTAAAATTTTATATCAATAAAAAAGAGTTCAATAAAATAAGCAAAATTGTTTCAACTGTAGCCTTTTGTAATAATAATTTATAAACTTCTAGTCTACAAAAATAAATATCATAACAAAAAATGATATGTAACATGTTAAAATAGAGTTTTCTAATATATGTATAACATAATATATATAAAAATAATGAAATATAAATAATTAAATACAAACTTTTTGTACAAGACTATTGCCAAAATAGAAGAGACCCAGTCCAGTGAATTTCAACGGATGATGTATCATTTGCAATGAAAACTGATAAATCTGTATACATATCGAATTGCTTTTTATGAATTAAAATAATTTATTTTTTTCGCATTGTTTCCTATATTATTAAAATAACTTTACCTCCTGACGAAAATCAGCATATCGAAGAAAATCTGTCAATTGATGAATTATTTTTTCCGTTTCATTAGCCTAAAATTGATAATTATTAATAACTGGTATGTTATTATGTTATTATAATGTTATTATACTTTAATATTAACACTTTAATAATAACATACCAGTTAATACTTATTATATAATAATACCAGTATTTATTATATAATAATACCAGTTAATACTTATTATATAATAATTATTATATGTATGATTTTATTTATTTAAAAATATATAAGTATATAAACAAATATTTATTTATTTATAAATATATAATAATATACATTTAATTAATAAATACGTATATTATGTATTTATTGAAATATTTTAACTTATATATATAATGTAAGCACATATTTACCTTAGCGGTAATTTTTTCACAGATATAATTTATACTGAAAAGTCTGGCCAAATGAACGACAATCCAGAAAAACATACCATACCAAATGATTGTAGCAGGCACATATCGACCCTTTGTTTGTATATGCATATAAATGTAACAACACATTCTTGTTACATATACCAGATAGGCTGCCATTTCCACGGTCATTTGAGGTCCAAATATTGTATTTAATTCACGAGCGATTTGACATAATTCTAAGTGGAGATGCCTAACAAATAATAAAATTTCTTAATTAGTTACTCGAATTTCTTAAATTTATTAATCAGTAAACTTGCGAGAGGAGAAAAATTATTTTATATCATTTTATTAATAAATTAAATTTTTGTCAAATTTTGTATTCACTACAGCCATTGTTAAATCAACGATCGAATCAATGATCTATATCAGTATGATTTACATTGAGATCCACAGAACGTGCTTGTAATTAGTATATGTGTCAGATCGATGACTCATTGGTACAGTTTTTCTGGATGAATATCTTAAGTCATATTTTCCTTTTACTATTAAATACCTCATGTGTTCATTCAATTTATCAAATCTGGTACCAATACACCTATGTTACAAAATAAAAGTGTTTATGACAGAACTTTTAAAAGAATTAAATAGAATATACATTACACATAGATATTATACAAATTATACAAACCATAAAAATGTTATAAATAATAAATCCATCAACATATTCACATGATGGAAATGATTTGTAATAAAAGGTATAATCATACACTGATGATTGTCCTTCATTGAATAGAACCACCATATCATATCAAATATATTTACCACATAGCTACATATGAACCATACAATTAATGCTCTTTGTGCATATGTGTGCAGTTTTTGATATATTTTCGGAATACCTAGCTTTTCCAACGTATCGTCTACAGCAGCTAGCCTTTTCATAAATAATCTAAATTTCTAAACAGTGTTAAGTGAAAATCCAAAGTATTAAGAAACAATAGCATCAAATTGTATTTATTTTCTAAAATATGACTATGTACACGGAAAAAATAAGCTTATTAAATATTGTTTGACAATCATTCATTTTTGGATAGGGCATAATTTCTAAAGTACAGTTTTATGTATTTTTTTGTAAAAAATTCTAGACATCTTGAAAATACTAAAAAGAAGTCATTATTAAAATTTCATCAATTATTAAAATTCTATATATAAGAATAACTGTCAATGGCTCTGTCCAAAAGTAACTAGTTACATAAAATTTAATAAACTTATTTTTTCCGTGTAAAAAGTTACTTAAAGTATAAAATAATATCTTCACTAAAATTATATTCCGACTATAAACTGTTGAATGAATAATATATACCTTGTCTTGATATATACTCATGACAATAGAAGTAATGGTAGCGAGGATTCCAATTCGTACAAAAGCTATATTAGAATATGATTGAAACCAGACTTCTGCTTTAAGTACAGTTATCACATAATAATAAAGGCAACCGTAACTAATCCATACTGCTAGATTATAGAGAATACTTAAATAAAATTTTTTGGGGGAGTAGATACCTATGCCCAAAACGGAACAAGTCAAAAGTAAAGGATATACAGCCTGTTGTACGGTAATTATCGTAGTCATCACTCTCGTGGTTCCTGATACAAACTAGTATAACTTGCTGTTCGAACAGGTTCCATCAACATATAGCTCATTTATTAAGGCGACATAATATTGTGCCATTAAGTCAATACCATGCATTATTTAATTCTTTTATAAACATACACAATGAGTCGATCGATGTCACATTAGTGATAATATTTTGCAAATGGTTTAACTTTTGAGCAGCTGCCAATTAAAGTATTTTATTTTATATTACAATTGTATGATAGATGAAATAAAGTATCGACAAGTTTTATTGAATAGTCTTTTTTGGAATCTGTTTTGCAGTAAGTTTTTTTGATAATTGAATTTTCCACGTAAAAATATGATTTCAGGTATTATATGATCAATCAATCAATCAAAATCAGATTTCATAAAAGTTTTATTTTAAGTACATTTAATATATATAATTATATACATATAATAATTAAACAATATGAATTAATAAAAATAAATGATATGTGTGCAAATATAATTGAATGTACGATTAAATAGTATTGTTAAAAAGAAAAAGCGGGTAATTTATAATTTAGCCGGCAGATGGCAGTTGATTTATTTAAATGTTTAGTTTTGTCAGAGAGAAGGCTTCTCTCTGGCATGACACAGCCTATCGTTATTTCGACCTTCGAGCAACGTCAGGAAGCGACGTATCAGCCGTTGCTATGGTCTCGGCAAGACTTCTTTCTGGTTTTGTCCCTTTTCTATTTTGTGCGTATTCTGGGTCCTTCAAGTGAGAAATTTCTCTTTTGTTTTTCCACTAACTTCTTCCTCGCGACATTTTGCTTTTGACAACATATTCTCTTTGTTACAGACATATTAATGTGACTTCAATAAAAATTAAATACTTAAATTCTACTTGGTTGTAACAAGAACAATAGTAATAATAATTCAAATATTTATAACTGTAAATTCATACAACCAAAAGAATGAAATATTAACTCTTAAGAATGAAATATTAACTCATAGGAATAAAATTAATAATTAGCTTATGTATTTTATTATTGTAACTTCTTCTCGCGATGTTTCCTCATCTTTTTTGATTTTCATTTTATACATACATATTTAACAATATTATAGAGCCTATAAATACATATTTTTAAAAATCTTGTAATTTTATGTAGTTATATAAAATAATTATTATAATGAATTACATTAGTTGTAATTTAGTTTTAATATTTAGAATTTAATCAGAAATATAAATATTAACCTTTACAAGATCGGAGGCCACTATAGTGACTTTGAACTCTTTCAGTCAATTTTATACAGTTTTCTGGTCTCAATTAACTTAATAATGTAAGACAAGTGATGCATTCTTTTTATTCCAACCACTTAAATATATGGTAAAAATATTTTCACACAAGTTATTTATAAAATATTAATTGAATTTTTTGTTTAAACCATTATTCTTACAATATTTATTATTATTTAATTAACAAAAATAAAAAATGATGTAACAGAAATGAATGAATAACAAGATGAATAATATAAAGAATTTTATTATTTTTTTTTTGTTTTTAGTAACATGTCATATTATTTCTTTCAAGACTTATTATTTGAGATATGGGAGAAGTGTCCATTTGAAGTATGAAAATTACAGCAGTGAGAATCCAGGTAAAAAACTAAAAGCAGATCAAATATATTGTATATAATTGTTGTATGTTAAAAATTTGGTTGTTTAATAAACTATATATAATATTGTTGGAAATAGATATAAATAATATTGAAAACTTACCTTACGAACAAATTTGTAACCAAAATAAAATAGACCTAATCCGCTAAATTTCAATGGACGAAGTGATATTTGCAAAACGAATTGAGAAATCTGCGTTACATAATAATGATTGTTTGATGTGTTTTAAAAATATGTAAAATTATTTAGAATTGAGAAATATCAAAAAATTATTTTACCTCTTCGCGTGCTTCAGTAAAATAGATAAGATTTGTCAACTTATAAACCACGTTCTGAGTTTTTTTTGCCTGAAATAATATTACACTAATTATATCGCTTAATAATTATGTATTTTCGATAATTGTATATACATATACATATATGTATACATTATATACACGTTATAGGTAAAATTTATAATTTGTAAAAAATGTAAGATTTATAAAAAAATTTTATAAGATTTACTTTTGGAATATGCTAATTATTATATATTTTTTTATTTAATTGTCATTTATCTATTCTAAAGTAGTTGCAATATTTCTATTCGATAATTTTTAAAAAGATTAAAAATCGCATAAAATATTTGCTTATAGAAAAATATATTTATTAAATTGTTTATTTATAATAATCGAAAATTAACTTACCCTATCGCTAACGCTTTCACAGATATGATTGAATGATATAAGTTTTATAAAACATATAACAAACCAAATATCGTTGTAGACTAATAATTTTAGACGAATTGTATCACCACCGTATATTTCTTTTAAGCATAACATTGTGTGATATTTAAAATAAATCATCGCGATAAAAATAACGAAATAACATATCATCTGTAAAGTCATATGTATTTGGTATAAGTCATGTATACCGGAAGCTATTCTGCAAAGTTCTGAATGCAGGTGCCTACAAAATAAAATGTATTAATGGATAAAGATATAATTGTGTGTGTGTGTGTATGTGTGTGTGCGCGCGTGCGTGCGTGCGTGCGTGCGTGCGTGCGTGCGTGCGTGTGTAAGTACGTCGCAAAGTTGAAATATACATATTACTATAAATTTATTATTTATAAGATTTAAAAAATTTGTTATATCTGCGTGTATCATTTACTTGTTATTTAAACGAAATGAGTTATATAATTCAATTTATACAGGAAAATATATTTTTCATAAAACGGTATACTTTTAACATTTATCTTTATATTGTACAAAATTGCAAATATTAGAAATTTATAGATTGAACAAATTTTGATAAATACTTAGATGAAATTGCATGCATATGCAACAGAATTGCAACGAATTATTCGAATTTGGAATGTCACGTGAGTTATAATGAAATTATTCTACTTTTCAACAAAAAAATTTTTAACTTGTTTATGTCATAGAACACTTATATCAATTTACATTGCAATCCATAATATACGTTTACGATTTCCAGCGGCGTGCATATGAGGTCGAATAATAACTAAGGATTTTTTCCATTTGCATCTGAGCCCATATTCTTCAGTCTTTGATAATTCTTCAATATGATTATTTATATTATCTAATCTTGTACCTACACAGCTATAATTTAAAAAATATAAAAAATAAATTTTCTTCTTCTATGTAGCGAAATAAAAAATATATTTTCAATTTTTTATTTACAATTCTATAATTAAAAAATAATAAATAGTTTAAGTTTCTGAATTTATAAATTGAGTAATAGCAAACAAATATTTATAAATGAAAAATGATTAAATTAATTTTAATTATTAATAATATACTTAATTTAACANAATTTATTAATTAATTTAAATTATATTAATTTAATTTTAATAATAAAGTTATTAAATATATTATAAATAATTAAAAAAGAAACAAAATTTACTAACCGTAAATGAAACATATANATAATATCCATAAGGATATTGATGTATAAAGGATAATCTTTAATAATGGGAATAAACGTCGCTCTTATATCATTGTATTTCGCTATATACCATAAAGAAGTAATAAACCATGTTGTGAAAATTATTATAATCCACATAACAAATAACCACTTTAGTGAGTTTTGTATTCCATGATATTCTTTAGCCGTTCCAAGTACTTCTAATGTATTATCTACAAAACTCAATTTTCTTGTACACATCAGCAATTTCTAAGAAAAGATAAGTATAAGAGAATATATGAAGATATAAATGACTTTCTGAAAAATATGCACAGGTATACATATTTAAAATTATATTTTACGTAATAAAACTTTGATCTGTCGTACATTTTGTTAAAATTTTATAGTAGATTGAAATTTGATTACATTGAAAATTAAGTTTATACTATATACCTACACTGAAGTGACAATTTTGACTTTTGCAAAAATCAATATTCTGTAATAAAATAAATCTTGAAGATACAAAATTTTATGTAGATAGGCGTAAAATATAAAATTCATTTGATCAAAATTTAATATTTTCGAATAGCTTAAGAACTTTGAAGTAAGAACGGAGATAATTTTAAATTGGCAAGTAGTCATGTATCATTTGTTTTGTTTTTAATATGATACTATTAATACAAGATATTACAACGTAAAGAGAAAAATATGTACCTTATATTTAAGAAAATTTGTAATTATGGTAATTATTGTTATAAGGATATTTATTACCATTACAAAGATGTCTAAAACACCATGAAAAATGTTTCTTGGTGAAAAATAATTTACCACAATATAAAGCACGTAAATATAAACACTCCATATAATTAATATATAAAAGAAACTTAAACAAAATCTCGGACGGTTGGAAGGATATCGGAGAATTCCGAAACCAAGAATAAAAGCGGCCACAGAAAAGGGTTGTAAAGCCTGTTCCATGGTATTAATCATGATTTCGCGATTTCATGCACGTAACTATATCACAAATTCAAAGTTGTGTATCGCAGAAACGTTGTATTCATCATGATAATGAAACACTTTATTAGATTGTCATATTAGATTGTCACATTAGAGTATCATTAAATCATTAAAAAATAACATGGATATACACAGTTGAAGTAATCGATTTTCGTGTAAAGTATTACTGTTACTTTTTAATGTATCTAAAAATATAATGATATATTATAATAAGCTACATTCATATTTTTGATATTTTGATTCTTATTCGTAAAGAATATCAATTTATTCCATATTTTATTATACAAATTATGCTGATTGGATGCAACATGATATATTCAGTAATTTATTATTTTTAATTCTTATTACATTAAACTGGACGAGATGCTAGTTTTATTATTTTCATTGGCAGGCATTATTAAATATGCTTAATAAATAATAAATATTTTAAACTGCACCATAATGATCACGTACATTAAAATTGCCAAACAAAACTGAAAAAAAATATATTAATTCTTAATTAAATTTTTTATTAAAAAATTGTATCTAATGCAATTGCAAAATAAATTTGAAACCAAATACATTGGATTATATATGAAAAAAATCTCTTAGAAAGAAGGAAAATGGCTTAGATGTAAACAATAATTTTAAGAGCAATTCGATTCATTCGATTATTATATGTAACTGCTATACAATAATAAGCATGACATTAAATTGATAAATTTATAGAAAAATACATAGATAGCAAAAAAATGTCAACCTTCTGAAGAAATTCGTAACCAAAATAGAAGAAACCCATTCCAGTGAACTTCAACGAATGATGCATTGGTTGCAGAATGAATTGATAAATCTGTATAAAATCTGTTATTTAATTTAAATAATTTATTGCTACTTTTTGTTAAAATATTTTTTATCTCCTTCCAAATATCAGCATATCGATAAATATTTGTTAATTGATGATATAATTTACCACTTTCGTTAGCCTGAAATTTAGAACTTATTATTATAGAATATATTCAGATATACATATATATGAATTATAATTAAATCCCGATTTTAGAGTGAATGTTACCTTAACCGTCACGTATTCGCAGATATAGTTTACAATGTAGAGTCTCACCAAAAATAAAGAAACCCATAATATGATACTAATCCAGTCATATAATACATAAAATTTTTCTTGTTCTTCTTCTCGTTCTATCATCATCCAATATAAGTAATAAAACAATGATGTTAAATAAAGAAGGAACGTCGCCATTTCAAAAGTCAATTGCACTGTAAATATCAAGTTTAACTCGCGAGTGAGACAAGATAATTCTAAATGAAGATGCCTGTTAAAAACATATTCTTTAATGAAGCGCAGGGGAGTTATGATCACAATTAAATACGTAATTTGTAATATTAAAATAATTTTTATAAATTTATTATTATTGTTTTTTTCTAGAAATTTATATTTGTCAATTAAATTTCATTATTAAGGTGATAGCATCGAGTTGTGATAATTTATTGAAACATATATAAGTATTAATTTACATTGAGGTCCATAATGTTTGCTTGTAATGAATGTATCGATGAAGAACGATCACAGATTTTTTACATGTGGATCTCATTGTCAATCCATGATCTTCTGTCATTAATAAGCATCGTACATGATCGTTCACTTTGTCAAATCTAGTGCCAATATACCTGTGCAAATAATCTTAGAAATTGTAAAATATATGATAGAATCTTTGCTTGTAAATGAATAAATAAATTCTTAGTAAATATAAATTATATATTGTTATGTAAAAAAAATTATTTCCACGAACACATTATATTGTAGCTATTGAATGGTAGGACAATTCTTAATTTTTGTTCATTTGTTACAAAGGTCAAAAATTGCTATTGTAATAATGGAAATATTTTATTAATTGTAAAACATGGCAATTATAATTATAACTTTAAATTAATTAAATCATAAACACGAATATGTATATGTAAATGTGCGCATCTTATGGTGATGTTCTTATATTCTTATATGTATATACAAACCATAAAAAAAAAATAAACATCATATCCACAAAAGTATTGATATGAATACAATAATTTACTATGTGAGCCATATATAATCCCAAAGAAGTAATTTCTCTAAAACTATTCCACCATACTGTGTCGAAAAAGTTCATTGCAAGGCTGTATACGATCCAACCAATTATCATTTGTTTTGATTTCATATGTAATTTTTCGTACATTTTTGGAGTACCTAACTTCTCCAAAGTATCATCCACAGCAGCAAGTTTCTTTATACTTATTTCAAATCTCTAAAACAATATTAAGTGATAAGTGATTTAAAACTGTATAATAAACTAACAAATAAGAAAAATAATTATTTTTTTACAAGATGTAACTTTAGAATAACACTTATAGAGGATTCAACGAACATTGTTTAAGAGATAAATGAATTGAATTTTACATATTTCACTAAAAATACCTTTTGATGATAGAAACTCATAATCACTGATATAATTGAAAGTAAAAAATTAGACGTTTCACAGAGTTCCATAGCGATCGAATCAAATAATATTTTCTGTGTAAAATGTGTCCTTAAATAGAAAAGAAGATACGTATAAGCTGACCAAACTGTCACAGAATATAAAATATTTAAGTGTTTAATCCATCGAATCTTTGATCGTTTTCTAGGAAAGAAGCCCAAACCCATAATGAAGCATGTAAAAAAAATTGGACGCAAGATCTGTTGAAGTGTAAGCACCATATCAATATCACAAACTGACTATTCAAACTCACTTCTAACAAGTTAGTTGAAATTCATTTAGATATTTGACTGATTATTTCCACATGCAACGATAATGAATCTAAAACGTATATTATATGTATGTTTGTTATCACTATCAGCACTCATGTGAATTAAAAAGATGGATTCTATTAGATCCATCGAATGGTACAATTCAGTATTGAATGTTTTATACAAACATACATATAACAACATAATTATTGAATTAACATTATTTATTATTTATTGGTTCATTTTTCTGTAATAATTCATTTAGCATAGTGCTTTAGCCAATTGTTTTAGTATAACCTTCATTATCGTATGCATTCAATATGGTATATGTGCAAATAAAAAATTTTTTATAACTTTCTATACATATAATTGTTCTATATAATTCAAACATTTTCATTTGTCACATTGTCAATTCTCATTATTATGTAAAATGCTTTGGTCTTTACATTGTTTCGCCTGACAAATAAAATACGAAATCTAATAATTGTTGAAACTCCATTACATAGGCTAAAATTATTCGTGTTTTTCATGGAACTTATGTAATTTTTTATTATAGTTTAATTAATATTACACTAATTTATACATGGTAATAATTTAATTAATATTACATTCATTTTTACATGATTTTGTTTGCAGCTGTTGTCAAATATGCTTAATAAATAGTAAAGGTTTTAAGCTGCACCATAATGATTACATACATTACAACTGCCATACAAAACTGCAAGGAAACATAATTATAATAATTTTTCCATTATTTTATTAAAAAGTTGCATCAAATGTTGCAAAATAATTTACATATCGAGTATATTACATTATATGTACGTGACGAAAGAATGTTTCAATAAATTCGATTTAAAAATCAATTTCTTAGGCTTTCATATATTCTGTGCGATATTACATACGACTTAAAATTTGTAAATTTATAACAAAATATGTATAAAATATTAACCTTTCGAAGAAATCCATAACCCAAATCGAAAAGACCCATTGCAGTAAATTTCAACGGATTGTGCATTGTTTGCAGAATGAACTGATAAACCTGTATATAAATTATTATGTTATTATATTATTTAATTTTAAATAATTTCTTGCTAATTTTTATTAAGATATTTATTACCTCCTCCCGATTATCATATCGATGGATATGTATCAATTGATGACATAACTTGCCAATTTTGTTAGCCTAAAATTTGAAACTTATTATTATTATTATTATTAAATGATAAGATATACAGAATGTCTCAGAGCAACCGTACTTTTTCTCGTGTGAAGATAAAATGGATAGAGATGAACAAAAATATCTTTATATCATTTCTTAATTTTTCCTAAAATATCTATACATTTTGCAATATTTGCAACTGAAATGAAAATATTAAATGTTAAAGGCGAAAGAATGAGAGCGCGAAGGAACAAGTCTTCGAGCCACTTTAGTTCATCTCAATCTTGTATGAAGCATTGGATACTAGCGTGTGGCGAGGAGAAGGAGAGGCGATGTAACTATACATGCAACGGCGCTGTTCTCCTCTCCAGCGGCCAATGCATGATATACTGGGACGTAATATAATTCGCAACGGTTCATTGCTTCTCTAATATTATCTCAGCACGCCATTCGTCCGTCTTTAACACTTAATATCTCAATTAATCTCAATTCGTTGAGAATTTCGCAAAACAGTATAGGATTTTTTTGTTTATTTCAATCAATTCTTCGGGTACAGAATTTATAGGATCCCAAGAGTTAACCATCTAAAATACCAATTTCAAACGTGATCTTTCAACTAGTAATGTTAGTTTTTTTATATCACTTTTGCAATATGGAACGTTCCCTTGTGAGACACTTGGTATATGCATATCTAAATCTTAATGAATCTTTATTTTATAGAAGATTTTACCTTAATCGTTACGTGCTCACAGATATAGTTTATACTGTATATCTTTATAAAATGTATCAAACTATAACATATTATATTAAACCAGTCATATAATGTATGCATTTTTTCTTGTTTCTGTATTAGCATCCAATATAAGAAATAAAAATGTGATGTTATATGCAGAAAGTTAAACACCATTTCAAAAGTTATTTGCAGTGTAAATATCAAGTTTAACTCGCGAGTGAGGCGAAGTAATTCTAAATAGAGATGCCTGTTGAAAAACATATTCATTGAAGAAACATAAAGGAATGTTGATCACATGAAAAATAATTTTCAATGTTAAAACAATTTTTAGTATGTACAATATTTATAAAAAATTTATGTATGTCAATTTTATTATTACGGTATGTAATTGTAATAATTTATTGTAACATATGCAAGCATTAATTTACATTGAGGTCCATAATGCTTGCTTGTAATAAATGCATCGAGGAGGAACGATTATTGATTTCTTCCATCTCATACATCTCAGTCCATAATCGTCTTTCAATAATAGGCATTGCATGTGTTCTTTCACTTTGTCAAATCTAGTGCCAATGTACCTATGCAAATGATCTTTATAAAATTATAAAATATATAAAATATGAGAGTTTTTGTTTTATATCTATATAAATATATGCAAATTCTTTAATAAATTTGAATTATATAATAATTTTATAAATTGAAATATAAATTATACACATAAAAAAATTATTTCCGGGAGTATTATATTATAGCTATTGAATACAATGTTACGTGTAATATAAGACATTTTTTAAATAAAATTTTTATAGGATTTATCAGAAATGTCAAAAATTTTTATTTTAATTAAAGATATATTTCTATTATGAAAAAATTGTAATTGTAATTAGAGTTATAAATATTTTATAAGAACGTATAAATATGAATTCAATATACGTATGTGCGTGCTAACATTGTTATGTATATGTATACACACACACATATGTATACATAAATATTGTATACTGTATTATAATATACACACCATAAGAAAAAAATAAACATTATGACCACAAAAACATTGACATTAACACAATAGTTTATTGTATAAGCTATATATAATCCCCAATCTGCAGTTTCATTGAATTTCAGCCACCACAGGGTTTCGACAAAATTCATTATAAGACTGTATACGATCCAACCTATTACTATTTGTTTTGATTTTATATGCAGTTTTTTATACATTCTTGGAGTACCTAATTTTTCCAAAGTATCATCCACAGCAGCAAGTTTCTTTATACTTATCTCAAATCTCTAAAACAGCATCAAACGGTAATTTAAAATGTAGAAAAATTAGAAAAATTATTCTTTTACAAGAATATAATACAATGTAACTTTAGAAAGAGACATTTAGAAAACTTAATAAACACTATTTATGTTATAAATTATTTGAATTTTACACATTGTAAACTTACTAAAATTACCTTTTGATGATAGAAACTCATAGTTACAGACATAATTGAAACTAAAAAGTTGGATCCTTCATAGATTCCTTCAGAGATCGAATCAAATAATATTTTCCGTGAAAAATTATTTCTTATGTACAAAAGAAGATATGTATAAGTACTCCACAATATCAAAGAATATAAAATATTTAAGTGCGCAAGCCATCGAATCTTTGGTTGTTTTCTAGAAATAAAATTTAAACCCATAATGAAGGATATAAAAAAAAAGGGGCTCAAGATCTGTTGAAGTGTGACCACCATGTTAATATCACGAACTAACTATTCGCACTCACTTTTAAGGTTCAATTTTGTTTCTTTGACATATTGATTATGTTCACTCACAATGATAGTGGATCTAAGACATACATACACGTGTTCGTTATTATATATTTGTTATTAGAACTTATAGCTATTAAACTAATGGATTCTATTTGATGGGCAAAACGGATAATTCAGCATTGAATATTTTACTACTACTACATAAAGTATTAAAATGATATTACTAATTAATTTTGTAAGTTGTTTTTTTAAATATAATTCTTTTTTTAAATATAATAAAATATTATATCGTATTTTCACATATAACATTAATTTAATTTAATAAGAAACTAATGATATAAATAATTATTTCAAGTAACTAAAAAACAATTTACAGGAAAATCAAGAAGGAATATATTTTATGAATGTATATAATTTATGAAAGTTAAAAAAGTTTTTATTTAAAAAAATATATACATCATAATTCATAAATAATAATACATTATATTAATTTAAAAAATATTACTATTTTAATGCAAATATAATTATTTGCAGCGTATATTTTTAAAATACGATTATTAAATAAGAAATTTGAAAGATAATATAAAGAATGCTATGTGTTTTGTATTCTACTTTTAGTTATAATATGTCGTATTATGCTTAAGAAAAATTCGAAATTTGGGAACATTTATTTGCATCATAAAGAGAGCAGCGGTGAGAATCCAAGTAAAAAACTGGAAGGAAATATTATATAAAAATATCGCTGTTTGAAATTTTACAATTTTATAAACTTTTGTATAAACAATAAGTTTCTACATAAAAATTAATCACATTAAAGACTAACCTTACGAACAAAACCGTAGCCGAAATAAAACATACCCAATCCGCTAAACTGTAACGGTCGTAGTAATATTTGCAAAGGAAATTGGGAAATCTGCATTAGATAATAAAGTAATTTTTATTTAAATATTCTTAAAAATTATTTTAAAATAGAGAGATAATAAGATAAATATTTATCTCACCTCATCACGTAATACATCAAAACAAATAAGATTTGTTAATTTATGGATAATATCCTTGGACTTTTTCGCCTGAAATAATATAGAATTAATTATATCGTTCTTTATTTTTAATACTGTTTAATAAAAATTTAGTTAATTTTTTTATAAAAAAAAATCTTCAAATCTTTTACAATTGAAAAATGTTTATCTTTGTTATATAAATATTTATTTCTTATTATTTATAATATTTAATTTTTGAGAAAAATTGAAAATTATATTATGTTATATTTTTGCTCGTAAAAATGAATTTTTTCCATCTATTGAAAGTATTTACCTTAGCGCTGACATTTTCACATATATGATTCAATGATATGAGTTTTATTAAAAATATAATACACCACGTATTGCAAGTAAGCAACACTTTTAGTGCTATATCATTATTGTACACTTTGTACAGATTTAATATTATATTGTATTGATAAATAAATATCCCGATTAGGACAACAAAATAGGATAGCATCTGCAGAGTCATTTGCATTCCAAAGAAGCTATTTATATTGCGAGCTATTCGACAAAGTTCCAAATGAAGATGTCTAGAAGTTTAATATGTATATTTTAAAAAAGAATGATTACTATATTGATTATATGTATATATATTTTTTTAGGATATACATGTGTGTGTGTGTGTGTGTGTGTGTGTGTGTGTGTGTGTGTCTTTTTTTGTTTGTTAATTGTGTATCTCTTAAGGCGGTTCTACACAAGCGGCAAACCCTGAATATTCGCCATTTGGCAAACTATTTACGATCAGATGCTTGTCTAATGGCGAACACGCGTATCCGTATATTCGCGTATTCGGCTAACATTTCATTCAGATCATTTGATACACCAAAAGACCGACATCAAGCGGGAAATATTCATAGTTCGACGAATACCGAATATTTGTTTCGCGCGTACGATCCACTATGAGATTCGACAAATGTCAAACATTTGTTGCTCGTTTTTAGACGTGAGTTAGTATAAGCTACATCTATATTAAAATATTTATGTAAAACGATGAGAAGTTATAATTATTTTTATAATACCTTTCATATATCATGTTTTCATTAATTAGAAAATTTTAAAATTAACAGATTTTATTCTTTTTGATATAGAATTTGCACAAAAGTTGGCATATATAATTGCTATTAACTAATATAGCAACACATAAGTAAAACATTATAATAAATAAAATATATTTTTATTTTAATATAGTTTTCTTTTTCAAAAATAATTTTTTGCATAATGTTGTGTCACATTAGCGTAAATCAATTTACATTATGATCCATAATATACGCTTGCGACTCTCAGCATTTCGAAGATAATGGATGTTAACGTCAAGAGATTTTTTCCACTTGTGTCTTAGTCGACAATCTTCTACTTCTGATAGGTGTACAATAAAGTCATTTATTATATCCAGTCTAGTACCAATGTATCTGCAATTTAAAACATAAATATTTAAACATATAATATTAAAAAATTATATTTACAAAAGGTGTAACTAAATTTTTCGATACATTAATGTAACACAAAAAAGAAAATAATTGAATAATTTAATTTTTTTTCACGATAAAACTTAAGTTATTCCATTATTTTCTTTTATTGATTAAAATTATGTAATTTTAATCAATATCATAAAATTATATAATTTAATCAATATCATAAAATTATGTAATTTTTTTTAAATATTGAAAATTGCTCTGTAGATTTTTAAGTCTCTATACGCATATTAAAAAATATATTTTTTATGTATAGCATTAGAAATGTTTTTTTTAGGTAGCATTAATATAAAATAATGAAATATTACTTTTATTTCTAATTAATACATTCAATAATAACAAATAATTCAGTAACAAACAATTATTGTACATATAATTTGAGAAGTTGAAGTTTACTAACTTGAAATGTGTAAATTTTTAGAATGTTTGTTTCAAAATAATTGCAAGAAGTTAGGTTTACTAACCTTAGAAGAATCATAAATATTATATCCATAATAGAGTTAATATATATAAACTATAATTCATAATGATAGGGATTATTACAGCCCTGACATCGTTATATGCGCTTGTGCACGTTAAAGTATCGAAAGTCCATGTTGTGCATATCATTAAAAACCATATAATTAATGTCCACTTTATCNCATTTCTCAAACTATGATATTCTTTAGGCGTTCCAAGTTCTTCNANTGTATCATTCACAAGATCGAGTTTTTTTAAACATATGTAGAATTTCTGTGAGTAGTAGTAGCAAGAGAAAATTTGGAATTATGTAATAATCTTTNTTAATTAAATGTAGATAGAAACATAAGATACATATATCCATAATGATATGTTTTATAGCAATGTATAAAGCAATATAATAAAAATTTTATCAAGATTTTTTNNATTAAATNATCTGATACAAGATATACATATTAAAAGCAACATGTATTGACTAATTGTGAACTTAGGCAATAAATAATTAAATTAGGAAAAATAATCCGACAACACAAAACATATTTTCACATAAATATCAATGAAGTTAATTAGTTTCAAATTAAAAAGTAGCTCTGTTTGTTTGTTTTGTTTTTGAAACATCACTTCGTTAAAATAAGAATATTATAAAAAGGAACTATACCTCGTGTTTATAAATAGTACTAATTATAGATTTCATCGTTACAAGTAAATTCATTATTACCATGAAAGTAGCTAAAAAACTAGGAAAAATGTCTACCATAAAAAAATGATTAATTATATAATAAACACCATAGGCATAAACACTCCACACAGTTAACATGTAGAAAATACTCAAGCGATATCTTGATTGGCCTAGCGGATGTCTAAGAATTCCACAACCGAAAATGAAAGTGATTAAGGAAAGAGGATTAAAAATCTTTTCTACTGTATGTGTCATGATCTGATCAAAACTCTTTCAATTCCATATTCTAACTATCATAATCGCACAACTGAAAACTTTCATAATATGCAAACGATATTCATCTCGAAAATGGAATAGTATTGATTATGTTATTGCATAAGTGTTAAATTAAAAAAACATTATTCTAGTTGATACAATCGATTCTTTTATGAAAAATTTGTAAGATAATAATGAAATTTCTTGTAAATAATGGGATTTCTTTTATAGGTATTGCTGAGAAATAATTTGCAATAAAATTTGTTTCAATATGCTTACCTCGTGATTGCTCCGCCGTTGCCCGCGGCCTCCTCGGGTCTCTTCCTCCTCTCAAGTTCCTCGCCATCGTTTCTTCATGGCATTCACAAACTGCGCGCAACACTCACGCACATTCGAAAAGCCGGGTAGTCGCGGCACTTGACGCGACATCGTGAAAATTACGATCGATAATAAATCACTAGTTATATTCTACAGCAATGAATAAAAATTGCATCAAACTACACTCCTATTCGGAATGAAAGATATTAAAATAATGTGCCTTTTCTATCATTGTACATTTAATTATTAATACATTTATATTTATACATATGATAAAATTTCAAGTTCGAAAGATAAATGTTGGGTACAATTGAAGAGGATTTCGTTAAAATTAGATTTTTAGATCATTCTCACAAGTGAGGTTTATTGTAACATTAATTATAAATTTATTATTCTTTTAATTATTTCCAATACTTTTTTTATAACACATATGTTTTAAATTAATTAAACTTTATTATTTCTTTCAAAGATAAAAGGTAAGTCGGAGCCGTCGCTTAGTTTCAGAACATTAACGACTGTGGGACTATGCGGTAATTTATGCGCGGAATACTTTTCGAGAACGACCATCCATTCATCTGTTGATACTGTTGGCAGGCGACAGCGATTCCTTTCTCTGCAGGTTATTCGGGGAATAATGGTAGATATTTCTTGAATTCGGCGAGTACACAATCTTGCGGATTAGGCGGCTTTCTTGCGCTCAAATAATCTCTGAGATATTGTAATGGCAAGCAGAAAATGCCTTTTCTAGCCAGCGTGGCCCAATCTACACGCTGATTTACCTGTTTATAATAATAAAATGTCTTAATTTTCAAAATAAATTATAAATTAGCAGT
>JAJVSH010000025.1:90647-150302 GCA_021460005.1 Tetramorium alpestre
TAAACATTATCCTAGTTGATACAATCGATTCTTATATGAAAAATTTATAAGATAATAATGAAATTGCAAAATTTAAGAAACAATAAAAACGAAACGTTTTAGAATTAGTAAAACTATAAAGACATGTTAAAATTTTATATTTATTTACAATAAGCTTTTGATAAATAGTGCAATATTTTATATGGTCTGTAAATGTGATTTATAAATTTTGTTAAAATGTGATAATTCTCAATGAGTTTAGAGTATAAGGATTTTACGATAGAATTTCTTTGATAGGTATTACTGAGAAATAATTTACAATCATTTTATGTGTTGTCGTTTTTAACAGTCTCAATTTTATTTTTATATTATCAAAGAAACAATGCATTTTGAATTAGTCGTTTGACATACAGTAAAACATGAGGAACTCTTTTGCTTACTAATAGTAACATCATTTTACAATTCACAAACTATTCATAAGATATTGACTAAATATACGTATTTGATTTACAAACAAGGTTTTCGTGTACCTATTATATCATACTGTATCTTTTCAGGATATCAATTTAAACATATATTTAAAAGCCCAAATATGATTTAGATGCATCAGACATTTGGATTACGATAATTATAAATGTTGAAATTGTCATGACAAACTGAAAAAAAAACCATTGATTAAATTTCAAAACAGACAATTTTGGTTTATTAAAAAAATTATGTTCTAGATAATAAATAAAGATAATATTCTAAATTGATTTTTCTCATGTTTTATCTGTTGTTATATATAATAAAATATAAAAAGATAAAAAGTTTTATTTAAGCAATAATAGTAAAATTTGGTAACGTATGTCTTATCATTAAATACAATATATAAAAATGAAAAAAATTTAATAAAATGAATACAGAAACTAACTTTTCGCAAAAAGCCATTGCCAAAATGGAAGAGACCTAGTCCAGAGAATTTCAACGGATGTTGTATCATTTGTAATGTAAATTGGTAAATCTGCACAAAGTGATTGCTATTTAAGTTTAAACGATTTATTTTTCGTTCCTTTTAACCCGTTGTGGTCACTGGGGGTCCAAAGGACCCTACGTAAATTTTATTATTACGTATCTCTAAATGTAAAAAAAAAAACAAATTTATTCACCTTATTTTGCTTCCAAAAAATCACCTTTTTGAATTTACATTTTTTTTATAATTTATCATTTCAAACTTCAAAATAAATACATTTTTTTTGAAACTCACTATGAAACTAATTTTTACTTGAAAGTATACTGTCTTGAGAATACAATGTTAGTGTAAAATATCGAAAATAACAAATTTTATGAATATTTTCGCAAAAAAGTCCATTTCTTCAGAAATTTTTTTGCTTATTTTTTTTATTATGTTAAAATATTAATTTAAAAGAACAGATTGTTGGATCATGAACAGAAAACCTTTAAATATGTCTAATTAAATGTTTGAGACGAAACTTCGAATAGCTGGCAAATGGCGACTGGTTTTTTCTACTTGGGGGTCCAATGGACACCGTATGACCGTTATGAAATTATTTGGAGGTGTAACCACAAGTTAGTGACTGAAATGTATTTTACCTCGTTATGAATATCAGTATATTGAGGAGAAAATGTTAATCGATGAATTATTGTATTCATGTCATTAGACTGAAATAGATAATTTACAATAAATATCTATGTGCATATATACATATTGTATGTGTGCGAGATATCCCAGATTTTTCCATACAAACATTAATTTTGCTCTATAGCTGAAATGAGAAATGAAACAATGATATAAACATAGATGCTAAAATGCTTCTAAATGCTATTAAAAAATTACAGAGAAAATATGAAATGTATAAGAAAGAATTTTTTACCTATATATTTACATTTGAAAATGTCATCCATCCGAGTCAATACAAACTTTACGTCAATACAATGTTGAATTTATTTTCTCAGAAATTCTGTGCATATTTTGCTTAATCTTTGCAGGAGTGTCAATAATTCGTTATATTATTATATCTCTCATTATGACTTGTGTTTAATAAGCTTTACTTCTCATTGTCCTTTATAGATCGAAATTAAAGGTAAGATTTAATGATCTTGGAGACAAAGATATTGGTTCTCCTCGATTAATTATCTATTAATCTATTTTTCAGGATAATGTCTCGAAAAACCACTGTCGTAATTGTTTACTTTAATGTCCTGGAAACCTATTTAATTGTTCACATGCTTTGTCAAAATAGTAAAAGTACATCCTTCAAAGCAGTTGCCAAATTATTATTGAAAAATATTAAAAAAATGTATGCATTTAGACGATCTGGTAGACGGCTTGGAAAAATTGTTTTTTATGCATTTCATATCATTGTTGTAATTTTTTAACGAAGCATTTTGGGCCCTACCCCAAAAAAATGTTTTATAAAACATTTTTTTCTTATTTCTGCTCATAGAACATACTATTAAAGTTAGCAAGGAGAAACCTGAGACACATTGTATACTATAAATTATGAATGGATTTACCTTAGCGCTAACACTTTCGCAAATATAATTTAGGCAAAACAGCCTACTCACATATAAAGATACCCAAAACTGAATATGTATCCACTCTATGTATGATAATGAGAAATCATTATATGTGGCTGTATTTCTCTGACTATTTATAAAAGTATACCGAAATATTCTTGTTAGGAATATTAAATAAGCTGCCATTTCCGCAGTCATTTGTATTTCAAACATTGCGTTTAATTCGCGAGCAAGATGACACAATTCCAAATGGAGAAGCCTATTAATTGTTGATAAGAGCATAGTAAAGTAGCGAATTGAAGAAAATATTATTTTTTAAATTTAAATATATTATTTAAATAAATGTGTTAAATGTTTGTTAAATTCTAGAATGCATTATTTTCACACAATACTAGATCAAACAAAAATCGGTAATCTATCCAAATACGTTTGTGTACCAATTTACATTGTAGTCCACAACACGTGCTTGTAATTGTTACTACACATGGTATATCGACGACTAGGTCGTACTGCGTTTCTCCATGTATATCTTACGCCATGTTTCTCTTTGAGTACCAAATGTTTCATGCGTTCATTTAATTTGTCGAATCTGGTGCCAATGTACCTGCAATGAAAAAATTGTACAATTCCAAAATTATTTTTAAAATATATTTTAATTGTGACACTAATTATACACACATATACATACAAAACTTAATTAATATAAAAATGTTTTAAGTAATACAAACCACAGAAATATTGTTAATACTATATCCATTAATATATTGCTGTAGTGGACACAGTTTACAATATAAGGTAAAATCATGCACAAGTAATTCTTCGTTGTCCGATACCACCATATCATATCATTTATATTGCCTAGTTGACAACATACTAACCATCCAATTAATGCTCTTTTTATACATACATATAATTTTTCATATGTTTTAGGAGTTCCTAATTCTTCCAACGTATCATCTACAGCTGCAAGTTTTTTAATGAACGTTTGGAATCTCTAGACAAAATTAGGAAAAAATACAGCTTGTTTAATACAAATGGTACTTATGTAAAAATTATTATATATAGACACTTATATGTAGATATATTTGTTATAAGAAATTATAATAAATTATAAACCGACTTTTGTAGATTTATCTGTAAGCATTGTGAATATACAAGTATATATACCTTATATTGATATAAACTCAGAAAAATAGATGTAACCTTGACGAACAAGTTAATTCCATTATTAATTAGAGTAGAAGTTGCTAGAAACCATTTTGTCGCTTTCAATGTTATTATCACATAACAATAGAGAAAACTATAAGCACTCCATAATGTCACGTTATATAAAATACTTAAATAAAATTTTTCGGGATTGTGAACACCCAGACCGAGAATGTAAGAAGTCAGATATAAAGGACGTATAGCCTGTTCTATGGTGGTCATCATACTTCTGATTATCGTAATTCCTGCTGAGAACTGAAATTGAATTTGAAACTGTTGAATTTTATTTAGCCGTCGTAGCTAATTTTTCAAGATGAATAATTTATAGATCAATACATTAGCGACATACATGATTTGACTTTTCCATAAACACAACGACGACAGTTAATCAATATCGAAAACACTAATAATAATAATGTTTTTTAGCATGTAAACATTGTTTAATTAAAATATTTGTATAGATCTGTATTAAAAATTTTATTGAATTATGTAGCAGATGGAGAGTAAGCAACAATATATTTTTTGTAATTGTTTAACTAATTTGTAAATAAAAACGTTTGATAAACAATAAGCTGTAGTATTATATGATTAATCAATCAGAAGTTCATAAATTTTAAATAGTTTTATTTAATATCTAAAAAATATTTACACATTAGGTGTCTCAGAGCAATTGTACTTTTTCTCATATGGAGTTAAAGGGATTGAGATGAAGAAAGAAGTCCGATACCGGTTTGCGATATTCGTAAATATAATTAAGATATTAAATATTACAAATATTATTGTATATACAGATACAAGATATTATATATACAGATTATTAGATTTCTTTTCATCACTTTCATAGTGAGTTCTCTATCATCTCTTTCTTTATCATATAGTGTTACGCCCGCGCTGACTCAGGTCTTATTTCTAGACTACGGAAAATCATATAAATCATATAAATACTTTTGATAAATAGTATAATATTTTATATGATTTTTAAATGTGATTTATAAATTTTACTAAAATATGATAAATTCGCAAGAAATTTAGAGTATAAGGATTTTACGATAGGATTTTTTTTATAGGTATTGCTAAGAAATAATTTGCTATCATTTTACATGTTATTATTTAAACTCAAATATCTCAATTTTATTTTTATATTACCAAAGAAACAATACATTTTGAATTAGTTGTTTGGCATACAATAAAACTTGAGGAACTTTTTTGCCTACTAATAGTAACGTCACTTTACAATTTACATACTATTCGTAAGATATTGATTAAATATACGTATTTGATTTACAAACAAGGTTTTCATGTATTGAATCATACTACATCTCTTCAGGATGTCAATTTAAGCATAGATATATTTAAAAGCCCAAATATGATTTAGACGTACCAGGCATTTGGATTACGATAATTATAAATGTTAAAATTGTCATGACAAACTGAAAAAAGTGATTGATTAAATTTCAAAGAGAATAATTTTGATTTATTAAAAAAATATTATTTTAGATAATAAATAAAAATAATATTCTAAATTGATTTTTCTTATGTTTTATCTGTTGTTATATAATAAAATACAAAAAGAAAATTTTATTTAAGCAGTGATAGTAAAATTTGGTAACGTACGTATGTCTTATCATTAATTACAACATATAAAAATGAAAAGATTTAATAAAGTGAATACAGAAACTAACTTTTCGCAAAAAGCCATTGCCAAAATGGAAAAGACCTAGTCCAGAGAATTTCAACGGATGTTGCATCATTTGTAATGTAAATTGATAAATCTGCACAAAGTAATTGATATTTAAGTTTAAATGATTTATTTCCATTCCTTTTAATGACTGAAATCTATTTTACCTCGTTACGAATATCAGTATATTGAGGAAGAATTGTTAATCGATGAATTATTGTATTCATGTCATTAGACTGAAATAGATAATTTGCAATAAATAAATAAATATCTTTGTGTTTACACACATACATATTGTAAGTATACGAGATATCTCAGATTTTTCCAGACAAACTTTTATGTTCTATGTTCTATGCTGAAATGAAAAAAAAACTGTTGTATAAACATAGATCACAAATTACTTCATTAAAAGATTATAGCAAGAAAATGAAATGTATCAAAAATAATTTTTCACTTATATTTACACTTGAAAATGTTTGTCCGAGTCAATACAATTTTCACATCGATACAATGTTGAATTTATTTTCCTAGAAATTTTGTGCCTATTTTGCTTAATCTCTGCAGGAGCGTCGATAATCCTTTATACGGGGTCTTTTATACAGGTATCCGATATGAAAGTTCACACCCGGAGATTGGAGGTAGAGTAGGTCAAACTGAAAAGAAAGGTCCTATACCTTTTTGTAAAATTCGCATTAGTATATAGAGTAATTAATTAAAATGTCTGAGCAAATTAATGCATAGGAAGCAATAGATGAACTTACAATTAGTAACAGTGTAACAGTGTAAAAATATTGTCTGTGTCGCTTGCCGCTCGCCGCGTGACATATATTTTTTCCGCGCTGTGTCATATATGTTGCGCGTCCCTCCACCTCTTACTATTACATATTTACTTACTACATATTTGAGCTCATCGTTAGAAGATACAAACAAATAAGTCATTTTACATGCCTAATAAGTCCAACCTATTGCTATCTATACGCTGATTCGTTCAGACATTTTAATTAATTACTTTATAACTAGTGCGAATTTTACAAAATGGTTAAGGACTTTTCTTCTCAGTTTGATTTACTCTACCTTCAGTTTCCGGTTGTGAACTTTTATATCTGACACCCTGTATAAATTCATTATTTGATGTGACTTGTGTTTGATGAACTTTATCTCTCATTGTCCTTTATATTATAGATAGAAATTAAAAGATATAAGATTTAATGATCTTGGAGACAAATATATTGGTCTTCCTCGATTAATCTATTTTTCAGGAAAATATCAGAAAAACCATTGTCGTTCTTGTTCTCCGTAATGTGCTAGGTGCCCATATAATTGTCCACATGTTTTGTCGAAATAGTAAAGGTACATCTTTCAAATCATTATTGAAAAAAATTTTAAAAATGTATGCATTCAGACGATTTGGCAGACGGCTTGGAAAAATTATTTCTTATACATTTCAAATTTTTGCTGTAATTTTTTAACGAAGCATTTTGGGACCTACAATTATAAAACTTTTTCTTTCTTATTTCAGCTCATAGAACATACTTTTAAAATAAGAAGAAATCTGAAACATCTTGTATACTATAAATTACGAATGGATTTACCTTAGCGCTAACACTTTCGCAAATATAATTTAAGCAAAACAGCCTACCCACATATAAAAATATCCAAAACTGAATATTTATCCAATCAATATATGTTAATGAGAATTCATTATCTGGGACTGCATTTTTTTGAATATTTATAAAAGTATAACGAAACATTCTTGTCAGGAATATTAAATAAGCTGCCATTTCCGCAGTTATTTGTATTTCAAACATTGCGTTTAATTCGCGAGCAAGATGACACAATTCCAAATGGAGATGCCTATAAATTGTTGATAAGAGCAAAATAGAAAACAGGAAAAATAGCGAATTAAAAAAAATATTATTTTTTAAATTTAAATAATGCGTTATCTAAATAAATGTTAAAAGTTTGCCAAATCCTAGAATGTATTTTCACACAATACTAGATCAAACAAAAATCAATAATCTATTCAAGTACGTTTGTGTACCAATTTACATTGAAGTCCACAACACGTGCTTGTAATTATTATTACACATGGTATATCGACGATTAGGTCGTACTGCGTTTCTCCATCTATATCTTACAGCGTGTTTCCCTTTGAGTATCAAACATTTCATACGTTCATTTAATTTGTCAAATCTGGTGCCAATGTACCTGCAATGAAAAAATTATACAATTCCAAAATTTATGAAGAATAAACATTCTACAAATAACTTCAAAAATATATATAAATTTACTAGGTATATCTTTTGATTTAAATTTGTAAAAATACTGTGTTGAACATTATTTTAGTATGTAAAGTGTCTATGTGGATTATACGTGGATTATGTTTAACAAAAATTATTTTTAAGAAACTCAGAAACATTGACTCTTTATAAAATGTTATTTGCTTTACACAGTATCAATTTATTTTTAAAATATATTTTAATTATGACACTAATTATACACACATATACATATAAAACTTAATTAATATAAAATTGTTTTAAGTAATACAAACCACAGAAAAATTGCAAATATTATATCCATAAACATATTGCTGTAATGGACACAGTTTACAATATAAGGTAAAATCATGCACCAATAATTCTTCGTTGTCCGATACCACCATATCATATCATTTATATTGCCTAGTAGACAACATACTAACCATCCAATTAATGCTCTTTTTATACATACATGTAATTTTTGATATATTTTAGGAGTTCCTAATTCTTTCAACGTATCATCTACAGCAACAAGTTTTTTTTTGAATGTTTGGAATCTCTAGATGAAAATTTAAAAAAAAATACATTTTGTTTAATATAAATAGTATTTATGTAAAAATTATTCTAGATAATTATATATTTATTATAAGGAATTATAATAAATTATAGACCGGCCAACAATTGTAGACCGACTTTGTAGATTTATCTGTAAGCATTGAATTTACAAGTATATATACCTTATATTGATATAAACTCAGAAAAATAGATGTAACCTTGACGAACAAGTTAATTCCATTATGGATTAGAGTAGAAGTTGCTAAAAACCATTTTGTTCCTTTCAATGTAATCACCACATAACAATAAAGGAAAATATAAACACTCCACAATGTTACGTTATACAAAATACTTAAATAAAATTTATCGGGATTGTGAACACCCAGACCGAGAATGTAAGAAGTCAGAGATAAAGGACGTATAGCCTGTTCTATGGTAGACACCATACTTATGATTATTGTAATTTCTACTGTGAACTGAAATTATATGTCTGTCGAATTTTATTTAGCCGTCAAAGCTAGTTTTTCAAAATGAATAATTTATAGATCAATGCATTAGCGGCATACATTATTTGACTTTTCCATAATCCCGATGACATAGTTAATCAATATCGAAAACATTATTACTACCAATAATAATGGTTTTTAGCATGTAAACATTGTATAAAATATTTTTATAACTGTTTAGTAAAAATTTTATTGAATTATTTAGCAGACGGAGAGTACGCAACAATATATTTTTTGTAATTGTTTAACTAATTTGTAAATAAGTACATTTGATAAACAATAATATGGCTGTGGTATTATATGATTATTCAATCAGAATGTAGTTCATAAATTTTAAATAGTTTTATTTAATAATTAAAAATATATATATACTAAATGTCCCAGAGCAATAATACTTCCTCTCTTGTGCAGTTAAATGGGTTGAGACGAAGCAAGAAGTCCGATTGGTTTGCGATATTCACAGAAATGATTAAGATATTAAATTTTAAAGATTATTAGATATTAAATATTAAAGATGAAAACGCTAAGAAACAAACCTTCGAGCCACTTCAGCTATAGCACGGACTACGTTTACACGGCATCGTTAATCGTGTTTAATGACATCCGTAGTTCTTAGGCCAGCCAATCACAATTATTCTATTCTTCTGAAAAATGGTTACAATTCGTTTTCCTGACATCTATATTGATAAAACCTGATTAACGGTGTAAACGTAGTCACTGATACGTGGTGAGGAAAAGTAGCAACGATGTAACCATCGATAACGGCGCACTATCCTTCTCCTCATCGAGCACCTGCAGTCAATACTGATACATTCGATTATATCTCGAGGGACCATCGCTTTTTTCATATTATTTCAACGCGCTTCGTTTGTCTTTAACATCTCGATTATTATTGCGAATTTTGCAAAACGGTATGGGACTTTTTACTTCAATCCGTTCTATTTCCACATGAGAGAAATTTAAGTTCCTCTGGAACACTCTAAACTAGAAAAAATATATAAAAATTTTGAATAATAATTAAAATAAATATTAATATGACAAAGATAAACTCTCTTCAGTTATAAAAAAATTAAAAAATTTCTTTATGGAAAAAATTAACTAAATCATTGTTAACAATAATAATATAAATAATATAAATAAAATAAATGCAAAACAATATAATTAATTCTGTATTTTTTTAAGTGCGAAAGACGTTATCCATAGATTAATAAATTTTAACTGTTTTGACAAGTTGTGCAAAAAAGTGAAATAAATTTTTTATATTAGATTATTATCTTTTAATGCTAAATAATTTTTATTTAAATATATTTAAAAATATATATATATTAAATATAATATATTTAAATATATTTTTAAAAAATAATTTTATTATGTAATACAGATTTCCCAATTTCCTTTGAAATTATTACTACGACAGTTACAGTTACAGTTTAGTAGATTGGGTTTAGTGGATTTGTTTTACTTTAGCTACGATTTAATTCGAAAAGTAAATCTGTAATATCATTGATATATTTTTATGTAGAAACTTAGCTTAGCATTAAGTTTCCTAAGTGTTTTTTACGTATTTTCTACAGTTTAATATTAGGGTCACTTATTATTATTTTTCTTATCACTAACTATTAGCAGTGTATATAAAATAATGTTAATTAATTAATTAATTAAAATAATATTAAACATGTTTGATTTATACAAAAAATTCAATAAATGTTAATCAGCATCATATTTTAATTGATTCTCAATTTAAAAATTTATTTAGAAATGCTATTATTTTATCAGAGTGGATCAATTATTCTAATACTCATAAGTGCTGCAACGAACATTCATATATCATTATTATGAAAGAACACTATTGTCGCCAATCAATATAATTGCATTCAAAAAATAAACTTAAACGGTGTTCCGTCATTTCCTTTTCTTTCATTATTCTACATCTACAAATATTCAGGTAAAGTCATCGAAAAGTAAATATTTTATATTTCATATTTTATATTGAAAAGTGTCACGGCAATATTTAAAATATCTCAAAAACTACTTATTTATAGTGTGTTGAAAAACACTCAAGATAAACTACAAGAATATATAATGAAAAATAGAGGGTTCCATTTAAAACATTTAGAGTGATCTTGCCCTGATCTTGGCGACGTCAACCAAGATCAAACTGATAATATCAGGAAATGGATCTTTTTATATCTTACAATTTTTGTCTGAAACATTTTTCTATAAAACTTATATTTCCAGAGTTATTCAAAGCATTTTATATTTTTTATATATTCTGTAGGTATATATATATATATTTTTTTTTAAATAAACACGGACAACAAAGTCATTCGGCCAATGTATCACTTGTCACAAATATTATGAGTTTTAATTTTACATTACCTAGTTGTTTACACAGTATTGCATTGTACTGAACGTATATAATGTATGTTAAAAGTTACAGTAGTTTTTATTTAAGAAATATGTATATGTATATAATTAATAAAAATGATAATATATCATATAATTATAAAAAAAATTAATATATTAATGCAAGTATAATTATTTAAAGCATATATCTTTTTACACCAGTTATTCAAGTTTATTTATTTATACATTAAATAAAAATATACACAAATATTAAATAAAGAACTTAAGAGATTATGTAAAAAATCCTATGCGTATCCCTTTTTTTTACTTTTGGTATTAATATGTTGTATTATATTTAATACCTTTTATTAGAGGTATAGGAGAGGTACTTATTTGCACCATAAAAAGAACAGCGGTGACAATCCAGGTAAAGAACTTGAAAGAAATATAATACAAAAATATGATTAGTAGAAATTTTACAACTTTGTATAAGTTAAGTAGCTATGTAAAAATATATGAGCGATTTTAAGTACTAACCTTACGAATAAAATCGTAGCCAAAGTAAAACAAACCCAATCCACTGAACTGTAACGGTCGTAATAATATTTGCGAAGAAAATTGGGAAATCTGAATTACATGATAAAGTGATTCTTATTTAAATATTTTTTTAATGAAAAGTATTTATAGAATTGAGAAAATATTATATAAAAGACTTATAGCTCACCTCTTCGCGTAACTCATAAAAACAGATAAGATTTGTTAATCTATGTGCCACATCTCTTGTTTTTTGTATCTAAAATAATATAGTATTAATTATATTCTTTTACATTTATAAAATTGTTTTTAATAATGATTCAGTTAATTTTTTCTTATAAAGGAATTTTCAAATATTTTATACCTAAAAAAATTTAGTTTTCATATCATATTAATATATATTTTAAAGTAATTATTATTAAAAATTTTTATTTTTTAGAAAAATTAAAGATTATGTCACATAATTTTTTGTTTATAAAAATATTTACAATCTATTGAAAATATTTACCTTAGTGCTAACACTTTCGCACATGTAATTCAATAATAGAAATTTCATTAAAAATATGATAAACCATGTGTTGCAACTCAGCAACAATTTTATAACTATTTCATCTATGTACAATTTGTTCAGGTTTAACATTGCGTGGTATTGAAGAATAAAATATTGAGTAAAAATAACGAAATAGGACAGCATTTGTACAGTTACTTGCATTCCAAAGAAGTCATTTATATCGCGAGCTATTCGGCAAAGTTCTAAATGAAGATGTCTGAAAGTTACATATGTATACCTTAGAAAAGAAATATTAGTATTGACTTTTTATACATTTTATCTATGATGTATATATACACATGTATATACATATATACTATTGATTATCTCTTAGACGTAGGTTAGCATAATTTGAATATTGAAACATTTATTATGTGAAACGATGGAAAAGTTATATTTATTTTTATATCACGTTACGTAAATTAATTAGAAAACATTGAAATTTACGGATTTTCTTTTACGATAATTTTTTTTTAAGTGAAGCATTATAATGTATTAAGGATGTTCTGGCTATACAATCTTAGTCAAAAGTTACTTCAATATGGAATTGATAAAACTCTATGCTTTTAAGGATTGACATATGCATTAAATGCTCATGTCATGTAAATGCCTTAAATAATGTTATATAATATGATATTTGGCACTTTAAATATATGATATTTGTCACGTTTCAGCAGTTGACATGTACACTATAACTTTTTTTGAAAATTTGCATTGTATTTTTATTAATAACTTTGTAATGTGATAGTGAATCGATTTAAACTCTGTTTTATAAAAACGTTGCTCAATGTTTAATTTACTTACAAATAAAGTTTCAGAATATTGGGAATGATGATTTCAAAATGTTTCCTCTGAAATCAAGAGAAAAATAATATAAACAAATATTTAAGAGAATATTATGTTTAAGAGAGAAAAAGTATTTTTCATTTTTTTGAAAGAGAAATATGTTTGCTGTAAAACAGGAATCTTAGAATATGAGATTATAGAAAAAAAACACTTTGAATGTAAAATACTTTTTTTTGGGTGAATGTAAGAATGTTAGCGCCAGAACATCCTTAAATAAAATGTATTTTTTATTTTAATATGAATATGTTCTCAAATATTATTTTTTGCATTTTTTTGTGTCACATCGGCTTGTATCAATTTACATTATAATCCACAATATACACTTGCGATTGTCAGCGTTTTGAACATAGTGGCTGTTAACAACTAAAGAATTTTGCAGTTTGTATTTTAGTCCACAGTCTTCTGTTTCTGATAGTTGTACAATGTAATCTTTTATTTTGTCCAGTGTTGAACCAATGTATCTGTAATTTAAAAGGTATTAGTATATTTAAAAAAGATGCAAATTAATTATTCCGGATTTTGGTGTAAAACGAATAGAAAATTAAGTTATTTAATTTTTTTTTTGAAATTACATAATTTTACAAAAAATACACAATAGTGCATTGCAAATTTCTGAATCCGTACATGCATGTTGAAAAATATACACATTACGCCTAGTATGAGAAATAATTGTTTAAGATAATATTTATGTAAAATAATGAAATCTATTTCTTGTTAATAAATTGAATAATATAGTGCATTTAATTCGAGAAGTTAAAATTTTACCAAATAGAATTACGTACAAGTTTTAAGGATGTTTGTAAAATAATTGGAGAAAGGTAAGATTTACGAACCTTAGAAGTAATATGAATATTATATCCATAATGGAATTAATATGTAAACAATAATTCATAATAATAGGAAATATTATAGCTTTTTTATCATTATATGCGATTATGCACATTAAAGAATCGAAAGTCCATGTTGCGCAAATCATTAAAAACCATATAATCAGTGTCCACTTTATCCAATTTCTTAAACTATGATATTCTTTGGGCGTTCCAAGTTCTTCCAATGTATCGTTCACAAGATCGAGTTTTTTTAAACATAGGTAGAATTTCTGAGAGTAGTAGTAGCAAGAGGAAATATAGAATTATGTAGCAATTGTCTTAGTCTTAATAAATGTACATGAAATATATCCATAATAATATATTTTATAGCAATGTATAAAGCAATGTATATAACATAAAAATTTTATCAAGAATTTATTGAATTATCTGATACAAGCCATATTACAATACGTATTGACGACTCTTTAGCAAAAATTAATTAATGCAGAGAAGATAATGCGACGTCACAAAATCGTTTTTATATTTTTATCTAAATAAAGAAATTAATTAATTTCAAATTGAAAAGTAGCACTGTGCGTCGGTTTTTTCTTACGTCATTAGGAAGGAATTACATCATTAAAATAATAATATATCGTATAAATAAAAATATTATGTAATAATATTATATACTGTACCTCGTGTTTGCGAACAGTGACAATTATAGATATCATCGTTACAAATAAATTTATTAATATCATAAAGAGAGTTAGAAAATTGAGAAACATAGGTATAAAATACCGAATACTTATATAATAAAACCCATAGGCATAAACACTCCACAGAGTTAACATATAGAGAATACTCAAGCGATATCTTGGTTGATCTAAAGGATACTTAAAAATTCCACAACCGAAAATGAAAGTCAATAGGAAAAGAGGAAATAAAGTTTTTTCTATGGTATTAATCATGATCTGATCGAAACTCTCTCAATTTCATGCACTACTGTAACTATTAAAATGGCACGAAGGATTTATAAGGTGCTATTGGTATTCATCATGAGAATGATATTTGATTATATCGTTTCATAAGTGTTAATTTATTAATTAATATCTTAGTTGACACAATCGATTTTTATATGAAAAATTTATAAGTTAATAATGAAATTGCATGGAAAAGAGGAAACAATGAAAGTGAAATAGGGTACCTGTACCCAATATGCCCCACCTAAGCTTTGGAGATTTTTCTAATTTTTTGATGAAATCAAAATGATTGAAAAATAATAGTCAAGCTTAAAACAAGAAAACATTTCTAAACAAAAAAAATATATGAAATATTTTCAATTATTTACATAAGAGCAGTAAAGATGTAAAAAGAAGGTAGCACTTAAGTCATATTGAGTACGTATGTATCCAATATGGCCCGGCTATATATTTTTTCTTTTTCATAAAAGTTTTTAGAAAGAAGCAAATAAAAATGAAGCACAATTTGGATATGTAAAAAGTTTAACTTCTTTTGTAAATCTCACACATTCTCTAGGCACATATTTGTAACAAGTAACATCGTATCTACGTATATCTGTTGAACTTATAATAAAAAATATAAATACTCACAACGTAATGAAATATAAATACGCACAACGTAACCTAATCAAATAATAGTGTTCCACGATCTGACTGTTGATCTGTTGATGCGTGTATTCACATTATTGGTACACCCTCACTTGGGACATATTAGTTTCACTTTATAAAAAGTTTTTTTTTAAATTATAAACAAAATATTGTAAAAATGTAAAATATATACAGTGCTGAAAAACATAAATAAAGAGCTATAATAATATAACTTGCAAATATTTATAATAATCTTGTGATAGTTATACAAAGCAAAAACTTCTGAAATTTTAGATTCCAAAGAGCACAAATTGGATAAAGTGTGATTACATACCGAAAACAAATAGAAAACAAATCATCTAATTGGCATAAACACACAGTATCAACTTCCTGAACAATATAATAGCATTCTCTGTGAAATTTTTTGTGTATTTATTTGTTAATGGATAGTGGGCCAAATATTGAGTACAGTTATCTTATATTTAAAATAAGAAAAGTGTAAAGGCTTATTTCAAAGTTTTGTATTTATTTATAATTGACTTCTTGATAAATAATACAGTATTTAAATGATATAAATTTGATTAAAATGTGATAAAGTGTCGTAAATTTAGATAATTTGTTTATTAAAATAATTTGTAAAGAATTTTAGGTTCTAAAATAACATTAAGTAAGTAGTTAAAAGTTATCGTTATGCTGTTATACTTTTATTATTTTTAACTTTTAAATCTGTCTGCACAAAGAATTCTCAACATTAATTTATATTAATTATTAAATTACTAGTTAAATAGAACCGTAGATATTTAATAAAGATATTAAATACTTAAATATAAAATCCATCTTTCTCTCAGTTTTTGTTTTTTTAAGGAATATAGATCTATATTAATGCATACCTATAATAAAAAGATGGAGAGCTTGTTGTATCATAATCGTCATAGTCGTTACCATTGCAAAACAACACTCATTGTAAATGTCCGTTTAAATTTATTTTTTGGATGTATCGCAATTATATTGATTGATAATAATAGTATTCCTTCGAAATTATGATATATCTTTGTTACCGCACTTATGTACTGAAATGTTTGACTCACTTTGGTAAAATACATTATTCAGGGTTGCAATAAAGTGATTTATAAGATATATTATTATAGTTCTGAGATTAATTGTTTTTCAATGTTTATACCAACTGTGTTGTATTTATTATTTAATCACATTTTTATTAATATGCTTTCAATATTCGTTATTTAGAAAGTGGCGTCTTAGAAGGCTTCAGAAAATTGATTGTAACAAAAGACAGACAAAATAAAGAATTTGATGAAACACATATCGCCTTCTTAGTACTCTTCGTACTCATTCAAGAAGTGATAATAAAATAGTAAAGTTCTAAACATTAATCATTTAATTAAAATTGTAGAATGCTGATTAATTACTTATATTGTGTTATTTTATATAAAACAAACATGTATAATATAAATTTTATTAACGTTATTTTTACTGCTAACAGTTACTAAAATAAAAGAAAGATAATAAAAAGTAATCCATAACATCATATTGTTGAAAATAATTTAAATATCTTGGAAAATCATTATCAAGGAAAAGAAATAATTTACAAGAAAATCAGTAATTATTGTATAAACTTTATATAATTTATGTTAAAAATTGAAGTAGCTTTTATGTAAGAAGTATATGTTTATAATTAATAAATGATAATAAATTAAATTATTATAAAAAATATTAATATTTTAATGCAAGTACAATTTTCTAAAATGTATACATTTTATAGCAATTATTTAAATTTATTTATATACTAAATAAAAATATATACAAATATTATAAATATGTAAGAGATAATGTAAAAAATNCTACACTGTTAAATTCGTAGTGTTAAATTAAACTCAATTTGAGTCATTTTTAACTATTCCATAGGTCACTGCTCTTAATATTTTATTCATTTTGACTAAAAGACAGGTAAAATTTTGACTAACATGGAAGTTAAATTAAATAGACTAACAACATATTGAGTAAGGCTTGCGCAATATGTCATTAATTTTATTTCATTGTTTTAGTCAAATTAACCGAATGTTGAGTAGGAGCAGTGACAACCCATAGGAGTTTACAGTGTAGTATATCCGTTTTTATTTTTGGTATTAATATGTTGTATTATATTTAACACCCATTAGAGGTATGGGAGAGACACCTATTTGCACCATAAAAAGAACAGTAGTGACAATCCAGGTAGAGAACTAGAAAGAAACATATTATACAAAAATATGATTAGTTGATATTTTACAACTTTGTATTAGTTACGTATTTACATAAAAATATATGAACGGTATTAAAGACTAACCTTACGAATAAAATCGTAGCCAAAGTAAAACAAACCCAATCCGCTGAACTGTAACGGTCGTAATAATATTTGCAAAGGATATTGGGAAATCTGAATTACATAATAAAGTGATTCTTATTTAAATATTTTTAAATAAAAAGTATTTATAAAATTGAGAAAATATGATATAAAAAACTTATATCTCACCTCTTCGCGTAACTCATCAAAACAGATAAGATTTGTTAATCTATGGGCAACGTCTCTTGTTTTTTGCGCCTAAGACAATATAGCATTAATTATAATCTTTTACATTTATAATATTGTTTTTAATAATGATTCAGTTAATTTTTTTTATAAAAAAATTTTCAAATATTTTATATCTGAAATGTTTAGCTTTATCATATTAATATATATTTTAAAATAATTATTATTAAAAATTTTCATTTTTTAAAAATATTAAAGATTATATCATATAATTTTTTTGCTTATAAAATTATTTACAATCCATGAATTCATTGAATCCATTGAAAGTATTTACCTTAGCGCTGACACTTTCGCATATGTGATTCAATGATAGAAGTTTCATTAAAAATATAATAAACCATATGTTGCAAGAAAGCAACATTTTTGTAACTATTTTATCTTGAAACAATGTGTTCAGGTTTAATATTGCGTGGTATTGAAGAATAAAATACTGAGTAAAATTAACGAAATAGGACAGCATCTGTAGAGTTACTTGTATTCCAAAGAAGTCATTTATATCGCGAGCTATTCGGCAAAGTTCTAAATGAAGATGTCTAAAAGTTACATATGTATATCTTAGGAAAGAAATATTAGTATTGACTTTTTATACATTTTATCTATGATGCACATATACACATGTATACATATATACATATATACATATATAGCATATATGTATATACATATATACTATTGATTATCTCTTGTAAGACATAGGTTAGCATAAGCTGAATTTATATTAAAACATTTATTATGTGAAACGATGGAAAACGATGGGAAAGTAATGTATATAATATTTATTTTTATGTCACGTTACGTAAATTAATTAGAAAGCATTGAAATTTACGGATTTTTTTCGTTTGGAGTTCAATTCATTTTTTTCTTTTCAGTTCATTTTTTCTTTTTACGATATTTTTTTTAAAGCGAAGCTATTATAATATAAGGATGTTCTGGCTATACAATCCTAGCCAAAAGTTACTTCAATATGAAATTGATAAAATTCTGTGCTTCTAAGGATTGAAATATGTATTAAACGTGCTCATATCATGTAAATGTCTTAAACAATGTCATATAATAGGTATGTTATTTGGCACCACAATTATATGATATTTGTCATGTTTCAGTAGTTGACATTTACATTATAACTTTATTTCGAAACTTTGCTTTGTATTTTAATTAATAACTTGGTAGTGAGATAGTGAATCTATTTAAACTCTGTTTAGAAACATTGCTCGTTTAGAAACATTGCATAGTTTAGAAATGTTGCTCAATGTTTGATTTACTTACTAGGGAACCTTGCAAAGTGTCAAACAGGAAGCTTAGAATATGAGATTATAGAAAAAATCACTGAATATAAAATATTTTTTTTGTTTAAACGTAAGAATGTTAGCGTCAGAACATCCTTAAATAAAATGTATTTTTTATTTTAATATGAATACGTTCTCAAATATTATTTTTTGCATTTTTTTGTATCACATCAGCGTGTATCAATTTACATTATGATCCATAATATACACTTGCGATTCTCAGCGTTTTGAACATAGTAGTTGTCAATAACTCGAGATTTTTGCCGTTTGTATTTTAGTCCACAGTCTTCCGTGTCTAACAGTTGTACAATATAATCATTTATTTTGTCCAGTCTTGTACCAATGTATCTGTAATTTAAAAGATACAGGTATATTTAGAAAAGATACAATTTAATTATTCGGGACTTTGGTGTAAAACGAATAGAAAATTAAGTTATTTAATTATTTTCTTTTTTTGACTAAAATTATATAATTTTATAAAAAATACACAACAGAGCATTGCAAATTTCTGAATCCGTATATGCATGTTGAAAAATATATACATTACTCGAAGTATGAGAAATAATTGTTTATATATATATTTATGTAAAATAATGAAATCTATTTCTTGTTAATAAATTGAATAATATAGTATATTTAATACGAGAAGTTAAATTTTTACCAAATAGAATTATATACATAAGTTTTAAGGATGTTTGTAAAATAATTAAAGAAAGTTAAGATTTACGAACCTTACAAGTATCATGAATATTATATCCATAATGGAATTAATATGTATACTATAATCTATAGTGATAGGAACTATCATAGCACCTTTATCATTATAAACAATCATGCACGTTAAAGAATCGAAAGTCCATGTTGTGCAAATCATTAAAAACCATATAATTAATGACCACTTTATCCAATTTCTCAAACTCTGATATTCTTTGGGCGTTCCAAGTCCTTCCAATGTATCGTTCACAAGATCAAGTTTTTTTAAACAAACGTAGAATTTCTAAGAGTAATAGTAGCAGGAGGAAATATAGAATTATGTAATAACTGTCTTAAATAAATGTACATGAAATATATCCATAACAATATATTTTATAGCAATGTATAAAGCAATGCATATAAGATAAAAATTTTATCAAGAATTTATTGAATTATCTGAAGAATATTGAATTATCTGACATATTACAATACAAGACACATACAAGACATATACAAGACAATATGTATTGACTATTCTTTAGCAAAAATTAATTAATTTAGAGGAGATAATGCGACGTCACAAAATCGGTTTTATATTTTTAAATAAATAAAGAAATTAATTAATTTTAAATTGAAAAGTAGCACTGTGCGATTTCTTCTTTTTGAAAGAACTACATCATTAAAATAAAAATCTTATATTGTATAAATAAAAATATTATGTAATAATATTATATACTGTACCTCGTGTTTGAGACAAGTGATAATTATTGATATCATCGTTACAAATAAATTTATTGATATCATAAAGAGAGGTAGAAAACCGGGAAACACAAGTATAAAATACCGAATACTTATATAATAAAACCCATAGGCATAAACACTCCACACAATTAACATATAGAAAATACTCAAGCGATATCTTGGCTGGTATAGTGGATATCTGAAAATTCCACAACCGAAAATAGAAGTGACTACGAAAAGAGGAAATAAAGTTTTTTCTATGGTATTAATCATGATCTGATCAAAACTCTTTCAATTTCGTACACTAACTATTAAAATCGCACGAAGGGTTTATAAGGTGCTATTGGTATTCATCACGAAAATGATATTTGATTATATCGCTCAATAAGTGTTAATTTATTAAACAATGTCCTAGTTGACACAATCGATTTTTATATGAAAAATTTATTAATGGAATTACATGATAAAGAAAAAACAGGAAAGTGAAGTATTTTTAAAATAAAAACAGTATAAATGCTTATTTCAAAGTTTTATATTTATTTACAATAAACTTTTTGATAAATAGTTCAATATTTTATATAATCTATGAATTATATTAAAATGTAATAATTCGTAAAAAATTTAGATTTCTAATATAGTTAAAAGATATCTTATGTTTTTATAATTCGTTATACTTTTATGATATTTAACTTTTTAATCTGTTTGTACAAAGACTGCTCAACATTAATTTATACTAATTACTAATTAAATCACTAATTAAATAGAACTGTTGATATTGGTCCAAGTTATAAACACACGTAATCATTAGATATGACCCACAAGGGATCCTCGCGAAGTGTTAAATTCAAATTTTAATGAAACTTGGCATAAATATAGAGAGGGTGAACACATGAATTTAGCAATTTTTCATTGGTGCTAAAAAACAGTTTAAAGGGATAAAACCACTCTTCAAAAGTAGAGGCATTTTAGCTTTTTTCGATATATCTCGTAAACTAAACAAAATAAAAAAAATGTTTTATATAAAAGTTTTCCAGTATAAATACTTTTATTTAACTATGGTATTCATTTTTTGAAAAAAAATTTTTAAATCGCCTTCTTAGCACATAGCTCTCTTCGTACTGTAGACGTATTACACCTGGACTGTGCATTCGTCCCAGGCAGCGTCATAAATTGAATAAGGACAATATACTTTAGGGCACCATCCTTCGTCTGACAACTTGGTTAGAAAAAGATGAATTGGTGACTATACAGCAGCTTTCTCATTCTACTTTGTAACGCGTTTGACTAGATATCAGAGGGAACGCGCGATCTAAGTGTAATACGTCTATACTTTGTACTCATTAAAGAAGTGATAATAAAATAGTGAAGTTCTAAACATTAATTATTCAATTAAAATGATTATAACACTGATTAATATCTTATATTATTTTATATAAAACAAACATGTATAATATAAATTTTATTAACGTTGTTTTATATTTACTGCTAATAATTACTGGTAAAAGAAAGATAATTAAAGGTAATCTATAACAGCATGCCTATTCTTTTCATAACCTTTGATAACTCGGAAATAAGAAATTGTAGAACATTTCAAAAACAAAAGAAAAATGTAAAGAAAATTCCAATCTTTCGCGCGGTAAAGTCGAAAATTTCCTCTGATTTGTTATATCACTCGTGACACGTCTAAAAGTGACAAGAAAATTTTTAATTTCGTCCAACTTCTTGTTTTTAATATGTAAAAATTACAAAAATAATAGGAACGTAAAAATCATATAGGTCGTTCAAAAGTAGAGATTTTAAGCTTTAGATTAAAAAAGATTAAAAAAGCTTTAAAACCCTTATTTTTATTTGCATTCCGATTTTAACAAAATTACAACTACTTGAATTTTGCCCATTTTTTTGAGGAAATTTCGCGAGTCCCCTTAATTTTTTTGAGTATTGTATATAATTATAATTAATAAATGATAATATATTACATTATTATAAGAAATATAAATACATTAATGCAAGTATAATTATTTGAAGCGTATAATTTTTACAGCAATTATTTCCATTTCTTTTTATTCTAAATAAAAACACAAATATTAAATAAGGAATTTAAGAGACAATGTAAAGATTCCTATGTACATCTTTTTTTACTTTTGTTATTAAGGTGTTGTATTATACTTAGAAAGTATTTTAGATATGGGAGAGACTTCTATTTGTACCATGAAAAGAACAGCGGTGAGAATCCACGTAAAAAACTGGAAAGAAATATCATATAAAAAATATAATTGGTTGATATTTTACGACTTTGTATAAGTTATATTTTCACATAAAAATGTATGAATGATATAAAGACTAACCTTACGAATAAAATTGTAGCCAAAATAAAACAAACCTAATCCACTAAACTGTAACGGTCGTAGTAATATTTGCAAAGGAAATTGGGAAATCTGAATAACATAATAAAGTGATTCATACTTAAATATTGTTAAATAAAAATTATTTAAAATTGAGAGATGATAATGTAAAAGACTTATTTTACCTCTTCGCGTAACTCATCAAAATAGATATGATGTGTTAATCTATGGACAACATCTTTTGTCTTTTGCGCCTGAAACAATATAGAATTAGTTACATTGTTTTATCTTTATGATATTGTTTTTAATAATTCAGTTAATATTCTTCCATAAAGAAGTTTTCAAATATTTTATAAATGAAATAAGTTTACCTTTGCAATATTAATTTCTTTATGTGATTATTATCAAAAATTATTTTTAGAAAAATCGAAGACTATTTCATATAATTTTTTTGCTTGTAAATCTAAATTATTTGAATCCATTACAAATATTTACCTTAGCACTAACGCTTTCGCAAATGTGATTCAATGATAAGAGTTTCATTAAAAATATGGTAAACCACGTGATACAAGAAAGTAACATTTTTACTGCTATATCATTCCAGTACATTTCGTTCAGGTTTAATACAGTATCGTATTGAAAAATAAACATCGCGGTTAAGCTAACGAAATAGGATATCATCTGGAGAGTTATTTGCATTCCAAAGAAGCTGTTTACATCGCGAGCTATTCGGCATAGTTCCAAATGAAGATGTCTGGAAATTTATATAAATATGTTTTGAGAAGAAATATTACTATTGATTTGTCTTGTATATTTTTTCCAAGATATATGTATAATATGTATATTATGTATTTATCTCATCGATGTGGATTACTTTTAGTAGAACTTATATTAAAATATTTATTATGTAAAATAATGAAAAAATATATGTATTTTTATATTATGTTACGTAAAATAATTAGAAAACTTTGAAGTTTTCGAATTTTTTTCTATTTGGTATAGAACTTGCATAAATTATTTGCATACATAATTGCGATGAATTAATACAGCAAAATACCTAAGTAAAATATTATAATATAATAAAAAGAATGTATTTTTAGTTTAATATAATTATCTTTAACAAAAATAATTTTTTGCAATTTTTCTCGTCACATTGACGTGTATTAATTTACAATCCATACATTACAATCCATAATGTATGCTTGCGATTCTCAGCATTTCGAATAGAGTAACTGTTAACGACAAGAGATTTTTCCCATTTGTATCTTAATCCACAGTCTTCTGTTTCTGATAGTTGTATAGTATAGGCTTTTATTATATCCAGTCTAGAACCAATGTATGTACCTATAATTTAATTTTAAATGATATTTAGGAAATTAATTAATTTAATTTTTCGGTAAAGTTTAGTTTGTTAGTGTAAAACGAATAAAGAAATTACATTATTTAAATGTTTGCTTCTTTTGACTAACAATATGTTACTGTACAGATTATAGATAAATGTATGGTAAATTTCTGATTCCGAGCGCGTACACGCATACTGGAAAATATACATTTTATGCAAAACATCATAAATACTTGTTTAAGGTAATATTAGTATAAAATAATGAAAAATTTTTTTTATTAATACATTTAATAATGTGGTGCATTTAATTCGAAAAGTTAAAATTTAGCAAATTGAATTATATAAATTTTAAGAATGCGTGTTGTAAAATAATTGCAAATAAGTATGATTTGCGAACCTTAGAAGAATCATAAATATTATATCCATAATAGAATTAATATGTATACTATAATTCAGAATGATAGGGATTATTATTGCTCTTTTATCATTATATACGATTATGCACATTAAGGAATCGAAAGTCCATGTTACGCACACCATTATAAACCATATAATTAAGGTCCATTTTATCCAATTTTTCAAATTATGATATTCTTTAGGCGTTCCAAGTTTTTCCAATGTATCGTTCACAAGATCGAGTTTTTTTAAACATACTTAGAATTTCTGAATGTTAGTGGAAAGAAAAAATATAGAATTACTTGTCTGTTTTAAATAAATACACATATAGTATATTTAGTAATATAGTATATTTATAACGATATATTTTATAGCAATATGTATAAAGCAATGTATATGTTTTATTATAAGATAAAAATAATATCAAGAATTTATTGAACTATCTGATACAAAACATATTAAAATATGTATTGAATATTTTTTGTTAAAATTAATTAATGTAGAGAAGATAATGCGACATTTTTATATTTTTAAATAAATAAAGTAATTAATTAATTTCAAATTGAAAAGTAGCACCGTGCATCTTTTTCTTCTTTTTGAAGGAACTACATCATTAAAATAATAATAATATTATATTGTATAAATAAAAATATTATGTAATAATATTATATACTGTACCTCGTGTTTGCGAATAGTGATAATTATTGATATCATCGTTACAAATATATTTATCATTACCAGAAAAAAAGTTAGATAACCGGGAAACACATGTGTTACAATATATCGAATACCTATATAATAAAACCCGTAGGCATAAACACTCCACACAGCTAATATATAGAAAATATTCAAGCAATATCTTTGTTGGCCTAGCGGATACCTTAGAATTCCACAACCGAAAATGAAAGTAATTAAGAAAAGTGGATTTAAAATTTTTTCTACGGTATCAACCATGATCTGATCGAAACTCTTTCAATTTCATACACTAACTATTAAAATCGCACGACTGAAAAGTTCATAGTATACAAACGTTATTCATCATGAAAATGGAATGGTATTTGATTATAATGTTGCGTAGGTGTTATATTATTAATGAATATCCTAGTTGGTACAATCGATTCTTATATAAAACATTTATAAAAGAATAATGAAATTGCATGAAAACTGAGAAACAATAAAAGCGAAACATTTTTTAAGTTAATAAACTCATAAAGACTTAGGTTAAAATTTTATATTTATTTATAATAAACTTTTGATAAATAGTCCAATGATATACGAGTATAATATGATATATAAATTTTATTAAAATGCGATCGTTTTCAAAGGATATGAATTTTACGATAGGATTCTTTTGATGAGAGCATTTCTAAGAAATAATTTGCCATCTTTTATACGCGTTATTATTTAATTTAAACAAAGTCTGAATTTCAGTTTTTATGGTACCAAATAAACAATAAATTTTTTGAATTAGACGTTTAGTATACAATAAAACTTGAGGTTTTTTTATGTACGAATAACATAACATTGCAATTTATACAATTTGCAAGTTATTGACAAAATTCACGTTTTTGATTTACAAATAAGTTTCTGTGTGTTGTATCATACTGTATCTTTTCAAGATTTTAATTTGGATATATATTTGAAAGCCCATATGCATATGTTTTCAATGTCAGACATTATTTTTGTATTACAATAATTATAAATGTTAAAATTGTCATGACAGAGTAAAAAGAAGTCACGTTAATTAAATTTTAATGCAGGCAATATTTCTGATGAAAAAAGATTGTTCTAGGTAATAAATAAAGATAATATTCTAAATTGATTTATGCTGTTTCTGCTTTTTAATAAAATACAAAAAAGAATTTTATTTAACAGAGATAGTAAAATTTGGTAACATATGTCTTATCATTAAATACAACATATGTGAATAGAAAGTTTTTTTAAACTTTAATAAAGTTAATACAGAAACTAACTTTTTGCAAAAAGAAATTGCCAAAGTGAAAGAGACTTCAATTAATTTCAATACCTTTTTATTGCTGAAATGTATTTTACATTGTTATATTATGATATGAGTATATTGAGAAGGAATTGTCAATCGCTGAAGTGCTGTGTTCATATCATTAGAAATGGATAATTTATTTAATTGAATTTGAGAGATAATGTATAGAATCTCAGGTGGAGCTTTTCTAATTTTGGTCTAATGTGTTGTATTATATCTCGTAATAAATTCATACATAGGAAACTTATTTACTTGCACCATAAAAAGAACAGCAGTGACAATCCAAGTAAAGAACTGAAAAGAAATATTATATAAAAATATTGCTGTTTGAAATTTTACAACTTTGTATAAGCTAAGTTTCTACATAAAAATATATGAACAATATTAATGACTAACCTTACGAATAAAATCGTAGCCAAAGTAGAACAAACCCAATCCGCTAAATTGTAACGGTCGTAATAATATTTGCGAAGGAAATTGGAAAATCTGCATTACATAATAAAGTGATTCTTATCTAAATATTCTTAAATGAAAATTATTTATATACATACATACGCTGCTCAACGGAATTATCNCATAGGTAAATTTATATTAAAATTTTGCATAATTTCAAACAAGCATAACACTGCAAAGAATTATCGCATGTTTATTCTTCGAAAAGTACTTTAAAGCTTGAAACTTTTTCTTTCAAATGTTTTTTGGCGATTTCAATAACACTTTTCTTTCTCATAATGATAAAGCTTGATCCGTTAAAATAAAAATTTTTAATGCAATTTTGCTGCATTACCTTTTGTGAAAAAAATCAAGAAGACTTTTATTACTTTTTATTACTTGTATTTTAAAGCGGGATGGTTTTCCTTTAATTTAAGAGTTTGTGGAGCATTGTGCGATTTTTTTCTGACTGAATTCTCGAGGTTTGAATAAAATTTTTCAAAAGCATTTGAAAAGAAAAATCTGAAGTTTCAAAATGCTTTTAAAAATTTAAAAGTTATGATCTTTCGCAGTTCGTCATGCTTGTTTGAAATTATGTAAAATTTTTACATAAATTTACTTATGTGATAATTTTATTAAGAAGTGTAATATTGAAAAATTATAATATAAAAACTTATCTTACCTCTTCTCGTAAATCATCAAAGCAGGTAAGATTTGTTAACCTATGGACAATGTCTCTTGACTTTCGCGCCTAAAACAAAATAGAATTAATAATATTTAATATATTTTACATTTATCATTGTTTTTAATGATTCAGTTAATTTTTCATCATAAAAAATTTTCAAATTTCTTTATAACAAAAAAGTTTATCTTTGTCATATTAATATTTACTTTAATGTGATTTTTATCCAAAATTTTTTATCTTTCAGAAAAATTGAAGATGTGTTTATTATTTTGCTTGTAAAAATTAATATTTTCAATCTATTTAAAGTATTTACCTTGGCGCTAACACTTTCGCATATGTAATTCAATAATAGGGTTTTCATTAAAAATATGATAAACCACGTGTTAACAGAAAGCAATATTTTCAGTGCTATATTATTATTTAACAAATGGTTCAGATTTAATATTGTGTTGTATTGAATAATAAATGTTCCAGTTAAGAAAAAAAAGTAGGATAGCATCTGCAAAGTCATTTGCATTCCAAAAAAGCCATTTATTTCGCGAGCTATTCGGCAAAGTTCCAAATGAAGATGTCTAGAAATTTATAAATTTATTATAAATATATTTTAAGAAGCTCTACATTACTCTTAATTTTACACAATATTTTTTTACAACATAGACATATATATAATATAATAGGATATAAATAGGATATATACAGGGTGTCCCATAATTGTGGCATAAATTTTCGTAGGCAGGTAGAGCGGACGAAACTGAGTAGAAAAGTCCTCTATCATTTTGCAATTTTCGCAATAGTTAACGAGATATAAATATTTAAAAATCGCCGTATTAGCCTGGCCCACTGCCGAATACAAGCGCGCGGCGAGATACGACCGCCCAGCGTCATTGTTCCCAAGATCGCAAAGAGTTGTTTTCTATAAATGGCAAAAAATAGGGGAACAATCGCAGCTCAAAACCGCCTCTTTTAGGCATTGCCGCGTGTAGTAAACAACTCCTCGCGCGATCTTGGTAACAATAACACTGGGCGGTCGTATCTCTCCGCGCGCTTGTATTCGGCGGTAGGCCGGGCTAATACGACGATTTTTAATCATTAATAACTCAATAACTATTGCGAATTTTATAAAATGGTACATGACTTTTCTTCTCGGTTTGATCCGATCTACCACCAACTTTCGTGTGATCCTTCTTATTTCGGACACCCTGTATATTCTACTGTCTGTCTCTTTGATATGAATTAATATAACCTAAATCTTTATTAAAATATTTATTATGTGAAGTAATGGAAAAGTTATATTTATTTTTGTATTACGTTACGTAAATTATTTAGAAAACTTTCAAATTTACGAAATTTATTTTTTTTACATAGAACTTGTTCAAATTTTTGGCATATATAATTGCTGTTAATTAACATGGCAACACATAAGTGAAACATTATATAATAAATAAAATATTTTTATTTTAATATAATTTTCTTTTTCAAAACTTTCTTGCAATTTTTTGTGTCACTAGTGTGTATCAATTTACATTACAATCCATAATATATGCTTGCGACTCTCAGTATTTCGAAAATAATAACTGGTAATGATAAAAGATTTTTTCCATTTGTATCTCAATCCACAGTCTTTTGTTTTTGATAGTTGTAAAATATAATCTTTTATTTTATCCAGTCTAGAGCCAATATATCTGCAATTTAAAAGATATTTACAAAAGATGTAATTAAATTTTTCGATATACAGATCATGAAACTGATAAAAAAATAAATTACTGAATTACTTATTTCCTCTTTTGATTAAAATTACGTAATTTTATTGTAAATGTAAAAAAGTATATTTTAAGTTTCTAAATCTGTGTATGAATATTGAAAAATATACATTTTATGCATATTATAAGAAATGTTTGTATAAAATAACATTAATGTAAATTAATGAAATCTATTTTCAATTAATACATTTAATAATAGTGTATTTAATTCAAAAAATTAAAGAAAATAAAATTTTACGAAGTTGAATTATATAAATTTTAAGAATGCGTGTTGTAAAATAATTGCAAATAAGTATGATTTGCGAACCTTAGAAGTATCATAAACATTATATCCACAATGGAATTAATATATGAACTATAATTCATAATGAAAGGGGCTATTATAATCCTTATATTTTTATATACACTTATGACTATTAAAGAATCGAAAGTCCATGTTGTACATATCATCAAAAACCATATAATCAGTGTGTATTTTATCCAATTTCTCAAAATATGATATTCTTTTGGCGTTCCAAGTTCTTCCAATGTATCATTCACAAGATCAAGTTTTTTTAAACATGCGTGGAATTTCTGAGAATAATAGCAGCAACAGAAAAAAAATATATATATATTTATTTGATAACTATATTTATAAGATATATATAAAATATATCCATAAAAATATATTTTATAGCAATGTATAAAACAATGTGTATATAATAAAAATTTTATTGAATTATCTACTACAGAATATATTAAAAGCAACATGTGTTCACTAGTTATGAATTTTGATAAAATAATTAATATTAATTAGGAAAGATATTGTGATGACACAAAATTTTATTGCATCAAATTTTCAAATAAATAATAAAGTTAATTAGTTTCAAATTTGAAAATGGCATTCTGCATAATTCATTATTTTATTTTAAAGATGTCATATTATTAAAAAAATAACGTTATATCATATAAATAAAAATATTATGTTTTAATAATATTATACTGCACCTCGTGTTTGCGAATAGTGATAATTATAGATATTATGGTTACAGATAAATTTATTGTTACCATAAATACAATTAGAAAGTCAGGAGTATAATCTGTTGTCAAAAACTGAATATTTATATAATAAATTGCACAGGCATAAACACTCCACACAGCTAGCATATAAAGTATACTTAAGCGATATCTTGGTTGGTCTTGCGGATATCTAAAAATTCCACAACCGAAAACGAAAGTAACTAAGGAAATAGGAATTAAGGTCTTTCCTATGCTGTCAACCATGATCTGATCGAAACACTTTCAATTTCATACACTAACTTAAAATCGCACCATTGAAAAGTTTATAATGTGTAAATGTTATCATTATGAAAATGGAATAACATTTAATTATATCGTTGCATAAGTGTTAAATTATTAAACGATACCGTTGTTGATACAATCGATTCTTGTATGATAAATTCACAAGATAATAATGAAATTGCATATAAAATTAAGAAGCAATAAAAGCGAAACGTTGTTAAAATTAAATAAAAGCATAAAGGTTCATATAAAGCATAAAGGTTTTGTATTTACTTAGAATAAACTTTTGATATATTATGCAATCTTTTATACATATGTGTGTGTGTGTGTGTGTGTGTGTGTGTGTGTGTGTGTGTGTGTGTGTGTGTATGTGTGTATTATTATATGTAATTATATAAATATACATATATTATTACATACAATAATACATTAATACAATACATTACACAATGCTAACACAATATAATAAACAAAACCAATGTTCTGTTTCTATATTACCGTTACCAAAGAAATATCGCATCTAATATTATCGAATTAGCACAGTAAAACTTGAGAAATTTGCGCATCTTAATAATTATAAAGCAAATGTGTTAAAAAATAACAAAAATAATATGTAAAAAATTAATACAAAATTTAACATTTGGACGCTGTCAGAAATCAAAGTTTATGTTAAATTGACATATGTACTGTTAAATGTAACTAAGACAAAATGTTATTTTAACATTTGAGAGAAGTATCTATTTTTGGTTTTTATCTTTTTATGATGAAAAAACATAAAAATTATGTCAATTTAACACATGGTAACTGTTATAAAAAAGAAAGTAACACAATTTATCTGTTCACTTTAACATATAAAATATGTCACCAACAATTCATGCACTTACATATAAATTGTGTTATTTTAACTCTTAAAAACGGTTAATATTAATTTAACATAGAAAAGTTTAAGAAACGCAACGACGATATGTTAAATTATCACACGACCGTGTTAGAAATTTAACACAAAACTTTCTACACAGGAAAATTTTAACACAAATACAAAATGTTTTTTACTGTGTATAGAGGAGAAGGTGGTATATCGCATCCAAGGACTTAACCGGATTAATAAACCTTGCCAAATATTGTACATTCTAGACATATTATTTCAATGTCTTTGGTACAATCCGTTACATCTATCTATGTCTCGTTGCTATTCACTCGAGGCCAAATTTTTCATATGAAACTGGGCATAGTTCTTTGAGAGATAATGTAAAAATTTCTATATGTATCATTTCCTACTTATGATCGTAATGTGTTATATTATACTTAATTCGAATTTGAGAAAAGGGAACAGTATATATTTGCACCATAAAAAGAACAGCTGTGAGAATCCAAGCAAAGAACTGAAAAGAAATATCATATGAAAATATCGTTGTCTGAATTTTTACATCTTTTCCAAGTTTCTACATAAAGATGAATAATATTAAAGACAAACCTTACGAATAAAATCGTAGCCAAAGTAAAACAAACCCAATCCGCTAATTTGTAACGGTCGTAACAATATTTGCATACGAAATTGAGAAATCTGAATTACAAAAGTGATCCGTATTTAAATATTCTTAAATAAAAATTATTTAGAATTTTGAGATTATAATATAAAAGACTTATCTCACCTCTTCGCGTAACTCATCAAAATACATAAGATTTGTTAATGTATGGACAACGTCTTTTGTCTTTCGCGCCTGAAACAACGTAGAATTAATTATATTGTTTTACATTTATATGTATTTATTTACATATTTATAGTATTGTTTTTAATACTAATTTATTGTCAGTTAATTTTCTTCCATATAGAAATTTTTTAATCTTTTATAACTGAAAAAAGTTTATCTTTGTTATTTTAATATTTATTATAATTATTATTCAAAAGTTTAATTTTTCAGAAAAATTCAAGATTACGTCATATAATTTTTGCATGTAAAAATAAATTTTTTCAATCCATTAAAAGTATTTACCTTAGCGCTAACGCTTTCGCATATGTAATTCAATGATAGGAGTTTTATTAAAAATATAATGAACCATATATTATTAGAAAGAAATATTTTCAGTTCTATATCATTCCATAACAAATTGTTTTGGTTTAATATTGTGTTATATTGAAAAATAAATGCTCCAGTTAAAAAAATGAAATAGCATAGCATCTGCAAAGTCATTTGCATTCCAAAAAAGCCATTTATATTGTGAGTTATTCGGCAAAGTTCTAAATGAAGGTGTCTAAAAATTGTAAACACATAAATTTATTATAAATATATTTTAAGAAGATGTATATTATTCTTGATTTTATAAATTCTTTTTCTAGGACATATAATAGGATATAAAATAGAGGATATAAATAGGACATATACACATTTTATATCCTATTGTTTATCTCTTTGATGTGAATTAGTATAAGCTGAACTTTTATTAAAATATTTATTATGTAAAGTAACAAAAAGTTATATTTATTTTTATATCACGTTACGCAAATTACTTAGAAAACATTCAAATTTACAAATTTTTATTTTTATATAAAACTTGCACAAACTTTTGGCATGTATGTTTGCTATAAATTAACATAGCAACACATATGTGAAATAGTTATCTTCTTAAAAATTTATTTTCTGCAACTTTTTATGTTATATTTATGTTATGTATATTTACATTACAATCCATAACAAATATTTTCGACTCTCAGCGTCTCGAAGATAGTGACTCTTAACGACAAGAGATTTTTTCCAATTGTATCTTAGTTCACAGTCTTCTGTTTCTGATAGTCGTAAAATATAGTCTTTTATTTGATCCAATCTAGAACCAATGTATCTGCAATTTAAAAGATATTTTAAAAAATTGTAATTGAATTTATCGATATACAAATCGTGAAACGGACAAAAAATTAAATTATTTAATTTCTCATTTCCTCTTTTGAGTAAAATTATTAAAAATGTAGAAAAGTGTATTGTAAATACCTAAATCCGTGTACGCACATTGAAAGATATATATTTTATGCGTAACATCAGAAATGTTTATTTAATATAACATTAATAAATTAATGAAATGTATTTTTAATTAATACATTTAACAATTAATGCATTTAATTCAAGAAATTAAAATTTTATTAAGTGGATAAATTATACAAATTTTAAAAAAGCTTATTATAAAATAATTACAAACAAGTATGATTTGCAAACCTTAGAAGTATCATAAATATTACATCCACAATAGAATTAATATGTAAACTATAATTCAGAATGATAGGGATTATTAGAGCTCTCGTATCATTAAATATTTCCACAATTGGTAAAACATCAAAAATCCATGTTGTGCATAACATCAAAAACCACATAATCAACATCCATTTTGTCCAATTTCTCAAATTATGATATTCTTTTGGCGTCCCAAGTTCTTCTAATGTATCGTTCACAATTTCGAGTTTTTTTAAACATACGTGGAATTTCTGAAAGTAGTAATTAACACGAAGAAAAAATATAGAATTATTTGGCATCTCTCTTAAATAAATATATATAAGATATAGCCATAATGTTCTATTTTACAGCAATGTATAATAACAATGTTTGATATAATTTTACAAAATACATCAATAGCAACATATATTGATTTATTACGAATTTTGACAAAAATTAATTAATGTTAATTAGGAAAGATAATGCGGAAAGATAATTAGGAAAGAAATGACACATTTTGTTTTTAAATTTTCAAATAAATAATAATGAAATTAAATATTCTCAAATTAGAGAAAGTAGCTTTCTGACTCATTTGATTCGTTTTAAAGATATCACATTATTGAAAGAATATTATATTATATAAATAAAAAAATTATGTTTTAATAATATTATATATTGTACCTCATGTTTGCAAACAGTAACAATTATAGTTGTTACCGTTACAGATAAATTCATTATTACTATAAATGCCATTAGTAAATCAGGTGGAAAGTCTGTCGTAAAATACTGGATGTTTATATAATACACCGCACAGGCATAACCACTCCATACAGTTAGCATATAGAGTATACTCAAGCGATATCTTGGTTGGTCTAGCGGATATCTAAGAATTCCACAACCTAAAATGAACGTGACTAAGAAAATAGAATTTAAAGTCTTTTGTATGGTGTCAACCATGATCTAATCGAAACTCTTTCAATTTCATATACTAACTATTAAAAGCTCACAATTCATAGAAAGTTTATAGAATGCAAATGTCATTCATCACGTAAATGGAACGACACTTGATTATATCTTCGCAAATGTGTTAGCTTATTAAACAATGTCCCAGTTGATACACTTGACTCTATGAAAAATTTATAAGATAATAATGAAATTGTACGAGAAAAGGAGAAACAATAAGAGCGAAACATTTTTAAAATTAATAAAACTATAAAAGTTTGTGTTAAAGTTTTATATGTATTTATTCACAATACAGTTTTAATAAATAGTGCAATATCTTACATGTTCTATAAATTTTATATACTGTAAATAATGTCTTCTTTATATTTTTAATATCTCAAGTCTCTAAAACAAGTGATAATTTATAAATATGTGTTTTATAACAATTATTCTTTTACAAAACGTAACATTAGAACATTAGAACAGTTATAGAGGATTCAACGAACATTGTTTGAGTAGTAAATGAATTGAATTTTACATATATTGTTGTCTCACTAAAAATACCTTTTAATGATAAAAACACATAATCACAAATGTAATTGAAAATAAAATATCAGATTCTTCACAGATTTCCATAGCGACCGAATATCAAATAATATTTTTTGTGTAAAATATATCCTTGAATAGGAAGAAAGATACCAGTATAAGCTGATTAAATTGTTACAGAATATAAAATTAAGTGCAATGCAAAGTGTATGGAATCTTTTATTGTTTTTGGGGGAAAAAAAGCCTAAACTTATAATAAAGCACATTAAAAAGAGGACGTAAGACTTTTTTAAGTGTGACCACCATGATATTAATATCACAAACTGACTATTCACTCACTTCTAACAAGTTAATTTAAATATTTGATAATGTTAAAAAATTGCTGCCAGAAATCTGACAGAACCTGTTAACATTCTGTGTAGTAGTAATAAAAATTATAAAAATGTAAACCACAAAGTAATAAAAATGTAAACCACATAATTATTAAATTACTAATTAAATAAAAGCATTAGATATTGTTCAAGTTACAAACGCACATAATCATTATAACTATCTATGTTATAATTTTTCAGTAACATACTTAATGTAATGTGTGTACATTTATTAGACATATAAATATTAAATTAAAAATTATACCTTTTAATAATGTATGGTATACCAAAAATAACTAATATAATTGTAGTAGTAATGTCTCCCCATAACAACTATAGTAATGATAGTTCGACATAAGGCTTTCAGTGAGGCTTTCAGTGAGGCTTTCAGGGAGCACACCATACAGCAAGAAAAATAGCCGCAAAGCATATCATTAAAGAATATTAAATACTAAAATATACAATCCATCTCGGATCATCTCTGCATTCCTCGGCTTTAGTTCTTTTAAGGGATAGAAACCAATGGAAGATACAAAAAAAAAAAATAGGTCGGAGAGTTTGTTGAATCGTAATCATCATATTTATTACCATTGCAAAACAACACTGACAATGAGTGTCTGTTTAAATTTATTTCTCGGATGTATTATGATTACATCGACTGACAGTAATAGCGTTCCCACATAATAACAACTATGAGTTGCAGTACGTATTAGAATGATTGTTACATTATGATGAAACATTATTATAGCATTATTTTAGCATTATTGTAGCATTATTGTAGCATTATGAAACATTGATGTAGCATTATTTATTTTTTAAGTTGAAAATTAATTAAAATGATATGACGATTAACATTTTTTGTGTTTTTTTTAATATATATACTATATGTTACATATAAAACAGATATGCTTAATATTATGTATATAACATTATTTTAAGTTGCTACATTGCTAATTGTTTCTGTTCAAAGATAGTAAGTAATCCATAAACATCAAATTATAAGAAATGATTAAAGAAATTCCTGGGTTGGAAAGTCATTGCTAAGAAAAAGGAACAATTTATAAGAAAATTAATAAATAAATAATAAACCGTATAGATATATATAACTTATGAAAGTTAACGGAGTTTTTATTTAAGAAAAGTATGCATACAATTAATAAAGCGTAATATACTGTATTAATATATTAATAAAAATATAATCATTTACAGCGTATCTTTTTCATGCTAATTGTTTAAATCTACTTTTGTATTAAATAAATTTACAAGTATTAAATAAGAAACTTGTTAGAATGTAAAGAATCTTATTTTTTTCCTACTATTAATCATAATGTTATATTATACCTAATGTAAATTTGAGAATTGGGAACACTCTTTATTTCCACCATGAAAAGAACAACTGTAACAATCCAGGCAAAGAACTGAAAAGAAATATATAAAAATATCGAAATTTTACAACTTTGTATAAACTAAGTTTCTACATAAAAATATATGAATGATATTAATGACTAACCTTACGAATGAAATCGTAGCCAAAATAAAACAAACCCAAACCGCTAAATTGTAACGGTTGTAATAATATTTGCAAAGAAAATTGGGAAATCTGCATTACATAATAAAGTAATTCTTATTTAAATATTCTTAAATGAAAATCATTTAGAATTGAGAGGTTACAATATAAAAGACTTAGCTCACCTCTTCACGTAACTCATCAAAATAAATAAGATTTGTTAATCTATGGACAACATCCTTGATCTTTCGTGCCTAAAACAATATAGAATTATTTACATTGTTTTATATTTATAATATTGTTTTTAATAATAATTTAGTCAATTTTAATTCTATAAAAAAATTTTCAAATCTTTTATAAACCTGAGAAAGAAACATTTGTTATGTTAATGTATTATATTATTATTATTTACAATTTTTAATTTTTCAGAAAATTCAAAGATTATGTCATGTAACGTTTTGCTTGTAACAATAAATTTTTCCAATCCATTGAAAGTATTTACCTTACCGCTAACGCTTTCGCATATGTGATTCAATGACAGAAGTTTTATTAAAAATATAATGGACCACATGTTAGTAGAAAGTAACATTTTCAGTGCTAGATCATCCCTTAACAATTTGTTCAAGTTTAATATTGTGTCGTATTGAACAGTAAATGTTCCAGTTAGAAAAATGAAGTAGGATAGCATCTGCAGACCCATTTGCATTATAAAAAAGCCATTTATATCGCGTGCTATTCGACAAAGTTCCAAATAAAGATGTCTAGAAATTTACAGATTTATTATAAATATTTTGAGGAAGATATATATTAATCTTGATTTCATATATTTTTTTCTAAGAAATTATATTATAATAATATATCAATTTACATTATGATCCATAATAAACACTTTCGACTTTCAGCATCTCGAAAATAGTGACTCTTAACGACAAAAGATTTTTTCCAGTTGTATCTTTGTCTACAGTCTTCTGTTTCTGATAGATGTAAAATATAGTCTTTTATTTTATCCAGTTTGGAACCAATGTATCTACAATATGATATTTATGAAAGATATTTGCAGAAGGTGTTATTAAATTTTCCGATACATAGATCGTGTGAAACGAAAAATTATTCAATTGTTCTTTTCTTTTGATTAAAATTTCGTACATTTCGTAAATTTTATAGAAGATGTAGAAAAGTGTATTGTAAATTTTTAAATCCGTATATGCATTTTGGAAAACATATATTTTATTTGTAGCATCAGAATGTTTATTTGAGATAACATTAAAGCAAATCGAAGAAATCTGTTTTTTATAAGTTTTAAAAAGTTTAATAATATAGTGCATTTAATTTGAAAAGTTAAAATTTAACATGTTGAATTATGTTTTAAAAATGTTCGTTGTGTAAAATAGAAGAAAATAAAACAGAAGAAAGTAAAATTTGCGAACCTTATAAGTATCATAAATATTATATCCATAATGGAATTAATATGCAAACTATAATTCATAATGATAGGGAATATCATAGCCATTGTATCATTAAATATAGCTAAGCATACTAAAGAATCAAAGGTCCATGTTGTGCATATCGTCAGAAACCATATAATCAATGTCCATTTTATCCAGTTTCTCAAACTATGATATTCTTTCGCTGTTCCAAGTTCTTCCAATGTATCGTTCACAAGATCGAGTCTTTTCATACATGCGTGGAATTTCTAAGAGTAGTAATTAATTAACATAAAAAAAATATAGAATTATGTAGCATCTCACTTAAATAAATATATATATATATATATATATATATAAGATATATCCGTAACGATCCGTTTTATAGTAATGTATAATTTACAATAATGAAATTAATTAGTTACAAATTGAAAAGTAGAACCCTGCGCTAGTCATTTGCTTTGTTCTAAAGATATTATATCACTAAAAGAATATTATCTGATATAAATAAAAATATTATATATTTTAATAATATTATATACTTCACCTGGTGTTTGAGAATAGTGACAATTATAGACATTGTCGTTACAGATAAATTTATTATTACTATAAATATAGTTAAAAAGTCAAGGGCATTATTCGCCGTAAAATACTGAATATTTATATAATAAACCGCACAAGCATAAACACTCCACAGAATTAGCATATAAAATATACTCAAGCGATATCTTGGTTGATCTAGCGGATATCTAAGAATTCCACAACCGAAAATGAACGTAATCAAGGAAATAGGAATTAAAGTCTTTTGTATGGTATTAACCATGATCTGATCGAAACTCTTTCAATTCCATATACTAACTGTTAAAGACGCACAATTAAAATGTTCATATTGTGTAAATGTTATTCATCACGTAAATGGCGTAGCAGTTGATTATATCGCCATGTTAAAATGTTAAAATATTAAATAATTCTAGTTAATACAATCGATTCTTATAAGAAAAATGTAGGGTAGACCGAGGCGAATCGGATCATTTTTCATTCCATGAGCAAAAAATAAGAGTTGAACATATACATATATTGTTAATTTTTATTACAAACTTGTAATCAATAGACATTTGGATGGCGTAAAAGCCAGAAAAATCAATAATAAACATAAAACTTTTCATTCCATAAATAAAAAATAAAAAAGTAGCAAATATCCGATTCGCCTCTAATTTTGAGGTGAATCGGATCAATCATACACTATTGAAAAAAAGCTTTTAATTATAATAAGATCAGTTATCATTTTTTTATCTTTCTCTTTATGTCAGGAAATTAAGTTTAAACAACATATAAAAACCGTGTCATACTTTCAAAAATAGATAATTGAAATCGCCAGAGAGAATTTAAAAGCGAAGTTTCAAGCTTTAAAATGCCTTTTGTAAAATTAAAATGCGATGATTTTTCGCTGTGTTATGTTTGTTTGAAATTATTGTTGGATTGTAATTGTTGGAATTTATGTTTGACGCTCGCCAGTTCCGTTCAAACGCTAATTTTATGTTGGTGACACTGTATGTATTTCGTCAGATATAGTAGGTAGAAATTGTAACATGAAAGATAACGAGCAAGTTCCGTACATTTATTAAAGGAATAAAGAAATATTTTAGTACTCTATAAGAGAGTGAGTATGCGATATCCTGAAGCCTGGTGCTGGCAGGCACTTTGCGGCATAAATCCGATTATAGTTCACGAGAACACAAACATTTGATAAATAATGTAAAGAATCCTATGTCCTTTTCTACTTTTGGTGGTAGTATGTTGTATTATACTTATCAAACTTTTGAGGTGCGGGTCTAACACCTATTTGCACCATAAAAAGAACAGTAGTGATAATCCAGATAAAGAACTGGAAAAAAATGTTATATAAAAATATCGTTAGTTAAAATTTTGCAACTTTCTATAAGCTAAGTTTCGACAGAAAAATATGTGAATAATATTAAAGACTAACCTTACGAACAAAACTGTAGCCGAAATAAAACATACCCAATCCGCTAAATTGTAACGGTCGTAATAATATTTGCGAAGCAAATTGGGAAATCTGAATAATAAAGTAATTCATATTTAATTATTCTTAAATGAAAATTATTTAGAATTAAAAAATTATAAAATATAAAAAACTTATTTTCTTTCTTACCTCTTCGCGTAACTTGTCAAAACGGATAAGGTTTGTTAATCTATGGACAACGTCTTTAGTCTTCCGCGCCTAAAACAATACAGAGTTAATTATATTGTTCTTATTACATTTTTAATTGTTTTTAATAATAATTCAGTTAATTTCTTTCCATAAAAAAGTTTTCAAATCTTTTATAACTGAAAAAAGTTTACCTTTGCAATATTAATATTTTAATATGATTATTATTCAAAATTTTTTATCTTTTTAAAAAGTAGAAAAATATTTACCTTAACGCTAGCACTTTCGCATATGTGATTCAATGATATAAGTTTCAATATGGTAAACCACGTGTTGCAAGAAATCCAGAATTTTACTGCTATATCATCCCTGTACAGTTTTTTCAGGTTTAATATTGTGTTGTATTGAAAAATAAATGTTGCAGTTAAATAAATGAAGTAGGATAGCATCTGCAAAGTCATTTGCATTCCAAAAAAGCCATTTATATCGCGAACTATTCGGCAAAGTTCTAAATGAAGATGTCTGAAATTTATGTAAATATGTTTTAAGAAGAAATATTACTATTCGTTTCTTATATAGTTTCTTATATAGTTTCTTCTAGAATATGCACGCGCGCCTTCTAGAACAAGTGCGCACACACTCACACATACAGGCACTCGCGAACGCGCGTATACCTATATATATAATATATGTATGTATTGTTTAACTCTTAGATTAAATTAAACAAATTAGCATAAGCTGAATTTATATTAAAATATTTATTATGTAATGAAACGAAAAATTTTATTTATTTTTATATCATGTTAATTAATTAGAAAACTTTGAAATTTCCGGATATTTTTCTTTTTGATATAGAAGTTGCACTAAACTATTGGCATATTTGATTCTTACCAATTAACATAGCAATATAAGTGAATCATTATAATATAATAAATAAAATGTATTTTTAGCATTTAATATATAATTATATTTTTAAATATTATTTATCGCAATATATTTATATCACATTAGTATGTATCAATTTACATTACGATCCATAATATACGCTTGCAATTCTCAGTATTTCGAACATAGTGGCTATTAACAGCAACAGATTTTTTCCATTTGTATCTTAATCCACAATCTCCCGTTTCTGATAATTGCACTATATAATTACTTACTGTATCCAATCGAGAGCCAATGTATCTGTAATTTAAAAGATATTTAGAAAAGACCTAATTAAATTGTTCAGCAGATTAGTGTAAAATAAATTAAAAAATTGTTATTTAATTATTTTCTTCTTTTGACTAAATTTACTTATGTAATTTTACAGAAAATATACAAAAATGCATAAATTTTCGAATCCGTGTGTGTACGTATATTGGAAAATGTATCTTTTATGCACATTACCATGAAAAATGCTTTAAAATAATATTAATCTAAATTAATGAAATCTATTTTTTAAAATACCTTTAATGTACATTTAATTTGAGAAGTTAAAATTTTATTAAGTTGAATTATATAAGTTTTAAGACATGCTTGTTTTAAAATAATTGAACGAACGTAAAATTTGCGAACCTTAGAAGAACCATAACTATTATATCCATAATGGAATTAATATGTATAGTAAAATTTATTATTATAGGGATTATTACAGCTCTTTTATCATTATATGCTCTTACGAACATTAAAGAATCGAAAATCCACATTGCACACGTTATCAGAATCCATATAATCAATGTCCATTTTATCCAATTTCTCAAACTATGATATTCTTTAAGTGTTCCAAGTTCTTCAAATGTATCGTTCACGTGATCGAGTTTTTTTAAACATAAGTGAAATTTCTGAAAGTGAAAGCAGCAAGAAAAAACGGAATTATTTGACTGTTTAATAAATACACATATGGTATATTTATACTTATATATTTTATAACAAATGTATAAAGTAATATGATGAAAATTTATCAAGATTTTATTAAATTATGTAGTACAAGATATATTAAAAGAAACACGTATTGGAATTAATTACACTTTTTGACAAAAATTATTTAATATAGAAAAGATAATGCAACGACAAAAAAATTTATTTTATCAAACAAATATATAACAAATATATTTTCAAACAAATAATGTAGTTGATTAGTCTCAAATTGAAAAGTAGCACGTCACTTTGTTTTAAAGGTATTATATCATTAAAATAATAATATTATATTGTATAAATAAATAAATATATAAAAATATATAAATATATAAATAAATAAAAATATTGTGTAATAATAATATTATATACTGTACTTTATGTTTGCGAACAGTGACAATTATAGATATCATCGTTATAAATAAATTTATTATTATCATAAAGGCAGTTAGATAACTAGGAAAAATATCTGCTATAGAATATTGAAAATTTATATAATAAACCCCACAAGCATAAACACTCCACACAGTTAACATATAGAAAATATTTAAGTGATATTTTGGTTGATCTAGCGGATATCTAAGAATTCCACGACCAAAAATAAAAGTAACTAAGAAAAGCGGATTTAAAATTTCTTCTACGGTATCAACCATGATCTGATTAAAACTCCTTCAATTTCATACACTAACTATTAAAATCGCGCAACTGAAAAGCTTATACTATGCAAATGTTATTCATTACGAAAATGAAAAAGCATTTGATTATATCGTTACATAAGTGTTAGAACATTAAAGAATGTCCTAGTTCATACAATCGATTCTTATATAAATAATTTATAAGATGATAATGAAATTGCATGTAAAATTAAGAAACAGTAAAACATTTTTAAAATTAAATAAAAATATAAAAGCTTATATAAAAGTACTGTATTTATTTAAAATAAAATTTTGTTATATTATGCAATATTATATGTATTATACAATGCACGACTGTCCCGCGAGTGTTCGAGAGCACAAGCTGAGACGAGCGGACTTTCCGATGCGAAGTGCAACAATATATTAATATATTTTGATATATGTATATCAAGATATATCAGGAAAGAAGAAGAAAATGTATTTTATCTTTACAAATAACAGTTAAAGTCTTATATGTTTCATCATGTTATATTCATTTGGGGTATTAATTTGATCATTTCTTCTTAATAGATTATAATAGACGTCTTAGATACGTCAGACGTTTGTATCGTGATGATGATATTCGTCACAAGTGTCAAGAAAACTTTAAGAATTCATCTTAATTAAATATCAATAAAATTAAAAGTTTTAATAAATATAAATGGAAACAACATTTTTAGAATAACTTTTCCGATGTTGAATTGATATATTTATTACAAAATAAAATAGCAATAAAAATGTTTTTTAAAATGTGATAATAAAATTCATTATTATATACCCTACAATTTAAAATAGTACGATTATAATTTAGTTATATCTATAATTTAGTATTTAATAATTAATTGTAAATATTAAATAAAAATTTAATAAGATAAATACATCAACAAAATAAATAAAAAATTACATTGATATGTGTATAAATCATAGAATAATATCACATTCAATAAATTGTGTAAAAGCTCTTGTTAATATCTATTGCAATTTGATTAATAAAAAAATTATACCTTTAAATTATAATGAGTATAAAGTGTGTGTGTTCTAACTATAAGAATAAAATATAATTTGAAATACATGTGTCAATTTCATAAATTAATAGATATAACAATAAAATAATAAAAATGCAAACCACATAATTATTAAATTACTAATTAAATTAATTTGATCATTTCTTCTTAATAGATTGTAGACGTCTTAGATACTATCTTAGATAAATAAAAGCATTAGATATTGTTCAAGTTACAAACGCACATAATCATTAAAACTACCTAAATTATAGTTATAGTTTTACGGTTTACGGTATACGTTATAATTTTTCAGTAACATATTTAATGTAATGTGTGTACATTCATTATATATAAATATTGAATTAAAAATTATACTCAGTAGGCATGTAAATGACTTATTTGTTTGTATTTTCTAACGGTGAGCTCCGGTCCACTTGATGCTACATGCATTGTTCTTCCCTTTCATTTTAATAAAGATAGAAGGAGAAGAAGAATGCTTTGAAGCATTTGAAGCGTCAAGTGGACGGCAGCCCTAGTATGTGGTAGTAAGAGGTGGAGCGACGTGCGAAATATGACACCGCGCCGGAAAAAATCGGACACAGGAGGTTGAACGAATCGGACACAGTGTCGATCGGACACACAAATGAATTTGTGTAAATTTCAGAGGAGTTATATCAGAGAAGGTGATTCATTTTTTAATAATATTAACCTCAACTCCTCGGATCTATAGAGAATTTTCACAAATTCATTTGTATATCCGATCTGCATTGTGTCCGATTGCAACCACCGTGTGTCCGTTTCTTACTGTGTCCAATCGACAATGTGTCCGTTTTATTCAACCTGTTGTGTCCGATTTATTCTGTGCGCATCTGGACGCTCCTTGCAGACATCCCATAATTAAAATATTTAATTTTATATTAAAATTTTTGTTTAATTATATGAGTGATAAAGTGGCTGTATATTTATAGTAAATAAAAAAACCAATCTGGAAAACTTTATGATGAGTATGTACTAATACTCCAAATAAAAAAATCTTTATTTTATTTCTTAATCACAATCAGTACGCAATTTATAAATGCTGAAGAAGCTTTTGTTTAATAAAAATGTATGCATATAATTTATAAACAATATACATATATAAATTAATATGATAAATATGTATAAAACATTAATGAGATATAAAAAATATTAAATTTATTGTAATTATTTACATTATACATTTCATAAATTAGTATATTTAATTTTATAAAATTATAATATTAAATAAAAATATTGAATTATTTATAAGTTAAACAGTTTGAAGAATTTCACAATTACATATGTGTCCTAATATTTGTTGTGGTACGTTTTATTATATTTATCACTATTTTTTAACCATGTAAGTTCAATATCCATTTGCGTCATAAAAACAGTAATAGTTACAGTCCAGACGAAAAACTGAAGAGAGATATTAAACAGAAATATTATTATTGGACAATTTGCAACTTATTTCTATTTTATAGACTAAGTTTCTGCATATAAATATGAATAATATTAAAGAAAGAGATTAACCTTACGAATAAAACTATAGTCAAAATAAAATAGATCCCAACCACTAAACTTCAATGGCCGTAATGATATTTGCAAAACAAACTGGTAAATCTGTGTTACATGCAATAAACATATGTTATAATGCAATTCATATTTAAATGTACTTAAATAAAAATTATTTAGAATAAAGATATGATTATACGAAAGTCTCATCTTACCTCTTCACGAATTTTTGCAAAACAAATAAGAGTTGCTACTTTATAAATAATATCCTTTGTTTTCTGCGCCTGAAATGACATAAAATTAATTATATCTATTTACATTTATAACTGCATTGTTTTCAATATCAAATTTTATATAAACCAGAAATGACAAAATTTTTTATTTTATTAGCGAAAAAGATTTTTTTATAATATTAATGTTTATTTTAATGTAATTATTTCTTCCAATTATTAATTCTCCAGAAAGACTGAAAGTTATGACTTGTTATACACTTCGTTATAACATGTAAGAATTGTTTTTCTATCAAGAAGTGTTTACCTTAGCGCTTACACTTTCGCAAATGTGATTCAATGATATAAATTTCATTAAAACCACAATAATCCACGTAATATTGCAACAAAGAAATACGATTAATGTCTTATTAGTTTTGTGCAGTTCTTTCAGATGTAATACAGTATAATAATCATAATAAACTAATCCATTTATGAGAACAAAATAGGATATCATCTGTAGAGTTATTTGTATTCCAAAGAAATCATTTATATTACGAGCTATTTGGCAAAGTTCCAAATGGAGATGTCTAAAAAGATATTATGTTAATATTAAACAAAATTATTATAAATATAATTATATTTATTTATTTATTATTTAATAAATATGTTAATTAAGTCACATTAGTCTCTCAAATAAATTAGCGTGATTAGAATTTCTAATAAAAGATTTATTACATTTTTTAACAGAATAAAATTTATATTTATTTTTATACTACATAAATTGAAAAATATGCAATTTACATTACAATCCATAATATGTGTTTGCGGTTCTTAGCGTTTCGAATATAGTAACTATTAACGACAATAGATTTCTTCCCTTTACATCTCAATCCAAATTCTTCTGTTTCTGATAATTGTTCAATGTGACCGTTTATTTTATCTAGTCTAACTTCGATATATCTATAATTTAATGAATATTTATGAAAAGTATCATTAAATTTTTTTAGGTATAACAGAGTAAAAGCATGCAACAATTATCCATTTATTTTCTTCTTTTGCACAAAATTTGATAATATTGAATATATTTGTAAATATTGAAGTGGATTACAAATTTCTAAATACATACGATACATGCTGAGTTTGATAATGTAAATTTAATGCAAATGAATGCCTATTTGAGGAATGTAATAAAGATATAGCAAATTGATTTATTTTGTATTACTTTTATTTCGAGAAGTCAAGAATTTATCAAGTTAATATTGAAATAAATTTCACTGTAAAATGATAGTAACAAAGTGAAGTTTATAAACCTTAGAAGAAGAATAAACGTTATATCCGTGATGCCGTTAATGTGTATAGAATAATTTAGAACAGAAGAAGCAAGTATAGCTCTTGTATCATCATGTATTATCATTAATAATAAAGAATCGAAAATCCATGTTCCACAGGTCATCAAGAACCACGTAATCAAAGCTTGTTTTGTCAAACTTCTCATTTTATGATATTCTTTTGGTATACCAAGCTCTTCCAATGTATCATCCACATAATCTAATTTCCTTATATACTGCCAGTATTTCTGAGGATAACAACAAACAGAGTTTATAAAACTAACAGATATTTTCTTTTAATTTAATACACATAAGGCACATATACATATGCCTTATTTAATACACTTAATAGTAAATCCCAGCTTACACGATATAAGTTTTTAATTAAGATTATATATATATCAAATTATGTGCGACATTAAAAACAAATTTTATTAGTCGATTCCACTAACTTTTACTTCAATAGTGATGAATCAATATATAAAATGTATTTTGAGAATAGAAAAATTTATTTTATTACATTTTTAAATGATTAAAGAAGTAATGTTGAAATTAGTTATTTTTATAATCTAGGATATGCTATATTGTATGTTGTTTATTTTATTTTAGATATCACACTTTATTAAAGAGACAACATTGATAAATCGTACCTTGTGTTCGCAAATGGTAATAATTAAGGATATTAGTACTGTAAACAAATTTCCTGCTACCAGAAAATTTGTTATTGAACTATAAAACACTCTTTTCGATGAAAACAAAATTATTGTATAATGTAATGCATAAGCATAAGCACTCCACACAATTAATATGTAAAAAATACTCAAGCAATATCTTGGCTGGTTTAAAGGATATCTAAGAATTCCAAAACCTAAAAAAAAAGCAACTAAAGAAGCAGGATTTAACGCCTTTTCTATAGTGTCGATCATAATGGAGACTCTCACAATTTTACATGCTAACTGTTAAAGTTTTCAAGTTGTAACATTTATTTTATGCAACCGTCACTCGTTCATTATTATAATTAAATAGCTACGTATGATTATATCGCAAATGTCTTTAAATCATTAAGCGATAGTATATAGTCGAGATAATCGATCCGCACACGAAATATATTCGAATTTATTTGCACTTATTTTTGAATTGCATTTTGCATATTTTCTATAGATTTTTTTATGTTAAATGACATTTTATATACAATTTTATATACAATTATTGTATAAAATTAAATGCTGTTTGTTGCACAAGTTATTGAATCTGAGATAATATTTGCAATGTTTTTTTAAAAAGGAAATAAAATTATTATAAGTATAAAAAATGTAAGAAAATAGATACATGAAATAGTGTTAATGGATTTTTATAATAACATTAATTATATCTGATGCAGTTCTTTAATCTCCTTGGTAAAAGAAGTATCCATACCATAAATAATTAATATCCATTTTACACGTAGGGGAGACCGGGGTACTATGGGACACCAAAGTTTAAATTTGAAAAATTGCTTTAAAATATAAGTTTTCTTATTTCATTTTTTTTAATAATTAAAGCACAATGTATATATTTCAAAATTTATTTAGATGCTTGATAAATATTAATTAAGTTTTCAAAAAAAAATTAAAATTTCTGGGAAATGACCCATAGTGCCCCTTGCCTGGGGTACCATGGTCTGTCACTGGGGCACCATAGGTCACCCATAAAAACTATGTTTATCAAAAAATAGTGAGCTAGGTTTATTTAAAAAGTAATGGAAGGTTCATTTAAAAAGTAGTATAACCAGATTTATTTAAAAATGTAATAAATATTTATGAACGTAAAAAGAAATTGTATTTTAGATATTTTTTTATTACAAAGTTCAAAACTAAGTTTATTAAAAAAATTAATGTAAAAGTTACAAAAATAAAAAGAAATAAATAAATAGTATTTTATATATTTACCAAATTAATTAATTATTAAGAATGTAAAATAACTGCTTTGTATTGTTCCGTTTAATCATAAATAGATTAGATGTGCGACTTATGGTGTCCCGGCATTAGGTGACCTATTGTGCCCTGAATGCACGTAATATCGAGAATGATAAAACATAACGAAAAAAATTAATGATACATAATTATTCGTGTTATGAAATAACAAAATATGCTAGAAAGTTGCTTCTAATTTTGAATACATGTATATTTCATTACAAAAATAATATTAAAAAGTTTCTAAGTGGTTACAAAATTATTTACGTTTCACCAAAACCATTTACGTTACGTACGTCTCAAGATAACAAGTATTATTCACTGATACCTACATATGAAGTATGGACAATAAAGTAAGTAATAATATATATATATAAATTAATATGATAAATATGTATAAAACATTAATAAGATACGAAAAATATTAAATTAATTGTAATTATTTACATTATATATTTCGTAAATCACTATTTAACTTTAGAAAATTATAATATTAAGTAGAAATATTGTATTATTTATAAGTTAAACAGTATGAAGAATTTCACAAATACCATGGTACATATGAGTCCTAATATTTGTTGTGGTACGTTATACTATCTTTGTCATTATTCTTGAACCATGTAGGCCTAATATCCATTTGCGTCATAAAAATAGTAATGGTTAGTGTCCAGACAAAAAACTGAAAAGAGATATTAAACAGAAATATTATTATTGGATAATTTGCAATTTATTTTTAATAGACTAAGTTTCTGCATATAAATATAAATAATATTGAAGAGAGAGATTAACCTTACGAATAAAACTGTAGCCAAAATAAAATAGACCCCAACCACTAAATTTCAATGGCCGTAATGATATTAGCAAAACAAACTGGAAAATCTGCAATACATTCAAAAAACATGTGTTATAATGCAATTCTTATTTAAATGTACTTAAATAAAAATTTTGAATAAAGAGATGATTCAGAGATTATACAGTAGCCTCATCTCACCTCCTCGCGAATTTTCGCAAAACAAATAAGAGTTGCTAATTTATGAATAATGGCCTTCGTCTTTTGCGCCTGAAATAACATAAAATTAATTACATTTCTTTACATTTATAACTGCGATGTTTTTAATAACAAATTTTACATAAAACAGAAATGTCAATTTTTTTAATTTTATTAGCGGAAAACATTCTTTATAATATTAATATTTGTTTTGATATAATTATTATTAATCTTCCAATTATTTATTCTCCAGAAAAATTGAAAATTGTGACTTGTTATATAACTTGTTACACACTTTGCTATAACTTGTAAGAATTTTTTTCTATCAAGAAGTGTTTACCTTAGCGCTAACACTTTCACAAATGTGATTCAGTGATATGAATTTCATTAAAAACACAATAAACCACATATTGCAAGAAAGAAATACGTTTAATGTCATATTAGTTTTGTACAGTTCTTTCAGATGTAATATTGTGTAATATTCATAATAAACTAATCCATTTAAGAGAACAAAATAAGTTATCATCTGTAGAGTCATTTGTACTCCAAAGAAGTCATTTATATTACGAGCTATTTGGCAAAGTTCCAAATGGAGATGTCTAAAAAGATATTACGTTAATAAATAAACAAAATTATTTTAAATATATTTATATTTATTCATTTATTATTTTCTAAATATATTATGTCACATTAGTCTCAGATAAATTAGCGTGATTAGAATTTCTAATAAAAGATTTATCACATTATTAAACAGAATAAAATTTATATTTTTATATTACATAAATTGGAAAATATGCAATTTACATTACAATCCATAATATGTGTTTGGGATTTTTAGTGTTTTGAATATAGCAGCCATTAACGACAATAGATCTTTCCCCTTTACATTTCAATCCAAATTTTTTTATTTCTGATAATTGTTCAATGTGACCGTTTATTTTATTTAGTCTAACTTCGATAGATCTATAATTTAAAGAATATTTAAGAAAAGCATATTAGATTTTTTTAGGTATAATAAAGTAAAAGCATGCAACAATTATCTATTCATTTTAATTTTTTGCACTAAAGAGCCACTCTAAAAAAGGTCAATATTAGCTTATTTTCGCATTTCAAGCCGAAATGTATGCTGAATGAAAGTATATGATGACAGATTACTTGTGGAAAAATTTCAAGTTGAGTTCGCTTCTCAATTTTGAGAAATGAAGGGAGGGGTAGTGACCTGCTCCCTTGAGAATCTGTACTCACTTCAAAAGATACATCTTTTTTAAAAAAAATCGTGTTTCGTCGGTTTTTATAATATTTAGGATCATTTTCAAAACCAACTATACCAAGTCGACTTTATATCATTACAGTATTTTGTCCCTCTTTGACCCCACATTTCTCAAAATTAAGAAGCAGACTTGAAATTTTTCTACAAGTAATCTACCGTCATAAACTTTCATTCAGTATACATTTCAACTTGACATTCAAGGTACCGAAAACAGGCTAATTTTAGGGTGGCTCTTTGATAATTTCATGAACACAGAAGTGTATTACAAATTTCTGAACACGATACATGCTGAGTTTGATAATGTAAATTTAATGCAAATGAATGCTTATTTAAGGAATGTAATATTAACATATAGTAAATTACTTTATTTTGTATTATTTTGTTACATTTATTTCGAAAAGTCAAGAATTAAAATGAATTTTACTGCAAAATGATTTTAAATTATAACAAAGTGAAGTTTATAAACCTTAGAAGAAGAATAAACGTTATATCCGTGATGCTGTTAATGTATACAGAAAAATTCAAAACAGAAGAAACAAGTATAGACCATGTAACATCGTGTATTATCATACACAATAAAGAATCAAAAGTCCATGTTCCGCAGATCATTAAAAACCATATAATCATTGCTTGTCTTGTCAAACTTCTCATTTTATGATATTCTTTTGGTATACCAAGCTCTTTCAATGTATCATCCACATAATCTAATTTCCTTATACACTGCCAGTATTTCTGAGGATAACAGCAATCAGAGTTTATGAAACTAGCAAATATTTTCTTTTGCTACATATAAGATACATATACATATGCCTTACTCGATTGATTTAATAATAAATATCCTAGCTTTCACGAACGATATAAAATTTATTAAGATTACACATATATTAAATTATATATTATATGCGACATTAAAAACAAATTTTATTAGTCGATTGCACAAACTTTAACATCAATAATGATGAATCGATATATAAAATGTATTTCGAGAATAGAAAAATTTATTGTGTTACGTTTTTTAATGATTAAAAAAGTACTGTTGAAATTAGTTATTTTTATAATCTAGGATGTGCTATATTGTATATGTTGTTTGTTTTATTTTGAATATCATACTTTATTAAAGAGACAATATTAATAAATCGTACCTCGTGTTCGTAAATGGTAATAATTATAGATATTATTGCTGTAAACAAATTTCCTGCTACCACAAAAATTGTTATTAAACTATAAAACACTCTTTCCGGTGACAACAAAATTATGTAATATAATGCATAAGCATAAACACTCCACACAATTAATATGTAAAAAATACTCAAGCAATATCTTGGTTGTTTTAAAGGATATCTAAGAACTCCAAAACCTAAAAAAGAGGCAACCAATGAAACAGGATTTAACGCCTTTTCCATAGTGTCTATCATAATGGAGACTCACAATTTTATGTGCTAACTGTTAAAGTTTTCAAGTTGCAACATTTATTTTACGCAACCGTCACTCTTTCATCATTATCATTAAATAGTTACATATGATTATATCGCAAATGTCTTTAAATTATTTAGTGATAGCATATAGAAGAGATAATCGATCCGCATACGAAGTATATTTGAACTTATTTTTTAATTGCATTTTGCATGTTTTTTATATTTATTTATTTATGTTAAATAACATTTTATATACAGTTACTGTATATAATTAAGCGCTATTTATTGCATAAATTATTAAATCTGAGAAAATATTTGCAATTATTTTTAAAAAAAGGAAGTAAAATTATTATAAATATAAAAACGTTAGAAAATAGATACATAAGATAGTATTATATTTATAAATTTTTATAATGACATTATTTATATCTAACGCAGTCCCATAATCTCCTTGTCAAAAGAAGTATCCATTTCATAAATAATTAATATCCATTTCACACGTATATGCAGTTTTCGATAAATTTTAAGATTTCTTAACTTATTCAATGTTTTGTGTACAGTAGCAATTTTTTTTATAAACATCCGCATTCGCTGGATTATTATTTAAAAAAATTTATTTATTATAAATTGTATTTATGAAAAAAATATTTATTTATTTACATATTTGCTGAAAACGTATAATATAACAATCTTTTATAAATTAATCTAAGAATAAGTTGAATATAGATATCTATATGTCCATTTTCACATCTTGTAGTGATATGAACTCTTAATAATAATTACAATGCTCGACGAGATCATTTATTTGAATATTAAATACACTGGCGATCAAAATTATCGCACGGGTAATACCAAAATTTCGCACAAGCGTAGCTTGACAAGATTTCAAATAAGCATAAGTCCGTCAAAAATGGTCGTATCATAACAAATTTTTTTTGTTTTGAAGTTTCTTGTTTTAAAGTCTCTACTTTGAAAAGCATTCAGGACATTTTGACTTTATTTTTCCCCCTTCAAGCCATCTCTTCATAAGTAAGGACGTATTTTATTTCTCAAAAAATTGCACAGTTTGATGCACACACGTGTTGGAATAAATTTTTTTCGCAAATGTTATTTCAACTATCGAACAATTTGGACTTTTCCGCGTAAATTAAAAAAAAAATTCAGTGTCGTACGATTTTTTTCACGGAGTTATGACGTTTGAAATTACCCATACATTTTTGTGCAATTACCGCCAGCATTACCATTACCCTGCGCACCACGAAAAGGTTGCTGATTGGATTGATCGCCAGTGTATATTAAAAGTTGTCAAAAATTTGTCTTTTACTTTATTTCTACATATTATTACATTAAAACAAAAACTATTAGTAATCCACAATGTCATATTACAGAAAGTACTTAAATAAGGTTTTTTGGAGTATAAATGCCTATTCCGAAAATGCAAGAGATCAGGAATAAAGGATGTATGGCTTGATGTATGGTATTCATTAGGTTTATTACAATTCTAGTTTTTATCATAAACTGATATCTATTAGACTGTATTCAGTTGATATAACTCGTTACAGTATAGGCATAGATTTATGTTATAGAATTGTTAATAGATACTTACAACTATCAAGTTATTTTTAACTGCATCATAATGATTACGAATGTTACAATTGTCATACAAAACTGGAAAATCAATTAATTATATTAGAAAATAAATCAATTAATTTTCTCATTCAGTATAAAAGTAGCATTTTATTCAAATGCCAATAAATTGGAAGTCGGGAATTTAATGACATAATTAAAATGAAAATTCTTGATAATTAATTTTTTAATATAATAAAATGTACATAATATAAAAATATAAATAAAAAAAAATAATGCGAAAAGTAAAAATAAAATTAAACCTTTCGAAGAAATGAATTGCCAAAGTAGAAAAGACCCATTCCAGAAAACTTTAACGGATGCTGCATTGTTTGTAAGGTAAACTGACGAATCTGTAAATAAATAATTATTATTTAACTTTATTTAATTTATATTATTTATTTGTGTTAAAATATTTTTTACCTCCTTTGAAATGTCAGCATATTGACGTACACTTGTCAATTGATGAATTATTTTATCATTTTCATTGGCCTGAAAAGATAGAAGTTATTATAAAATATTATATATTTATAAAATACGTGATTTTACCTTGATTGTAACGTTCTCACAAATATAATTTACAGTATAGAGTTTGAATGAAAATGAAAGGACCCATAAGGCTATATTAAAGATGGAGAATATTTCTGAATATATTTCTTCGAAACGTTTTCGTGTTAGCGTCATACACAAGTAATAAGACATCGCTGTTAAATAAAAAAGATAGGATGCCATTTCAAAAGTCATTTGTGTTCCAAATACCCAATTTAGTTCACGAGCAAGATGACATAATTCTAAATGAAGCTGCCTGTGCCAAAAAATACATTCTATTATAATAAAATATAGGTATTGTAACATATAAATATAATATGTTATATCTATGTTTGTAATTCTAAAAACCCAAATAATCTTTATAATTTATTTTTATTACTTTTTAATAGAGTTCTATCTTATTTAATATTATTGATCGTAAGAATCGATCGTAAGAATCGATAATTTTAAAATATACATATAATGTATATCAATTTACATTGAAATCCATAGTATCCATTTGTGGTTATCAGTACACAAAATATATTGGTGAGGAACGGTCGCAATTTTCTTCCATGTACATTTCAATTCATGTTCTTCTCTCACTAACAGATACTGTATACGCTCGTTTATTTTATCAAATCTAGTGCCAATATACCTGCGTAAAATTATCTCAGAAAGTATAAAATATATAGTAAATTAAAGCATTTGGTAATACATTGGCTAAAACGTTTAACTTATATATTTAAATAGATTATACATACATATAATTTATCTTTTAATTCTGAAAAATTGTAGTGAGGATTAAAATAATACGTTAAGCCTTAATAACCTTTTGATAGTTCTTGATTAAAATTCTTGTTAAAATTTTTTTATTATTTTAGTAATATTTAGTGATAGTATGTAATGAATAAATTTTACATTAGCGAGGAAATGATAAAAAGAAAAGATACAGGAAATTAAATACAAATACAAACAGTGATACATTATTATTAATTTATCAAATAAATAAATATTATCAATATTATACAAACCATAAGATGAAGATAAATAACAAGTCTACAAGCGTATTAACGTGAAGAGGTTGATTTAGTATGTAAGGCAAATATAATCCCCAAGAAAAAGTTTCTCTCGATCTTTGCCACAGTAATGATTCATACAAATTTATAGCAATACTGTACGTGACCCATACAATTACTACTCTTTTTGACCATATATACATTTTTTGATACACTTTTGAAGTGCCTAATTCTTCTAAAGTATCATCTACAGCCACAAGCTTCTTCAAGCACGTCGTAAATTTCTAAAATAATATTAAGCAATCATTTGAAACGCATTCTGTCATTATATGTATATTATGTAAAACAATTATATTACTTTGATAAAAATACATAGACAAAAGTAAAGTAAGGAAAAAAATTTAGACATTATAAATTTTTAATATTGCTGTATAAGAAATTTTTTATTTTTACAAAGCTGCGTGCCATATTAAAAATTGCCATATTAGAAACATAAAATAATTAATTACTTTAATGTTATTAAATATGATAAGTGTTGTTATAGTATATAACAACATATATAACATTATACTATATAAATATCATGTAATTTATATATACAGGGTGTCCCAGAATTGTTGTACAATATTTCATGAGCCGGTAGAGCGGACGAAACTGAGTAGAAAAGTCCTCTACCATTTTACAATTTTCGCAATAGTTATCGAGATTAAAAATAGCTGTATTAGCTCGGCCCTCCGCCGAATACAAGCGCGCGGCGAGATACGACCGCCCAGCGTTATTGTTACCAAGATCGCGCGAGGAGTTGTTTNTATTGCGCAAATTGCAAAATGGTAAAGAACTTTTCTATTCAGTTTCGTCCGCTCTGCCGGCTCACGAAATTTTGTACAACAATTGTGGGACACCCTGTATATATTTATATGTATAACAAAATTGTACCTTTTGATAATAAAAGCTCATAATCACGGAGACAATTAAAGTTAAGATATTAATTTCCGAGACGATTGTTATAACCGTAGTTTGAAATAATACTTGTATTTTAAAGAGGTTTATTACATGATAGAACAGATAACCATAAGTAAACCATATTATTAAGGAGTATAAAATGTTTAAATACGCAATACCCCAAATCCTTGGTTGCTTTTTCGGATAAAATCCTAAACCGATAATAAAGCATATAACAAAGAAAGGACGTAGAGCCTGTTGGATATTAGTTACCACAATCATCACTATTGCAAGTTTACACTGATTAGTTGTTCAAACTCAGTTATCGGGCGTGTTGCGTATTATACCGATTTGCAACTACAGCGAATTTTCGTAATCGCAATATATATTCCTTGTAGCACTTACGCATATTAAAATTATGGATCCATTGATAAGTCACAAAAATGATTGATGGTTGAATCTTGAAAACCATTGTAACGGAGCTACTAATACACATAGTTCTTCATAGTTCTTCACTCTTCTATTCAATTTATAGGAAATACATTTACCATTGTTCTTGTTTTAGTCTGTGTATACGTAACTTTCCTCATGTGTCATATCTTATGATACATAATAAGATTAACTAGTAACAGAACAATAACAATGAATAATAGTAATTTAATGATATGAGTAATAGCATTTTCTTAAATATCAATTTGTCACAACAATACAACAAAAAAAGAGAAATATAGAAGAATATTTTTAGAATTTCTAAATGTGTAAAAATTATATTAAATTTGCTTATTCTATATTGTTTTAAAAAACAATGTAATTTTATTGATGTTAAATATGAATCGACTAAAGCGTAAAAAAACTGCAAAATTTTACAGTAAAACTTTCTAATAATGATTTAGAATATAGGGCTAACAAACCACGCTAGTTGTTAGTGCTTTTTTCAATACTCAATATAAAAATAACATTTACTAAACACAAACGTTTCGATCCTTAAATAGGGTCATCTTCAGTGTGACACAAATTATCTACCTATGATCTATCTTAACATTACCGCTAATTATCTTACATTTATTGCAAAAAAACGTTGCTATACGTTGTCGCATTATCACATCCGAAAGTTACTATTGTTGTCTGGCTGAACGTAACGGACTGAGGAAATGTTCAAAAGGTTGAATTTTTGAAGTAAAGTGACAAAAGGACCGAAAAAAAATACCTGAATAGCTAAGTTGAATTTTAAGAATAAAGAGACAAACGGAAAGGAAAAAGATAATTGAATAGATCAAGGATCAATAGGGTTGTTGTTCTGATAATACCTGAAGGCCGCCGTTATTGCTAGGCTGCACGTGGCAGACCGTTCACACATGAAGGCCGTCACTATTGTTTTCTTGATTATTTTTCCCTCAGTCTGCCACGTGATGAACTGGCAATAACGGCGGCCTTCGGGTATGATCAGAACAACAATCTTATTGATCCTTGAACTGATCTATTCAATTATCTTTTTCCTTTCCTATTGTCTCTTTGTCCCGAAAATTCAGCTTAGCTATTCAATTATCTTTTTTTGGTCCCTTTGTTTCTTTGTCCTAAAAATTCAACCTTTTGAACATTTTTTCCTCAATCCGTTACGTTCACCCAGACAACAATAGTAACTTTCGGATGTGATAATGCGACAACGTATAGCAGCGTTTTTTGCGATAAATGTAAGATAATTAGCGATAATGTTAAGATAGACCATAGGTAGATAATTTGTGTCACATTGAAGATGACCCCATTTAAGAGTCGAAACGTTTGTGTTTAGTAAATATTATTTTTATATTGAGTATTGAAGGAAGCACTAACAACTAGCGTGGTTTGTTAGCCCTATATTCTAAATCGTTATTAATTCGTCGAACCTGATTATTGAATAGATTAAAACTTTCTGATAATTTGCAATACAAAACATTTGCAATCATTTTTGCATTTTATTTTTATTCTATTGCTCTAATTACTAAAAAGAAATATATCTGGCATTATTTGAATAATTCATAATGAAACATCATGAACTTACGTATCTTACTAATGATATCATATTACAAATTAGATCAGATTACAGATTAGATAGACATTTGCAGAATATTATAAAATATTGACAGAATATAATAAAATATTTTTAAAAAATTTAATAAATAAATAATAT